>PKRV01001639.1:1084646-1402880 GCA_003709505.1 Hyphantria cunea | reverse complement strand
TATATATATATATATATATATATATCACAGCGGTCAACTTTGGGACGGAAAACTTGGAACTAACACAAAACGCTTAGTTATAGATCTCGAAAAATTATTAAGGTTTAACGTAAAATTCACCTGATTGTCCCCAATCCTTGTAAAAATCTGTTCTAATTCTCATTAAAGATATTAATAATAAAACACTAGTCTAAAAAGCGAATAATATAACCTAAGATTTCCTAAATTTTTGGGTTCCTATAATAGTAAAATGTAACATGTAGATTTCTTGAGCACTTTGGACAGCAGCTGTTATTCTTGTATTGTAATTGAAGGCGATATTAATGTATGTACCGGATATAAGTGATTTGTTTAAATACTCAACCAAACATTACAAAATTACCGCTCAGATAGTCTGGTGATTTAAGCGGTCGTCACGCCGTTTCTACTGCGCGGAGTGTTATGGGTTCAAATCCCACATGAGACTACACTTTGTGTGTCCCACGAATTGTTATTCTGAGTCTGGGTATTCTCTGTGTCTATTCATGTGTTTAAAGTCCCCCTCTCCACCCTCCTCATACAAGATATACCAATGCGCAAGTTGTCTTTTTAAAAAATAAATAATTAATTATAAATAAAATTAGAGATAGAACATAAAAACAATAATATATCTTGAGACTTAGGTATTGTTACGACAAACTAATTATAAGAATTCAGCGAAAAGTTAAATGGGTGGTATTTTGTAAATAACTTCAAGAAAACCATATAAAATATCTTTTTCCTTTTTGCAGTTTGTTAAAAGAACATGATTACAAGAAAGAATACTATAACTTAGAAGCCTCTTAGTAATGTGGTTGACATCCTTTAATAAATTTTTCTAACTAAATTTCTAACGAATTAGGTACATCAGAGATACTAAAACCGTTTCAAGACACAGCTTAAGAATGTTAATTTACCACTCTCTATGTTTATCCGTAATTATCAACAACAAATAAATAAAATAACACCTATTTCGAAAAAACATGTCAATAGTAACACATGCCACTTTTATTACAAGTATTCAAACATGGAAAAAAAAATATCGGTTTAGAAGTCTATGTTGCCAGTAATTTATTATAATTGGTCACTTTATTTGTAATGGCCGGCCGACTGACATGAAACACAGACCATTCCAGTCAGATCCACAATCCCGCCCTTTTTACTTAAACCCCAGTACAATTTTAATTAGTTTCTTCGGTTTCCTGAGGTCTAGTGTAACTGGTGATTTTTATTACATGAATTGGTAAATACGTCACCACTTGAGGCCTGTTTATGGTTACCGTATTGGAATTTCTTTTGCCATTTAAAAGCATAACGGCTTAAAATAGTTTTTACTCGTTTGCAATTTATCCTCAGAGATCCGGATGTTTATATAGGTATATATTATTACGGACTTAGCGAAAATAGTGCAATAATTCTTTTAATTAAGATGCGATAACGATAATTAGGTACTAACTTAAAGAAAAAAATGTTAAGGCCATATTGAGACGTGTATATATGTAGATATTTATTATTAATAGTAATAGAAATATTAAACGAATGTAATACTATCCACCAATTCGTAATTGCGACAATTTTATATCAAAAACAAAGATATTATTGAAAACTTAGAACCTTGTAAGATTAAGATTTGCTTTCATCATCTGGCTGTGATCATTTGGTTTCTAACAGTTCATTGTAAACTGTTCTGATATTTTTCTACCCTTCCTTTCAATCTTAAAATCGGGTAGTTAAGCTTTCACTTTGCACCTACAAACAGTGGTTGGCCAAAGGTACGTCAGGGTTTCAGAGATTTCCTTTCGAGAGTACACCTGGTTCCCCGGCTTCTAGTACTCGAGACGGTGTGTGGTTTTTGGTCTGTTCGAGTCCGACATAGCCACCAATCCGGTGGTATCCGAGGAGATTATCGCACAAAAAAGGGTAAAAAGCTTTAACACTAACAAACTCTGCTAATTCATAGAGCATTCATTTTACTCAAATTTCCACCTTACCTAATCGTAAATAGCAACCTTCCCTTACTTTGACACTAATATTGTTTCATAGCTTACAGTGTTTTACAATAGGTACAGTGTGGTATAATCTTAGTTCATTATTGTGTTTGAATATTTAATAACATAGGTCACGAAGAAAGACGATATGCATCAACTAGATATAACTATACTTACTTCATAGGTAGAACATTTCAAAGTTTATCCTTAAAAATGATAAATCAGGTATTCTAAATTCAAAAACTCTTTTTTTCATAATATTTATTTGCATAGTGACAATTTGTCGTAATCAAATGCAAACGGATGCGAGTTACGTAGGAAACACGAGTAGGTACCTAATTGGCCGCTAAACATGAATTATACATCATTTACTTTTTAATTATCTGATTGAAGCATTCCAGGGTAACCCTCTGAGCCCAATTTAGATTCTTAGCATTTTACCCCCTTTGCTAACGTTGTGGAATCGTGGTCAGTTGGCCACCGAAGCCGTTGATCTTATCTGCTGCGAAAGGGTTAAGACTTTGAAGAAGTCAGTAAGATATAAACTAATTTTGATTAATGTTTCATTTTGTCACAAAGTTATATATTTATTCATTAATCATTTCCTGAATTTAAGCGGATAGATTTGTGAGTAAAATCCGTGCTAAAGTAATCCATACAAAACCTCAAAAGAAATATAGGCGTAAGATCACAGGTAAAATATATTTTCAATGTAAAATAATGTCGTTAAAAGCAAATAACACATTCAAAACAAATAAATACATCGTTCTTGACAAAATTCCGTCTTAAAAAAACAATTTAATTTATCATTTCCGCCCCTATTTAAATATTCGAGATTGAAAACATCAATTAAACATCTGGGGTTATCAGATTGCATAATATATCACATCGTTGCAAATTAATAATTTCCCTGTTAATAATAAACACAAAATACCAATTATTTATTTTGGATGAATTGTAAAAAAAATGCACAAGAACGAGGGATTAAAACCTTAATCATTCTTATTCATCGCAATAGTCGATTAGCTTCATAAAACATAACCCTACTACGATCGCTGACTGACTGATTAGAGATTGCTGGTCGAACAGAAAACCTGACCCCTAACATACAGACGATTTAGGCATGTCATTAATAATATATACTTTTTTTTTTTTTTTTTTGACGTGGTGGAATCTATTTACGCACTTCGCTCCCCGCCTGCGGGTACAGGGGGTTCGCTTCGTGTGGGACTCCTGGCTGACAA
This sequence comes from Hyphantria cunea, assembly GCA_003709505.1. Lineage (NCBI taxonomy): Eukaryota > Metazoa > Arthropoda > Insecta > Lepidoptera > Erebidae > Hyphantria > Hyphantria cunea. The sequence goes on along the minus strand of PKRV01001639.1, from coordinate 1,399,630 downwards.
CAGCCAGACTACCCACTAAACCACCACGGTGTGCCACTCTGCGCCTGAGACGGGAGCGGATATACTTACGTCAATGTCTATATGAGTTACCAGATCTCAAAAGACCATGTAAAGTGGCTTCTTGATACGGTATCCGGTTCAGCACTACAGATCAGACTTGGTTCATATCTAATCAACGAACTACAAGAATATGGGTCAATAGTATACATTCTAAAAATGATTTTTAAAAACACAAAACTCTATTGCCAAAATGACAGGCGTGTTTGGAGTAATTTATAAAACGTTCGTAGACCTGTTACTGCTGAACCAATGCTATAGGAGGTAGAAGTTACACTTAGGTAAATGTGAGTGTGCTCCAGTGTCCTCCCGTCGAAAATCCCTAAGAATGCGCCACGTAATCTCATATTCTTTTACTCTTAACAGTGTACGTAACTTGTTACACTTATGATAAAATAAAACTTCCGGTTTTTAAACAAAACTCATTCTAAATTCACTTCTGCCAAATCGCAATCTCGAACCCCAGGTACAGGACGAAGTTAATTTAAATTCAGTTGTGAGCGGGCGCGGACGCGTAATGGCCAAATGCCACCTATAACTAATCAGCGCACGCCCTCGATATCGATTCATTTGTCACTTGCGAGGGCCACTCTATAACTAGTGCGGGGAACGAGCTTTACTCCCGCTGACGTTTGATTTTGTTATCGGTATTCGATCTAAGTTATAACGCTAGGTTTTATATTGGTAAGTTTGGTTTCAAGACTTTGGTGTAAGGAGGTTTTATTTTGAATTTTGAAATAAAATTACTGTGGATGTTTGTTTTAAAGACAACTCCAACATTATCCTGTGTCGCGGGGAATTCATAAAAATACAAGAAACGAGCACAATGAACACCCAGATTCAAAACAATAATTTGTGGATCACGCAAAGTGTTGTCCCAGTGGAACTTGAAACCGAAACATTCTGCATATTTATTTTATATCACAAAACATCAAGTTGCGCAATGGTAATGGTCTAATAATATAGATTTTTTACATTTCCTATGGGGGTTGGTGAAGGGGATGCTGGAGGAGTTGGGATATGGATATGGTGGCCGCCGGTATCCTCACTCACTCGGTGAAACACAACGCAAGTGCTTTTTCACACCAGTTTTATATGAGACCGTGGTATCATTCCAGTCGAGTCGCCCCATTCGTGCCGAAGCGTGGCTCTCCCACGGTAAGTACATTGGGTATTAAGCCTGCCAATGTACATATTTGACGAAATATTATAATAAAGTGTTGGATTATCATAAACATAATTTCTAGTCCCTGAACCCATCCTGAGTAGTTCTCATGTCTGCCATTGATGGAGACACTTATCTATCTTCTTCTATACATATAAAAGAGGAAGGGGACTGACTGACTAAGATACCCAGAGATCAACGCGCAGCCCAAACCGCTGAACCTAGAATCCTGAAATTTTTCATGTAGGTTCTTTATATAACGTAAATAAGCGCTTAGATAGGAATTTTGGAATTGGGGTGGCATTACTTAGGGGTTAAAACAAGGGAACTTCTGCGCGAGCGACCCCGTGGGCATGTTTGTTGTTGCTTGTTTTCTAAATATTTACACGTGTCGAATTCATTTCTTGTTACACAATTTTGACATTCTTTATCAAGTAATAAAACCGTTTAACTCATTCTATTCTAGTATAATTTCTCCGCAAAGAGAATAAATAAATTAGTTTACAGCAATATTTATTAGGTAATACCTGTGGAGTACGATATTTACTGTACCTTTTATTGTGCAGCGGAGCCAAGGTGTTGTATTCACAAATAAAAGTCTTACACAGTAATTCTATTTGTCTATTTTCACTACACATGAATACAAGATATACAGTGTACTTTATGGAATAGTTTTGAGTTCTATCTTAATTTTTAACACACTTTTTATATTGTTGTAAGTATCTCGTCGGTAAAGATCTCACTGTCCTCCGTTAAATAATTGTGTCGGTGTACACCCTAGGTAAGAGGTTTGGCTTGAAATAGGTTTAATTTAATTTATGTAAACTAATTAGTACTGCCAATTAATTGCTCGATATATATATAAACAGTTTTAAGCAAATATGAATTTGACAATGTTTTAGGTATTAATATAAAAATTAATTTTAATGTGAGTGTGTTAGACACGCTACATACCTAACGAAGGGCTTATGTGCAGCAGTGAACTACCTAAGTCTGGGTATGACTAGTGAAAAGTGTCATATGGTAATTGCAGGTTAGAATGTCAAATTTAAAGTTTGACGTCACTTCTATTTTGAGTAGGATTTTAAGAATTAAAAGCTGAAAAAACCATACCGTAATTATAATACATAGGTATATACATAACGTTACACCTAATAGATCCCAAAGGGGTAGGTAGAGACAGTTGATCCCCACTTACCTACTAAGTTCCTGACCCTCTTTTGCTTCGTCATCAATCGCCTCATACCCCTAGTTCTTATTCTAACAATATTACATAGATCCTTTCAATAATTAATAAAATAAAACATTTGCATTACAAATTTAAGTTATTGTATAATCTTAAGACAACACACAAGCCTATTTTTTCGTTTCCTTTATTTTTAGGGTTCCATGGATTCTATTCATGCTTTAGATTAACCAGACTAGAGTAATTATAGCCGCTAATACTTACAAAAACCACTTGTGAGTGCCTACCTACCATTAAATAACTTAGTTTAAATGATGTAATTAAGACTTCACTGTCCGTCCGTCCATCACCAGGCTGTATCTCATGAACCGTAATAGTTAGACAGTTTAAATTTTCAGAGATGATGTAGGTATTTCTGTTGCCGCTATAACAAAAAACAGAATAAAGTAAATGTTAAAAGGGGCTCCCATATTACAAACGACTGATTTCTTGCTCGTTTTTGCTCGATATTGATATCGGCAAAAGGTAGACGCGTGAAATGTATAAATAGTGGTACGGAACCCTTCCTGCTCGAGTCCGACTCGCACTTGGCCGATTTTTTAAAGACAACCTTTCGCTTTAGGAATTCATTCTGTGTCGCGGGGGACTTTTCAAAAATACAAGTAACGGGCATAAATTATGATTCTTCTAAGTCTGGGTGTACGGGGGGTGGGGTAATTAATTTATGGATCACACAAATATTGTCCCATGTGGAGTTTGAACCTACAACACTCATCGTATAAGAAAGTGGTGTGGTGATCGCTTAAACTGCTAGGCCAATAGTGCAGACAACTGTCTGATCCTGAACTATTGTTCTACTAGGTACATACTACTATGCTCTATTGAGCATATATCATTAAATCTTGATTTTAAACAAGCAAAGTTAATATTTATATCTGTTCTATATAAATAAAAATGAATCGCAAACATTGGATAATTGTTTTTTTCATGTGTTTGTCATTGTCAGGACAAGGTTTATATAGAAAACCGGAGGTATAATATTTTCTTAGTCGTATACACTGCGGCCCTGCTGATTAACATGCGCTTACTAAAATAAGTTTTTCGATAATTCAGAACATTTTCATGAAAATGAATAAGGCGGTACGAAATTCACTGAGTCGGCTAGGAAATATAAAGACAATCGTATTCCTATATCAACGGCTTAGTATCAAAAAGCTTTTATTTCAAGAAGCTCTTTTTATGCACTTTCGAAACCTTATATTAATGACTCTAGTTGCTTCTGTAATGTTCCTATCAAGAAGAACCGGCAAGAAACATCAGAAGTGACCCTTTTAAAAATAGACATATAAAGTATTTTTTTGTATTTATAATGTTCCGTTATTTTATGTAAGGTGTTGATACATGTATAAAGCATATAGCACCATTAAATAAACTGACGCTGCAGATGACAAGTAGACTAATTATTTAAAAGCTTTAACTGAGGCTGGCTCCAACGCTAAATGAAGTTGCACGGAGCCCAGGGTACTATTTGACAGCCAAGACAAAATATGAAAAATCGTCTCTCCGGGGTAACATGGCCGCTGCCTGACTTGATGTTTTAATTAGCCCACAGGCAACGGCACTTAGCCAGGGAGCCAATTGAAGACGAACATAGGGTTGACAGAAAACACTGACGATTCATAGACTTTATTAGTTTTTCATGGATATTCTTTTAGCAGAATAACTATATATAATTCCCTTTGAGATTTGCTTTGGTATATATACTTATTGATATGCTACTAATATTATCCCGCGATTAGTAATGTCTATACTAATATATAAAACTAAAGAGTTTGTTTGTTTGTTTGAACGCGCTAATCTCAGAAACAAATAGTCCGATTTGAAAAACCTTTTAGTGTTAGATAGCCTATTTAACGGAGAAGGCAATGGGCTATATGTCATCAATTATTTACTTACACAACACAAATACAATACAACACAAAAGTTTAGCAGTATAAATTATATTATACCTAAGTATAAAACACTGCTAGTACTTTTTATATCATAAACGTAATATATAATTAAATAAGCCATGTAAGGTACACACGATTATACAATCGATTTAGCACAATTTAAAATCAATATAACCACATTTAGATAAATTTGATTATGTTTTAAACAATTCCTTAGCCTGCTTCATACGATTAAAAAGAAAAAACTAGTATTTCAAGTGGCCTTGGTTACCGAAGACATTGAGAATAATATGACAGCCCTATAGCGTCCTCGGCTTGTTACTGCTAAGGGGCCATGGAAATTGTTTTACGCCTTTCCAGTGTCGAAGAATCTCTTCATTCAGCTCGCTAAATTGAAAGCCAAGTGCTCACTGCTCCGAAGCTAGCGGATACGGAGAGTACTACTTGACTAGTGATAAAATTGTTGTTCCAGAAATATTATTACATCTACAAGTTATATCCACGTCAAAAACTACATTCCTTTTTTTTTATTTTCGGAAGCTTTTCATTTTGAATTGTGCACAGTTTTTTTTCATTTCTTTTTGTATATTAAATATAAGAATTCAGGTTTCTAAGCGCAAAGGATCCCATAACTTTTATAGTATGTCAATTGACAATCAAACTACAGTGTAGGTAAACAACCAAAATTAAATAAATAAATATATTTAAATAAATATTTCGGACTTCTTGCACACAACGCCATCTAGTCCCAAGTTAAGCAGAGCTTGTGTGAAGGGTACTGGACAACTGATATAAATACATTACATGTTATACATAGATACCCATGTTATACATAGAAATCACCATAACTCCGAAACAAATATTTTTTTTACATACAAATATTTTTATACCCATGGCAGCACATACGCATACTTTCCGATAGCCGATCAGTCTTACAAGCTCTAGAGAGTCATACGACAGCCTCAGGGCTAAACTCTGCAGTAGATCAAGGGGTACAGCAGCTCATGCGGGAACGACACAAACGATGCACTGGTAAGAGATGAATCAGAGATCAGAGGCAAGGGCAGTAGGCCAAGAACTGATACTGCCCTTACCAACTGCTTGGCTACGACGGACACTGCACAGGACATGACTGCAGGCAGATCAACGAGGCCCTCCCGACGATCAACCCTGGATTGTCACGGAAACTGAAGCAACTTAAGAGGCTGCTGCTTCGACTCTTAACTGGAGCATTACCTGATCATGCACTACTATTTTATCCGTGGGAGAGCCATGCTTCGGCATGGATGGGCCGGCTCGACCGGAGTGATACCACGGCCTCACAGAAAACCGGTGTGAAACAGCGCTTACGCTGTGTTTCATCGAGTGAGTGAGGAAACCGAAGGGCCATACCCCAATCCAATGCCCCCTATCCCCCTCACCATCCCCCTTCCCCCCATGCCGCCATAGTGTGGGTCACCATACTGCATTGTTCTTTTTCGCATTGAGGATGGTGGCCACCACTCTTGGATTCTGCTCATGCTTTCCATCAGGCAGGGCAGAGTCATTTTGGCAGCTTAAATATAAAAAAAAAAAATACTAAACTAACATCTTTTGTGTATGTACCTATGTATTTATGTGTGTATGTGTATGTGGGTATGTGTGTATATATTTTTATGATTAGTATATGTATATTGTGTGTATGCTGTATTATATGTATGCAAAGTCAAGTGCAATGAGTTTAAGTTTAAGTTAAGTTTAAGTTTAAGTCTCTCCAATACATTTTGATCCATCCTAAGGTTGCCTGGAAGAGATTGCTTTCGGCAATAAGGCCGCCCTTTGTACAATATATATTTATCGTTTTCTGTACTCTCTTGTAAAACTGTAATACGGCGTACAAATAAAGAGTTATCTATCTATTTATCTATCTTTTCACTCTAGGTGTAACACATAGCTCTCTATGCACAGCAAGCATGGAGGAGGCAGAAAGAGCCTCCCATTACGTACCATACACATGAATACCGGGCGAAACACTTCCAGAAATCGACAACATAGAGGGTCGGCTAGGCTTCCTGGAGGAACTGTGTCGCCATGAATAATGCCTGACCGAATAACGTTGAGGTGCGGAAACCTAGCCCGCATATCTATATCAGTTGTCTAATATCCATAACACAAGCGCTACTTAGCTTGGGACAAATAGAGTTATGTGTAAAAAAAATTGACAACAAGCAGAGAAAACAACATAAATATATAAAATTAAAGTGTCTGTTTGTAATTACAAAGTACAACCACAGCCGTGGATAACACCGTTCGCTCAGGTATTCTAGTCCTAAGATTTACAGAAATAGACTTCAATTAACTCATCCTTAAATCTAATCTTAGAATCTAGCTTATAATAAACGACTGCAGTAATAAGATCACGCATATATCCTGCAACATAATCACAAATATGCAGCACTGCGATTATAACATCCGAGTAATCGTTCTAAATCGAATCAAACATTCCGATTCCAATATCGAGTAAGTTATCAAGCCCAATGTTTTATGTCCGCGCAAAGCAATTAACCATTCGCCGCTCACTTTATTATTTCTCTCCCGATTAATCGAATCCACTCGCCGTTTTAATAATATGGATACCGATCACTGTCCAATGAGTTATGCTTATTTGTTTTTCGTATTCGCGCTTTGTAATCGATTTTTTGGATGATCGATTATTATCCTTACATGTTGAGATTACGTGACATGATTCGATTTATTGTGAGGCGTGTTTTATAAATGTGGGTTATTAATATCCGTGTTTATCCTGATCACTAACAATAAAACTGTCTGAGTGGTTTTGTTATTTACAACTTGCTTTTTAACTGATTATTTTAAAAATAAATTAACTTTGTAGAATGTAAGTCAGAGATTTAGAGCAGACTTCTCCTGGGATAGTGAAAATATTGAACTATGAAATCTACAATAGGCTTGAAAGAGGTGAAGAGGAAACCTTCTTTCCCTGATTCGGGGACTCCAGAAAAAAATAAAATCTGTTAATCCCTCACCAGTCTCTCTTGCTTGTTTCAGCTTAATAGGTTAACACAACGATAACACGATAAACAGACGATAACTTTTTAAACTAAATATGGTATAACTAGGCGATACTGCACATTTATACCTATAATGCATTCACTAAATTTTAAATGTAACATCACTGTCAGTTTTACAATATCTACATCGCGGTTTTGTGCACACACTTTGTACAATTCCCAAAAACATCCAAGAGCCAGCTTGTAGTGTAATGGGTTACCCGATAAAAATTTCATGCTCGATACGAAGCACCTAATTCTAATCACTCAAGCAGGGTCACAAGTTCCCGAAGACTCTCAGCAACGTTATTCTAAAAAATGGTACATCGACATCTATCGAGTAAAAGTGAATTCGAGTGTCTACAAACTTAACATCCCTAAATGCCTATAGAAACATAAAGGCATTTATAACAATTGCGTTTGTAATTAATTAATAAAAAATAATTTTCAGACACTTAACACACAACGCTATCTAGTCCCAAACTAATAAGAGATTGCTCGATGGGTACTAGACTGATAATATAAAAACATACAAACTCTAGAAACAAATATTAACAGATCATACAAACATTAAATCCAACCCTAGTTTCGAACCCGAGACCTCATGCACAGCAGTCGCGTACGCAACCATCGAAATGATCGTAATGTAATAATCGTCGTATTTCTATTATATTTTAGTCCTATGTAACTCTAATTAACTGTATTGCAGAATACGAGCGTTCTAGTCGCCTATTAAAAATAGTATATAAATAGTTACATATGTATAAATAGTTATGTATTTTAGTAAGCTAATGGTGCTAATTCTGTTGTTGACATCACTAAACTAAAATTCACTAAAATTTGTTATTGATTTATAAACTTTAATCTCATTTCCTTACAGTCCATTTTTCGATATCTCACGTTTAGATTTAGAGATTAGTGTTCACTATATTTAGATCAGTACTAACTAAAAGTTGATCAGAAGTACACGTTAGTTTATTAATAAAAACACTAAGCAAAACTCTAAATGTCAATTTAAAAAATAATTACGTAAGTAATATAATCGGCACGTATTTAGTTGACATCTAGTTTAGTGCTACATGTCAAGTTTTAAATCACACGTTACACGTTTTCAACGTTCAACACAAGAAAAGCTAAAGAAAAATTATGGCCTACGTTGAGTAATTTAACTTTTTTTTTTATGCCAAAGTAAATTGAACAATTCAAAAAAAAAACAATAGTATCTCTGATAAACGTTTAATTGATACTAAACTAAACACAGTGACAGCTAAGATTCGAGATATCAAAAAATGGGCTTTAAGCAATTGAAAATAGAGTAGGTATATAATGCAATAACTTTTAGTGAATTTTAGTTAAATGAAGGCAACAATTCAATTACCATCAATGTGAGTTAGTGAGTACATAGGTTTTAGGTACTACATTTTTAAGTATAACTCAATTTAAAACCTTTTCAGAAGACTTACTTCTGACTTTAGTTGGTCCGATTCTGATACAACACTAAGCCATGCCATCGCGAAGTGATGTCCCATAGGCGTTTCCTCTCAATAAATATATTTCGATGTATGAATGCCTGTATTGGTTAGGTTATAGCTATATAGTTTTAGCAATAAAACATACTGATTTGACTTAAAAAGTCATAAGGAATTACAAAAAAATATAAACAAGAAAAAGTTTGATAAACTAACTATAACTAAAATATAATCCGACTAAATATCATCATCTTCATAGCCTTTATTACTCCTAAGATTATTTGGGGTCAGCTACTAGTTCAACCGGTTTTACCTGAATATCAGATTTTCCACGGAGCGACTAGTATTGGACCTTCGCTACCCACAGGGTGAACTGAGGGTAGTATAGTTGTCAGTATATTTGAGGGCACTGACTTCCCAATAACGATTGTATAGATTTTCATGACAACCGGGACCGTCGGCTTAACGTGCTCTCCGAGGCACGGGCGGGAAACACCATCATCTACCATACTCCGGGCTGCTATTAAGAATTTCTTGTAAGAACAACCTAATAGCAGTCCGACCCGGGAAACGAACCCGAGACCTCTTGATCTGCACTCGCTTACGCTAACCGCTAGACCAACGAAGCAGATCCGAATAACCCGACTACGTATAAACAATTTATAAAAAAACTTATTTAACAATCTTTTGACCCTCGTTGCAGTAGATAAGGCGCTAAGGTGGAACATTTAAACATACATAGGCTGCCAAAACTATTTTTAATACTTATACCTCTGCCATTTTGGCTTCACAAGCCGCTTTAACATTGAATAACAGTTTAAATTACACACTCAAAAGTATATTTTTACACTAGTATTAACAACAACCTACCAAGGTCGGTGTAAAATGATAAAATTCATTAAAAACAACAGTCTTTTCCACTAGCCATATCAAGTTTAAGAGCCCTATTAAACTTTCGAAATGAGTAATGCCGCCAATATGGCGCAGTTGCAACAAAAAGACAGATCTTGGCGACTTTTACTATAGTTATCGACGTAAAGACAACTTTCCACGTAGCGCCCTGCTGGCTTAATGTCGCGCTGTTGCACACCTATTACGACGAGCGGTACTGATAGCAAATAAACTAAAGAATAAATAAATAATAATAAATAATAAATATTTCGGACATCTAACACACAACGCCATCTAGTCCCAAACTAAGCAGAGCTTGTATCATGGGTACTAGACAACTGATATGAATACATAAATACTTTTTTGTAAATACATACATATTGTACATAGAAAACACCCAAACTCCGAAACAAATATTTGCAGATCATACAAACATTTGGTCCGACCCAGGATTCGAACCCGAAACCTCATGGACAGCAGTTGCGTACGCTACCACTGCTTAACTTAACTTTTCTTAAATGAGGCAATTTGAGCTATTCGTACACCCTAAGACTCTTGGTGATCTTTCGTAGATTCTTTAAATTTGGTCACAAACTAGTATTGTTATAAAGCCCGAAAAGCTTACCTGAAAGCTCCTCGTAACAATAAAAATAAGCACATATATAGCAACAGTAATTATGTGTTGGCAAAAGTCCAACAAACTCCTTTACGAAAGTGGGCGAACGGTATCTATGAATATCCTCCACCCTGTCAATAAGAAAAAAATCAGCCACGTTATGTATACATTTATACAAGTTTAATTAAATGAATAGAAAATAACATTGAACTGATTTGAAACAATTCAGATTCGCTGCGAAAAACTTCGTAACATTTACAAGTATGTCTACTTCTTTTGTAAATATCTCTTCGACTAGCGAAAATTAGCAGTCAGCCCTGTATACGCTCTCTTGTTCTTCACGAGTTGAATTCTCAAAAGTTCTGTAGCCACTACTTTCTCCTACTCCCTTCAAAGCCCTCATTTTCCAGCAACCTTAACCATGTTAGTAAGCGATATAAAACCATTTTTAACGCCCACGCGCTTATCACACTTAAGCAAAGTTTTCTCACACAAAGGGAAGCGTTGGTGCGTGAATGCGATTTAAATATTTATGATATTGGTATGTTTATTAACATTTTAGGAAGCCCAACCTCAAATGCTGCACTTGATTTATTCGGAATGTTCACGCATCAAAAGCTTTGACTTGATTTTATATATAGAATATAACATAGGATAAGGTACGATGGGACTAACATATTACCATGTAATAAAAGTCTCTAAATTAATAAAGATTAAAAAAAAAAGTTTTCCCCTCTTGACAATCTCCAAAAGAGGCCGTTTCTAGTTGGCACTTTTCAGGAATCCTACATTTGACCACTTGAGGGTATAACTAAGAATAAACTTTAGTCCGTATGACTTCGTCAGCTAGAATACGTTTCTTGAGGTACTGTACACTTGGCATATTTAAAGAAGTATAAGTCTGATGCAATTATATTTCTTACATAGTTACATCTTACTTATCCTAACTGCTTCTATGGCGCAGTGGTAGCGTATGCGACTGCAGTGCTTGAGGTCTCGGGTTCGATTCCCGGATCGGATCTAATGTTTGTTTGATCTGCATTTATTTGTTTCTGAGTTTAGGTGTTTCTATGCATAATATGTATGTATTTTCAAAAAAGTATTGTATTTATGAATCTAGCTGTACAAGCCCTAGTTTGAGGCTAGATGACGTTGTCTGTAAGGTGTTAAAAAATATTTATCTGTTATATTTATTGTTTTAAGTTTGTGACTGTAAAACACTGTTTAATGGCACGATACTAAGATCCCTTTTTAACATTTTAATATTACAGATTTTTTCTGCCGACCGTACTTTTCCAGATACAAGTGTTGTGAACTAACTGTGCGCTTGTCCATTTGCTAATTAGTCGGGTTCGATTCCCAGTAGCGACACAGCGCGTGCTTTTTACACAATAACATTTTAACCATTACAGATCGTAATCATGATACAATTAAAGACTTCACAATATATATATATGAATATATATATATATGTCTATTCTTTTCTTACCTACTGAATGTCAATGAAATGTGATGAAAATACAAGTACATAAACTTGAAGTGTCTTATTATAATTTCAAATGAAAAGTATATACGGTATTTCAAAAAGAAACCTATTTTAAAAATTATTCTGGTTATAATACGGAACTAAGTTCAGCCGTATCGTAATAGACTTAAAACCGACTCCAACTTAATTTGGGAAAAATGTTCGGTGAAGATAAAATTTCATAGATTTTCATATCTCAAATATATATATTAATCCAATATTGGAGGTAGTCTAAGAATTGTACCTAAACTTTGGCCTAGACTTTGAATAAATAATTAACAGCTATTCACTTTTTAATTTTCAGTTTTTTTTTTATTTAGTAGGAGGCAAACGAGCATAAGTATAGCCTGATGGTAAGCGATTACCACCGCCCATGGACATCCGCAAAACCAGAGGCGTCACAAACGCATTCCCGGCCTTTGGGGGATGAGAAGAGAGGTGGGAAGAGGGATGGAGTGAGTGGTTGTGTTATGTGTTGCCGGTATCCTCTCCCACTCGGTGAAACACAGCGCAAGCGTTGTTTCACACGGGTTTTGTGTGAGGCCGCGTTCCGAAGAAAAATATTTTTATTAAATTCAATAGTTCTGGGTAAAGATATTGCGAATATTTTAGTTAGTTATTTATTGTAAGTCTAGGTCCAAGTTAAAAAACAATTGTTAGAGTACCTTCGTTTGAAATTTCTACTGTATTTAAAAAATACGGTCGGCATTATTTTTAAATGAAAGAAATCTATCAATTTAGGACCAAAGTCATTTTTTTTCTATTATCTTAAAATCTGAGAAGACTTACATATTAACCTAAAATATAAGTTTTTGAGTCATTAACATTGTTATTCAATCCATACTTAAATTATTGTTTCGAAAGTACCCTTGTCTCTCTGTATCTATGTAACGTTTTCACGGTTAAACCGATGAACCGATTTGAATGAGTTTTTAACCGACTTTAAAAAAAATTAACTCATAACTTTCAACTATTATATACTAACTATTTATATACTTACAAAAAGCAACAACCAATTTTCCTGATTCTTTTTTTTTATTTGAAAACTGGTGCTTCTAGTGTGGTTTCATTTCAATTTGGTCCAGTTCTTGAAGACGGTTTTATTTTTTTTAAATTTGAGAATATTAGAGAGCCACGAGCAAAAGGCAGTGTAGTATAATCTAATTATTAATTAGATTATTTATTTTACCAGCACTACACATTAGGTTTACTGTTTTTAATTCGACTTCGTTTTATCACCGAAACTCTCGGCCATACCTACACCTCTTTCACAAACATTCTTTAAAAAAAAACCAATGCTCGATCCAGTTTGTCTCAAATCGCCAGGCCGGGCAACATACGGCTTTAATTGACTTCACTTCTAAGAAAGTAATTTCACTAATTACTTAAAGCTACCGGATTTTGAGATCGACACCGGACACCACTTACAACCATTTCTCATTAAAACCGTACAAAAGTTCCAATAAGTTTCTTCGGAGTCTTGAAACAATATTTACGACGAAAGGGTTCTTCAAAAACCAGTTGGTTGAAAAAAAGCTATGTAGGTAGCGCGATGCGTCCGATGTTGTGGGCAGGTGAAATTTTATACTATTTCAAACATGTTTACTTTATTAAACGTGTCGTTAAACTGTTAAATATACTATAAATTACTAATAGTACGTTAAGTGAATATTTTATGGAATTCAGTGAAGGCGGTGATAGTTGAAAAATTATTCTTATGCATTTTGACATCACTGTTTTATCGCGTGTGACATAGTACTTAATTAAACACTATCTTACAACCATAATTTAGTTTAAACGAATTATTTCTACTATCTGACATCCTTAGTGCGGGGGGTCCCAATTTTCCCAGTGATATTCAAGGTCTTGTTCGTTGGTATTTGACCGATACAGGTCACTTCGGTGGAAAATTTTTGGAACAGAAGAGCGAGACAATACTTAAGCCTTATCGCATGAAGATTTTTACTAATAAACAGTAAGAAAAATCTTTAAAAATCCTTTGTTTTCCTCTCTCTCTTTCTTCAATTTCTATCTCTCTGCTAAACCCTCACCAAGCTGACATTGACGCGAATGACGTCATCTCAATGGTAAAATAAAATATTAGCCAATAATATAAGACAGGAGGTCATACCGGAGTGAAAGGGTCTCACAAGAAGACGGTGTTACGTAATTCTTACATTCCTTACCTCCAAGTGAGTGGAGTGAAAAGAATCTCAGCCCTCTCTCTTCTTTAATTTCTAGGGAAATCACTCTTTTTGCCCCTATACCAAGAAAATCAGCTTTAAGTAAATATCGATAAGTAAACCAACTTGGTATCCTAGGTCAAAGCCTCGAAAGCCTTGCCTACGAAGCGGCCTTCGTCCAGCAGTGAGCTGTTAAACATTGATTAACACGATCAATAAGTTAATTTTTACATACTGTAGGTGTGTCTTTTTAAACACAGGGATATATATCTAAGTAATTCCGTGAGAGAGTGACGCTTCGACACGCATTGGCCGACTCGACCGAAGAGATGCCACGGCCTCACAGAGAACCACTTGCGCTGTGTTTCACCGAGTGAGGGAGGATACCGGCACAAGACGTAAAAGGAAACGAGTAAAATATTGTTATATATACATATATACTCGTATATAGATCTGTAAAAGTGACTCTACTCTGGCTATGGAAAGCATGGAGACCCAAGAATAGTGGTCACCATACTCGTTTTGAATGCAGACCATACAACAAGGCAACATGGCGTTAAACAAAATGGTGCCTTATTGAGATGCTTCTGCATTATTGGGTCTCCGATCTCACATTCAGCAACGAAACGCGAAAGCACAAATAAAAAAATGTATTCAAAATATATAAACATGTTTTTTTTTTCTTTTTAGGCTTATGAATAAATAAGTAACAGGCACTTATCAAATATGATCACACCTTCTGACATTCCGGTAATAATCGCATCGAACTTTTAATAATAATATTAATAATTGATACAAATTTTGGAATCTTTTCAAAATGACTTATTATCGAATTCAAACTACAACGGCTGGTATCAGCAAAAAATATCGTACGAATACAGTGAAGTCAAATTAAAATTCGTGAATCCTGTCGTGTCGACCAACACCGAGAATTTGGGGACGAATAAATATCGCACTAATTAAATATAATTTGTATTTACTATACAAACCAAGTGTGGATATGGAACACAGAAAACAATATCGACTTTGTGATATTGGATTTAAATCATTTTCGTCCTCAGACAGATTTACATCTCTCTCTTTCTCGCTCGTCTAGGCCAACAACTGACTGGCCAGTAATTTTGTATAAAGAACCATGTCCAGTTAATGCCTATCACAGAAGAAACATATGTAGACGGAAATCTGTCAATAAGTACAATCCATTTATTATTATTAATCCATTCTAAGGCATTCAAAATCACAAAATTTCCTTGCTATTTTAGTTATAGTCAAACGCTATTTATATCGCTTTTTTCTTGTTTTTAAAGTTTCCCTTCTCTATGTATTATCTATAACTTCAGTACCAAGAAAGTGATTTAAGCGGGAGATGGGGAGGGGGACGGGGGAGGAGTTGGGGTTATGTGTCTCTGGTATCCTGACTCACTCAGTGAGCGCAAGCGCTGTTTCACACCGATATTCTGTGAGGCCGTGATATCACTGCGGTCGAGCTGTCCCATTCGTGCCGAAGCGTTTTTGTCCACGGTTTTTGTCTAAAACACATGCAGGAACGAGTTCTTTCGAGCGAACTTTTCCTCATTTAAGTTGGTTGTGTTCTAATTAAATATAAAAAAAAAAAAAAAAACAATGATAATTGTTTCCAGACAGTAGTTATTCAAGTAACACTTAGTATTAGAGAACAGTAAATTTAAAGGCTCGGAACAGGGTATTTATCCCGTAAAATACGTACGAGTACATAGATACTTGCGAATTGCAATAAAAAAAGATATTTACAGTCCCGTGTAGTATTACGTCAGGAGAGGCCCATGCCCAGCCGTGGAAAATTAAAGGCTAGCCAATGATGAATGCTGAGTTTTTCAGACAAAAATAATTCTACTTTTTGAGACGGGTCCTGCAATATATAATGTTTAGTCGCAATTCATTTTCTAACTAATTAACAGCCATTACGAATTGACAATAAAAAAATAACAGTTCTTTTGTCCCATTAAAATGTTTTACGAATATCTCATAATTAGTAGCGGCGAGTCCGAGTTGACGATCGACATATTCATTCGTTCATTCACTCACTCGAAACGCGCCATTTTGGCTGTCATTAACTAATTAAATACTTATTAATTCCATAATTACACGACATTTTTTGTTATCATATTATCATTTTGTAATTATGGTTCCAACTTTCGTTAACTTTTTCATGGTAAAAGTATAAAAATTTATGAGGTTTTTGTTTGTTTTCCGATTCTGAGTACATATATTAATTGAGGTTAATACACGTATTTCACAGACATATATGAATCATAGGTATTGCTTTAGCAAAAAATTTGTTCATAGGAAATACCACCACTTCAAAATTATTGGTAGGAAAAATGCAAGAACCATGAAAGGAAACCAAGATCTCATAGTCAAAAGGTAGTAAGCAAATCTTTTTCTTAATTTTTCTTCCCTTCTCATCTACTTTCTTTTTAATACACTCCCAGTCTTCACATCAAATACCTGAACTTGGGTGAAACAATGAAAAAAAAATTCTACCAAAAAGTCTCCGACTCTTCCCCTCCCAACTATTCAGAGCACTCAACTGCCACTACGGGATAAGCTCGGTGTCCTGGGCATGGATATTTGCCGGGACCTCAAACCGCGGAAGAACATCGAGAGCATCGGTAAGGCGGCCTCGCGGAAACTTGTACGCCAAGTTAAACAAGGTAAGACGGTTTTTCGCGCCCGAGCATTTGTGCCTACTTTATAAGACCCAGGTTCGTTCGTGCGTGGAGTACTGTTCTCATCTTTTTGATGGACTCGCACAGTATTTATTTGATGTTCTCGACTGGATTTATTTCTAGGTCCCTAGGTCTATTTTCATAGACATTAACATACACATTTCTAAATCTATGTCACTCGGGTCGTTATTACGAATCCATTGATACATCATTCATTAAAATCGGTACAATAGAATGGACAATTTGGTGGAACATACATACATTTTTACCGTGGGAGAGCCACGCTTCGGCATGAATGGGCCGGCTCGACCGGAGTGATACCACGGCCTCACAGAAAACCGGTGTGAAACAGCGCTTACGCTGTGTTTCATCGAGTGAGTGAGGATACCCCCAATCCAACGCCCCCTATCCCCCTCACCATCCCCTTTCCCCCCAGGCCGCCATAGTGTGGGTCACCATGCTGCATTGTTCTTTTTCGCATTGAAGATGGTGACCACCACTCTCGGATTCTGCTCATGCTTTCCATCAGGCAGGGCAGAGTCATTTTGNAAAAAAAAAAAAAAAAACATACAAAGACTACTAAAAAATTACCCTTCCTTATGGCTTCATTCGGATAATAAACCTAAGAAATCTTTAAAGTATGTATTCTGAGATTGTGTGTACTTGTAGCTCTGTAACATTAAATTCATAAAAAAATAGTTTTCTATCTATTTATCATGCAAGGAAGCAAAGAATCAACATCCTCCATTCAGTCATATGTCCACTCACCTTAAGATTCCAGTCAGTAAACCAACATACCAATGACTTATCATGAACTTTTTAAACTGAAGAATGTTAATGTAGACGGTACAAAGACAATCTACTTACTAATGATTCTCGTTATATCATTGGCAGCCTCCTTTTTATTCATAGTAGACGCCATTGAAGCTCTCGAGATATTTTTACAATTAAAAGTCATAAACAATGTATAGGAAGTCTTAACGAGGCATTGTGGGATGCAAGTAATATGAAGTTAGAAAATTAACTGTGGGAAATTTTCTTGCTGTTTATTTGGCTTTACGCCAGTTAATTGATCTCGTGTTCTGTTGGTTAATTGTAGGAATTAGAAGTGGTGTGTATTCTCGTATTTATAACTTAAGTTGATTTTATTGTCTTTCTAGTTGTTACTTCAATTGATAGGCTATTATCATGTCTAATGACGACATCATAATAACTACCAATATTATACGGAATCGCTTAAACTAATCCGGATCTCGAGAATTCCCATTTATGATTTAAAGATCTCGAGAATCACATTTTATTTCACCTTAAGAGCAAGATTCTTCTGAATGTTTCTACCAATATATTCTAATGAATTTTTATTAACAAAAATTATAATTCTAATTTTTTAATACAAATATTCCAAATCAACCAAACGCAATCAAATAATTCATGTCATTATAATAACCCACCTCGGATCGCTCTCGGCGAAAAAGGGCCCACGACACTAGCAGCGTTGCCCCGCTGGATAGCAACGGCCATCCTCTGCACCAGGAACGAACCACTCGATTTCTCGAGGTCCAGGATCGAATTCTCGAGATTCTCATTTAAGATTTGGTCTAAATCTGTTTAAAAAAATATAATGGCAAGCAATTTAGTTCAATTATCATCATAATGTTTTGGCCCTTTTCCAAATTTTCTTTAAGGTCATCTATGTACCTTAATTATTCCATTTCATCAGTTTTTCTTATGTCCAGCCACTCGCCTAATGACCAGCTTAGGAATATATTCGTTTTCGTATGGTATGATAGATTCCTTCTGTCATATTAATAAATTTTAATTCCCAAGACGTTCAGCGGTGGATAGCTGTCGGCTGAACAAGTCTTTGATTAAGTTTAAAACCATTCAACATCAGCCTTCTAGGATATCATGGTTTATTAATAATAAGATAGGTAGAGAAGTAATTACAAAAGCGATAGGATTTCTTTATCCAATTTCAATTTTAGTCTCATTGGCACAAGTCAAGACAAATTTATTGCTATAATGTGGATACTCGAGGTTTTTAAAATTGGGAGTTTGGTAAGGATATGGTTCTTACCATTATCTTAATCATTTCTTCTAATCTTTTTGAATAAATAACTGACAAAAGGCGCTAATAACATAACATCTTTATTTGCCCTTAATTAAGATAATTAAGTACTTGATTTTTATCTTAACATTGCAGCTATTTTATTTGAAAGAATATTTTTCAATCGTAGATTTGTTACGAAAATTTTTAATGCATTTTTCACCAACTTCCAGAATTAATTTATTCGGATTGAAAAGCATTCGCGCTTGTAAAGTTATTTGTAAGGTAAAGAAACTTATACTACCAATCACTTACCTACCTACTTACTATTGTCTAGGTATAATTGATTTTTATTAAAATCTAGGTACATTTAACTTCCTACTAAACTTTACAATTATTATTTGTTTTTTTTTTTTTTTTAATTTTATTACTTGACCCCATCGCAAACTTTTCAACAACATATAATATGGAATTGATACCAGGCCTACACCTATTTGTAGTGAGTGCTGCAATAGCTAAACTGAATAATTACAGCAAAACACAAAGAATAATCTCGCGTGTCTCCTATTTCTCCTGAAAGCCTCCTTTATTATTACCATTTGGGACTGCCAATTTAATTTGTTTTGATAAATGTGTCATACATCAAATTGTCATATAACGCCCGCCACTATAAGATTAGACAGTATGTCTGCCATAAGTATTGACAAAATTATAAGAGGTGCACTTCTGTGAATACCTCACTGAACGAAACCCGCAGAGCCTTTGTGTCGTTCGTTCATTCATTCGCGAATAAAATGAAGCAATCGGTTATAGTGCGACCAACATAGCTTAATCCTTTCTCCGAGTACATAAAATATTTTTACTGGAGTATAGCGAAGCCAATAGAAAGGGTAATATTTTTGGCAGTCCATTTGGCAGGCAGTATGTTTGTACGTTTTACCGTAGCACCTAAACTACCAATTTTAATGAATAAAGTATATAGATTCGTGATAATGGCCATAGGTTCTACAAATTTTATGAATATTTTAATGTAAAGTAATGTAGTCCGGTTTTTTCAACTTTTTCTTTTAGTATTTTATCGTGGTATTTACATAATTAAATGGTTTAATAATATAAATAAAAAAATACATTATTTTTATCATCTGCTTCTGACTTTCCATTCTGTTGGGGTTTGCGCAATGAGTTATCTTCCTCGATTCTTGTCTCTCTCATATCAGTTTATTGATCACTCCCTTTCTAACTATTTAACAAAAACCTTCAAGAAAAGAGCGTACTCCTTCTTAAAAGGCCGATAACGCACTTGTGACGCCTCTGGTGTTGCGGGTGTACATGGACGGCGGTAACCGCTTACCATCAGGCGATACGTCTGCTCGTTTGTCTATTATACTATAAAAAAATATCTTTTTCACGCAGTCCGTTCGTCTTTTCTTTCGTCATTCTACTTTTAATCAATGGTTGAAAGCGCTTTTCGAGAAGGACCAGTTTAGGTTTTAGATAAATACATAACAAAGTATTTTCAATCGCGTCAATCAAACAGTTTCTACATAAATCAAATTGTAAAAGATTCTATGGCATTATATTTTATTTCTACGAAGAAGGTCAATAAATAAACTTTTTCAACACACACTTTTATGAATCAATAAAATAAAAACTACAGCCAAATTTGATACAGAATGCTCACTAATAAACCGTTGCTTGCAACCGATAATAGGCAGGTGTTAAAAACCAGTTTGCAAATCGTATATTTTTAAATTATATGGAGTCGTATTTATAGGGCATGTATTTGAAATTAAATTAATCGGGTGATACATAATTGTATATACAACGAACACTTATGTAAATTAATTAAACACATTAACTATAAAATATTATTAGAAATTAAAATTATTCAGCATTAAATAATAGAAAGAAAATAATAAATTTCTCTACTCTACTTTGGGTATGTAAACAACAACACAACAAACAACAACCCATAATGTACCACTGCTGGGCTCGGGTCTCCTCTCAGGAGAGGGTTAAGGCCATACGTCCCCACGCTGGCCAAGTGCGGGTTGGGGACTGGCAAGAATACTTTGTGACTACGTAAATCTTGCCGTTGGATATTTTTAAGCCGCCCGAAGGCCTCCAACTAAGCTTAACGACTGTTATCGTATGATAACAACCGGGACCGACTGCTTAACGTGACCTCCGAATCACGGAGACGCTCATGGTAACATGCCACTAGCGGTCACCCATCCAGGTACAGACCGCGCCATCGTTGCTTACCCTCGATAATTGTTTCTAATCAGGGCGCGCATTTGGGTATGTATCTTATTTTAATCCTTAATAATGTTTTTTAAGAGATTTGTTAAACCTCTTTCTTTGTTTCAGAATTGATCGAACGAAGATCAAAATTGTTTCTTCCATTGTAACGAATTCGCAGATTGTAGCTACTGTATTATTTGCAAAAATGGCGCGCATTTTTTTTTTCTTAAAGGATAAGTGCTATGAAACCTATGTTTTGACGACGACTGCCCACAGAGCAACACACAAAACGATATTAAGTTTGACTTATTGCTTGTTGCGAAATTCCTACTTATCACATTTCGTAACAATAGCATTTTAAACTATATAATAAATGATTATTCTATTTTACATGTGTCATAACAAAAGAAGCTATAAATATACCAATCAAAAAGGAGATTTTAAAAAGAGAATGTCACAATTTTCTTTACGTTGGAAGCATTGGAATATCTTGACATTTCTCCACATTGTCCCAAAGTGCTGCGGCGGGTGACGTGCCATCTCATCGATTTTATTGGATACAATTGACGGGCCTTTGTTTGCAAATATACACTTTAGTGCTACTTTTCTTTGGTTTTTACAAACAATTATCGATAAATAATGGCCCCGCTTATCGTTTTTAACGATATGTTCTCATTTCCACGGCCCCTGCAAAAAGTCACGAAAAGAATCAAGCTGTACGTAGTTAGTCTTTATTATTATTGAAACAACAAAATGGTGGAAAGGATGGTACAAAAAACAATGCTTCGATTTGTTTTGAAAGTAAAATTTCCTCCCATGATCATTTGCATACCATTAATGATGTTTTCATTCGAGTTCATTCTGAATATCGATGGGGACTTTTTTCTGCATGTGTATGCAAAACACTACATTTGCATCCCCTGAAACCACATTCGGCCTAATTTGGATGCGTCCGCTATCTCGGTCCAAATCGTTGAAATGCACGCACGGTAGCGAG
This sequence comes from Hyphantria cunea, assembly GCA_003709505.1. Taxonomy (NCBI): domain Eukaryota; kingdom Metazoa; phylum Arthropoda; class Insecta; order Lepidoptera; family Erebidae; genus Hyphantria; species Hyphantria cunea. Next base: position 1,377,543 of record PKRV01001639.1, on the reverse strand, counting down.
AACGGTTTAAATACAAAACAATAAATAAATAAGGAGAACAATAAATATAATTAAAAACGACAAAAAGCGTCCGTTCCATGACGCGGGTACAAACGGGTGCTCGCTCTCGACGACTCTATACTAACAATACTAAAGCATCCCAAATTACATAAAGAAAACTGCACTTTATCTTGTACTTTTTACGACTTGATTTAGAATACTGCAAACCGATATTCCTTCAACATTTTGTCACCGGCACATCACGTTTCCGAACGCTCCTCATTAGAGATTTTTATTTTTCAATAGTCGCTTTAAAGTCGAGTATCCCGTGCATCCTGGCTTTCGGTTTTTTTTTAAATCGAAAATGGAATTTAAACGAGATGACGTTTCTTTATTGCGCTCGTTTCCCTGAAAGCAATTCTAGACGCGTTCGTCCTTTAATTGGCGTCGATAAAGATGAGAATCGGTTGTGTATTAAGCATCAAGACAAGTTTGACAGATCTCCAAAGTGTACCCGTAAGTTTGGTCTATGACAGGTCGGAAGCCAGGGGTCCTAATAAGGTCCGAGATGGAGGAGTAATGGGTTATCTGAGTTGTCGCGCTGTCCCAAATTTATTGCACCAATTAGTAGAGTCCACGTGAAGGGGTTTATCTGGAGTTTTGATCACGTTCTATTTGGGAGGTATCGACGATAATGGCCGAATTCGGGGAACGTTCCTTTGATTTTATTCCACAGCTATGGAAGACATTTTCCGAAGCGAGAATGTAACAAGTTAATTGGGTAAAAATATTCCGAGTCCGACACATGGTGGGTGCTTATAGACATCATTATGAGCACAGATTAATTAGAAAGCTACCGGAGTTGATCTCGTAACTGGATCTAAAGATAACTACATAATATTACTGTGTAGCCAATTACTACGAATCTTATTATTACGACTCCTCCTAGAATTGTTTGTACTTCAAAAACTTATCTCGTGTAGGTAGGAAACATGTGTAAGTAATTACTTCAAAAGTTAATTAAAAACGAAATGGTTCTTGGATGTAAACTCTTTAGTTACAAAATAAACACAAAACTTCTTGTCCCTGATTAGAAAATAAGTCATGTTAAAAAAAACATTTTATTTTTACGAGTTAGAAAACGTCTCTTTCCACATATTCTGTGAATTTTTTGTAATAAAATAATAAAATGCATTCGTTGTAATTAATATAATATATAATAAATTTTGAGTTTTTATAGTGTTGTATTATGTCCATAGACAAGAAATATGGAAATCATTGCTGACGTAGATGCTTGCTAAAGTTTTTAAAAGCAAGGAATAAGCCGTAGAAGAGCCAATGTGGCTCTTTAGACTGGCTCTTCCTGAGTGACACCACGTTTCATAGAAGACACAATGCGATTCTTGCTTTTCAACGAATCAATAACGGCCCCTTTAAGACGAAACATTTTTTTTATTTATTTAACTTTATGCACAACATGTAAAACGATGGACTTAATGCCAAAAGCATTCTCTACCAGTCTTCCGTTGGGTGGTGCGGAAATGATTGAGACGGTGCACAACATTTTCGTCAGGGCTTTGAACGTAATTCAGAAATTACTTAATATTAAATAGTCAATCAGAAGAAAACAATGAAATATTACATTTCTGCGTAATTATACAGGAAATGTGATATATATATCACATTTCGTTTCTGGCTCACCCAAAGAGTGGTCACGTACTTGAATTCTTGTATATGCTACCTTTACCGCCATTGTTGCCGTACCTTGGGCATAAGGCAGCATATACATTATCGGGATGAAAAGTACCCTATGTATATTCAATGTTCTATAATATAATTCATCTCTGTGATAGATTTCATCCAGATCCGTTCAGCTATTTTTGCTTAAAAGAGTAACAAACATACATCCTCATAATCTTTTACGCTTATAATATTTTATTACAATTAGGATTAAAGTTTTGCACAATCAATACAAAATATACTGAAAAGTGAAATATTTTATATACATATTTTAGATACTACAGCTATTTTAAGGAAGTAGGTAGGTACATTTTCTTAAGAACTCTTTAAATTCGTCAGCATGAATAATAACTATTACGACCTAAAATTATATAATTATATATCTCCCCCGTCGGAGAGTCACACTTCGGCATGCATGGGCCGGCTCGACCGGAGTGATACCACGGCCTCACAGAAAACCGGTGTGAAATAGCGCCTGCGCTGTGTTTCACCGAGTGAGTGAGGATACCGGAGGCCCATAATCCAACCCTTCCCCTCATCTTCCACCCCATCCCCCAAGGCTGCCGGCCTTGGGGGATAGGGTGGACGCACTTGTGACGCCTCTGGTGTTGCGGGTGTCCATGGGCGGAGATAATCGCTTACCATCAGGCGATACGTCTGCTCGTTTGCCCCCTATTCCATAAAAAAAATATATAGTACTTCATAATTACACAGTATAGATTTCGATAGATGTTGTCTTTAATATTGTATTGATACTCGTAATCCTCCATTTTGTTACGCCGTGCGGTTGGCATCACCTGAAGTCAAATCAAAAAAAAAAGAATGAATGGAATAAAAAATGACATAAGAAGTTCTAAATATTAAATCCATTTGATGGTAAAATTCATCATCACTGAAATCCCACGGGATAATAAAATGAAGACGTTATAAACTACTCCACAATACACTGTGTAGGTAGTCCACTCACTTGACTTTTTTTTTCCATTCGTGAATGAATGAACCTTTTATGAATGAATCTATATATTTCTTTTTTCCACCTGTGCACTCCACAGTTCTCGGTCTATAAAAATTTGTATTGTTGTGTATTTATTATTTATGGTCTTTCAACCTTTTTTGTTGAAGACTTAAAATATTCGAAGAATCAATAGAAAAAATTGTACGGCTATTAACAGTGAAAACATTATGAATGATGGTTAAATGGATTAAAGCATTGTGTTTTGCGAAAATTAAATTTGTACAACAACTTACTACAAATTTCATTGCCACTTTAAAAAAAGGTTAATTTTTAAGGGTTATATTGTTTTAGAATTAAAACTGATGTGACTAAAAACGTGTAAATGTAACTCATAAACAAACTAGCTTTTGATCGTGGCTCTGACCGCATGTACTTCGGATATCGCTGTAAGAGTTAGTATATGTATTATTCTGATGTAAGAACTATATTACTGCAAAGTTTTACAAAAACACGTTCAGTAGTTTTGGCGTGAAATAGTTACAAATATTCATACATCCTCACATACTTTCGCATTTATGATATTAGTAAGAAGTGGGGTAGTAGAATGAATAAAGTTTATTGAATTTTTAACTTAGACACAGCAGAAGGCTTATACTGTGTGGAGTGATTCGGCGCACATGGACCGCCTCGAGTAAAGTGCTGCTCACTGAAAACCAAGATTAATTAATAGTCTTGGTTAAGTTAGTTGGGATCGACTACTAGTTCTAAACATAGGCAACTAACCCATCCATATTTCATTAGAAGCAGTTGAGTTTTAGGCTGTCCTGTGTAACCTTATCCCTCGGACCTCTGGACTTCCAGGTTACTTCTGTGATATGGTATAATTTATCCACAGGTAGTAACGCTAACATCGTGTCACTTATGTGATTTTCAAAAAGAAATAAAAAGAAAACTGAAATGTTCTTAGAAGAACTTAAGATTATCTTGTAGCCTTCAGTACTAATATTATAAACGCGAAAGTTTGTATGGATGGATGTTTGTTACTCTTTCACGTAAAAACTACTCAACGGATTTGGATGAAACTTTACAGTAATATAACTTATACATCAGAATAACACATAGGCTACTATTTGCCGCGATAACCGACATATACGCGGGCGTAGCGGATAAACTAGTATATAATACGTTAGAAGAATACAAGATCTATGTTTAAACTAGACAAATCGTAAATACCAACATTTCTGAAACTACAATCATTAAATGATTAATCAATCTGGCACCGACAGAACTATATAGTCTTTCTTTCGCCGTGGTAACCAGAGACACCCATTTGATCCTATCCTTATGCATCTTTCATAAAAATAGAAACCGAAGTACTAAAGTTTCTTCCTTTATGAAAGACGTAACTGCTTCTAACCTGCCTTCTTTGAAAACTATTCAGATTTGATCATCGTATGTTTAGTATTCTAGTTGCGTAAACTTCCATTATCGGTATTCTCACAAATATTTTCTATTAGATAGTACCTGCTTTATTTTCTTACCACACTCATAAATATGTGTATTATTTGGTATGAGGTACAACATCGCATAAAAATGGTTCGGAAACTAGATAACAATACCACAAAATAATGACCGATCAACTTGACCGTCGAGGTTGCGACCACAACACAGCCTACGTTTAGAAACCAATGTCATGAAAGTAATCGAATAAAGGTTGCCAATTGAAACGTGATGGTTTCTAAACGATTCTCACGGGAAAACAGTTTGAAGTGACGATATGTATGTCACCGATAAAAAGCTGTCGATACGGATAATTTGTTCAGAATAAGAATGATTTTTTATTATTTCTTTCAATGTTGTGCTTTTATTGCTCTTTGCTTAATGGTAGTTCACACTTATTCAACAAAGCGATTAAAGTTATTCTAAAGTGCAATGTCTAAATATTGGCTGTAATGCGTTCCTTAAATTATTAATTTAGGTACCTAACCTCCATTCAGACATCAGACCCACATATAATTTAACAAAATCCCTCATCGGAAACGCAACATGGAAAAATTTACACTGGAACATAAATATTGTATTCATACTAAAATTTTGTCGGAATAATCTCGGTAAACGACGGAGGCGCACCCTCATGAATAAAACTAGCTGGTGTATAAATTCAAATTTCCTCTCCTCCACACGCTCATTTCCATATCTCGGCCGCTCTCCCCCTATGCTTTATTATTAAAACTCCAGTGCAAAAACCAACACCCAAGTTATTCGCTATCTACATTCGGAAATGGCATTATCGGCCGTGCGGCCCGAGGCGCACACGTCTCAGCCAATAGGGCATTCTTATCAGAAAATGACTCATTTCAAATGACAGAGTGTTCTAAAACATATACAGAAATAGAATGGCATAACTGCCATTCAGAACGAACAGGAAATTTAAACTTACTTTCAGAGTAAATTCAGTATAGATTGGAATGAGGTAGTCCCTCTCAGTTACGGCTCGTAAAATGGAACTTCCATACCGAGAGGAAATTGGAATAAGAAAATTTGGGGTGTAAAATGAAAGATAGACGAGTGCTAATTTCCGGCTATTACTATGTCTCTTTCTTTCCCGCACATTTATTGCGGGGAACGAATTTGAGGGTGGGCTATCACTGTCTTTTTCTAACATGTAGGGACTTTACTATTTTATAGTGTGTATGGTATAAAATAATGAAAGTACCTATATAAAATTTTGAGTGTCACGTTATCAATCCACATTTTCTTTGTATATTATAAAATGAACACAAAATTGTGAGTGTTTACTACGTTCTTTAAATCATGTGCTGCTACAAATTCCATTCAAACGTAATATTGATCCGAAATATCAAGCACCAACGAGTAAGCTTTAGATACCTTTAATCGGTATTGAAATGACATTATTGAGTATCAATGCCTGAGAGGTACGCTCCGACCGAGTTCTCAATAGTAAATGAAGAGTGCGACCGCGTTGCGTCAAACGCTACCGGAATTTATCGACTACCCGCGAACAATTCGCCTCGCTTGCCGTCTATATTCTGTTGAGGAAACTATGGTAGCGAAATTATTGCACAGAGGATTCACTCCACAAGTACACGACTTTCAAATTTAGAACCGATATCATTTAAGTGGTTATCAATGTTTAGTGAAATGAGTTCCTGTACGTCGTAAATAAGATTGAAATGAACGTTAACGGCACAATAAATACTGAAGGAATTTGAACAGAGAATGTACGGTACATTAGTACCTATAAGTTTACAGTGCAATAGGCTGACGAGGGCGGTGTATACGGCGTCAGTAATGGAGAAACTGTAAAGTGTCTGCGAGAAACTACAGACTAGCCTTTGTTCTTAGTTTAAAGTTTAAAAGCTAGCGGATATGAATATCGCGTTCAGTTTTCAAATGAGCAAGTTTGTATTAACGTTTAGTTACGAGTGTTAACAAAACCTTTGTAGTCGTTTCAAAAGTTAATACAAAGTGTACCTATCTATTTTCGTTCATTGTAAACGGACGAGGGAAAATCAAGCCCCTTTACGGCCGTATCTCAATCGCTTCCCCGTGTAATGCGATACGAAGTTATCGATGAGCTATTAACACGTTGTATTGGGTCTATAAATGAAATCCCGTCACCCCTCTGTTTGGTTTCTATTATGTCTGTAATGTGATTATTGGGTATTAATGTCAGGTTTGTTACAAACTCATAGATTTAACAGACGTACCATTATCTTCAAAAATGTAGGAACAATAAAGTAAATATATTGAATACAAGGAACTTAAAATTTATAAGTGAAATATCAGCGTCAGGAATTACATTATAAAAAGATAAACAAATAACTTCAAATAAAAGTTATTAGCGAAGAAAAAATTGAGCGCAGCAATTAATTCAAATCGATTTCCACTTAAGCAAACGTTGGCCGCGAATGATCAGAATTTCAAATTCAGCTTTCAGAAAACGCGGCCAGCATGGTGTAAAGCTCCTTTTTTTATTCCAATATGCCATTTATACGGAACGCGCCAAAAGAAATAGTAGTTGCAGCCGAGTTAGGTTGGCCAGCCTGATACTATCTTGGCAGTTGGCACACCTGACCGACGCTAATTGGACAATAAATCAATTCTTCCCCGCTTCTTATTGGCGAATCGTGGCATTCCAATATTGAAAATTTGGCCGCGCGATATTGACAACATGATAAAAAACAATAGGCGGTTATCTTTTTCTTTTGTGTTCATCTCTGGACTCCGGTTCTTATTAAGGCTGAATCGTTTTATATTTTGTTTGTGTCAGACCCAATGTCTTATCGGTTAGACAATTTGTTTTTGGGAGCTCGTTATTGAATTATTAATATTGATATTTTGTGCACTCAATTGATGTTAGATACATTCACAATAAATCATGGGGTAGGTATCTATTGTTCTTTTTCAATAAAATTGTCGAATCACTTAATCTGAATAAATATCATTAATGCAGGAGAGAGCGCAGGCGTCATCCATTATTAGAGTTATTAACAAAACGGAACGCGCGCCCGGCTAATCTGGGCGAGCTCTGAGCGTAATTAAATTCTCAGAACAAGCGAGCTATTAAAGCGAAACGGTAGCGCGACGCCCATTACGAAACGGAACGTGCATAATTATTTCGTTCCCGCCTTTTTTTCTTATTCTCATTTTGATTTTCGAAAGCCCGCGCTAATGTACCGTCGCTGCCCTCTGGCACGAAGCCTTGTAAACAATGTTCTCGTAAAATCTTATTCAATTACCGTCCGCTTTCACTTAATATACTGATTAGTTTTCGAACTGTTAATTATATTCAGAAGCAAAGGACCGTGAAAATTAATAAATACAATATTACTATACGTTTTTGGAATTTTTATAATGTCCACATTTATCAAGACAAGTTGTTCTTACTTATTCTATGTATAGTCTGCTATAACAGCAGCGCAGGCAAAAACCGTAGACTTTTTCCTTCGGATACAGACCACCAAGGTATTCAAATGAGGCATATCATTAGCCGTATATAAACAATGTCTTAAAATGACAGGTAGCAGAGCCTGTCACAACCTTCGTATAATATTATTCGTGTGGTGTTATCGTTTCGACTCATCTACCGTTCTTCGTACTGTTAACATGTATTTTGACAGATGACATAAGTTTGGCGCCATATCACCGGTTTGTCATCTCGCTACGATGAAATACAATTCGGATGTAATAATAAGCTCCCGTCTTACGTTCCTTGATAAACGAACCGCTGTAAATCAAGGTAATAGTGTTGTTTTATCAGTGTGTTTGAGTTGTTATTTATCAAATAGCTTTTGTTTCGATATCAGTGCACGTATTTTATGTTTTATTAGATGTAATAGCAAGAAAGAGATATCTCTATTTTGTCTATGAATTGACTAATTCTTACTAATCTTCCTTTTTCTAGCTTTAATTATTTCCAAGATTGTAGGGCCGACTACCAGTTCAGCCGGTTTTACTTGAATATCAGTTTTTCCACGTAGGGATTGACATCAGCTCTGGCTCATTTTAACCCTGAGAGCGAACTGAATTCGAAGATTCCACTAGTTGTCAGTATATATGAGTGCACTGACTTCCTTAAGACGACTGTCACAAATGTTCATGGAAACGGGACCGACAGTTAAACGTGCTCTCCAAGGCTAATCTTACTAATCAATAATAAAAGAAATCTATTTAAAGGGCAATTATAATCGACTAATTGGGATTCATATTGTTGCATTGTCCGCGTTCTCAATTAGGATGGTGACCACAATTCTTGGCTTCTCCTTACGCTTTCCATCAGGCAGTAACAGTAGCAACTAATACTTACAAAAAACATTTTTGTGCTTTGAGTGCCTACCTACTATTATATAACTTGGTTAAAATGACGTCCATTTTTAGGGTTTCCTACCCAAAGGATAAAACGGGACTAAGACTTCGCAATCCGTCCATCTGTCACCAGGCTATATATCATAAGCAGTGATAGACAGTTGAAATTTACAGAGATGGTGTATTTCTGTCGCCGCTATAACAACAGATACTAAAACTCAAAATAAAATAAATAATTAAGGGGCTCCCGTACAACAAACGTGTTTTTTTTTCATTTTTGCTGGATATTGATAACAACAACAGGTAGACACTTGAAATGTATAGATAATGGTACGGAACCCTTTCTGCGCGAGTCCGACTTGCACTTGGCCGATTTTTTTTTGGTTGTTGACGTAAAGAACAATTTATTTAAATATTATTATCCCTTATTTTGACACAAAAATCTAAAGGCCACTTGCAATTTAGTTTAATACGTTCAACTTACTGTAATATAGGATGTGAGTGAGTGGATGTACTATAATATAGGATTTCAATAAATCCTATATTAAAGTACATCCACTCTCTCAAAACTATTCATCTAATTTATTTAGTCCCGATGGTTATCAAGCAGAGCAGCGCACGAGTCAAACTGATAGCTCTTGGTACAAAGAATGATGTATTTGTATTCATTCTGCTCGCAGACAAGTACCTATGCCAAGAATGTGTCTTTGACAAATATGTATCGGAGACCAACTGACATGTGACAGAAGATGCTTTTGAAACAATTATTTAAATTAATAAGCCCGACACTATCATAGCACACGTAAATATTTAAAGAATTTTTTTATTGGTAAAGAGGCAAGACAGCGGAGCTTATTTTAAATAAGTAAACAAATACTTTACGTCCTCTATAATTCTATGATTACAACATTTACTTTTGAGAGTCCGTTCGCAAAAGAATTATCGCCATCTAGCGAAAGATAGCTGAACTATTTCGTAACCATTGTGCATTATTGAACATCAAGAAAATTAAACCCTTTGTGAATGCAATTTAAATTTTATTTTCTAATCTGTTTTTGTGAAAATGAAAACTTAAACTGTCAGCGCATATTTATTGATTTGTGTATTCTATTAATAATACTTTGTTCATACACTTCTGTACTAAATACTTTGAAAAACATTGATCATAGTCGTACTTTTTATTCATTATTTTTCATGATTGGTTTTATTTTGGACTTACTTAAAAAAATATATACATATATTAAAATAATATTTTCAGATTTAATGAGTCAAGTTAATGTAGTGTTAAACATTACTAATTACTGGCTGCGCGAATGGATTAGCGGTTAACCGATCACCTATCTATCCATTCCTACAGCGCCAAGTGTTGTAGGATCGACCCTCACATTAACACTGGCGGGCCTGTTGATCCTGATTTCTTCGCCAGAGCCAGAATTAGTGGGTTCGATTCCTATCCAGGCCAAATTATTATGTGATGAACACGAACATTTGTTCTGTCTGACTTTAATTTATAAATAATGTGTAGGCAAAATTTCTTGTAACAGCCTAATATATGTATGTATATTGTGTGGGTTTGCCCACCTTTTGATGCAGCGTGCCTGGTTTGGTTAAATGCATCTGTTTTTATGATTGGTTGAAACCTGGGAAGAAACTAACGTCTAAGATACAGGCTCGGCCTAGTTTAGACGTTAGTGATCATAGCCATATTGTAGACACCCAGTTTAAGATTATATCATAGCATGTATCTGGTTATAAGAAACCAATTGTATTGCCGTGGTGTTGGTATTATATCAATAAAGGCATATATTTAGAGATATATTTAAGCATATACATGTATATTTATCGTCAGTCTGGATAGTCTGGTTATCACAGGACTGCTGATGAATAGAAAAAAGTAATGACCAGATATTTTAAAATACCACTGCTAGATAATATATTCTAGTTTCTGTATTTTTACAAAATAAAATAATCCTTGATGATCCTATATAACACACATAACATTATATAACATGATATAATTTATAAATCTCTATTGTCTCTTGTGGATATTGAACCCACAACACTCAGCGCAGCGGGAAGTACCTAAGTGACCGTTTACACCACGCCATCGTGCAGTTTTAAGCGACTTTAGAAAAAAAAACATTATTTAATTGAAAAAAAACTTTTTAATTGGGTATTTATACTTAATGGAAAATAGTTAAGACAGACAGAAATATTCGAGTATTTTCCGAACCATATCACTGTACATTAAACTCATATTGAGGAATGGAAGTCTTCTCTCTCCAACACAAAGGGAAGTGATCATGCCTGGCCCTCACAGTCCGCCAGGCAAATTGTATGTGTCGGAAGTTGTATATGTGTAAAAGTCAAATGAACATGTAGCATGATCACTTCGCTTAATCTTAGTATCCTCACTATGATGTTGGATAGTTGAATAAATGCTAATCAGCGCGAGAATTTTTATATCGTGATACAGAATTAGCAGTTATTGCGTAGCTGGGTATGGCTTCGGTACATATGATTTTGTTTTGCTGTATGTGGAAGTTGCCACAGAAAATAATGAGAAATGACGCAACAAAAATAAACGATTGCGTACAGAAATAATGATTTTGTTGAGTAGACAGCTCATACATTTCCAATACTATTTAAAAAATAAATTTTGCCTGCTATTCTGTATATCTGCGGTAAACTACTCTTGCATATTTGGTGTGTATTGTTGTAAGCCTGTCTTACGGATTGGTTGAGAAAAGTTATAAGAAGATTAATGCGTTTAATTAACCACCACTGCTCCCATATATAATTAATTATATTTTCGGACATATATTTTCGGTCATCTTTTTTTATATTTTCGGGCATTTTAACTCACACTGCCATCTATTCCCAAACTAAGCAGAACTTGTACTATGGGTACTAGACAACTGATATTATTACATATATATATATATATACTTTTTTGTAAATAAATACACATTGTACATAGAAAACATCCAAACTCCGAAACAAATATTTGCAGATCACACAAACCTTTGGTCCGACCCTGGATTCGAACCCGAGACCTCATGGACGCAGTCGCGTACGCTACCACTGCGCCACCGAGACAGCTAACCATAGCCATAATAACGATAGATTTATATTTATTTATGACCTAGTGCAAGAGTCTGTTATTGTTCTAAAACCACACTTAGGCTCGACCAGAGCCATACCAAGGCCTCAAAGAAAACCGGTGTGAAACAGCGCCTGCGCTGTGTTTCACCGAGTGAGTGAGGATACCGGAGGCCCATAATCTAACTCTTCTAGTCATCTCCCTCCCTATCCCCCAAGGCCAGCAACGCAGTTGTGTCGCCTCTGGTGTTGCCATGGGCGGCGGTAATCACTTACCATCAGGCGATACGTATGCTCGTTTGCCCCCTATTCCATATAATATTATCAGTAGGGATTCTAAGTAGCAGATTATTATTTTCATTAAATATCTGCACATTGATTTCACAACTAGCTAAAAACCCTATGGCTACATTCTGGCTAGCGTGGTGTAGTGAGGTAAAACCACCTTTCTAAGGCGAGGCCTATATAGAGGTGTTATTACGTACAGTGCAGGGTGTGCGGAACACATAGGCCCAACAGTATTAAGTGCGTTAGAGGCGCCGCGGCATTTTTAGTGAATCTGTAGGCTTACTGAAGGGCGCTACTCTTAATGATGGGCGATAGAGAGATGATTGCACTCGGGCGTTTTACGGGCTAGAGACGCCTTTGGGCCTATATCCAGATGTAGACTATTAAGGCTGTTGATGATGGTAACATTATGACTGCCTCAGTGACGCAGTGGTATTGTATGCGACTGCTGTGCTTGAGGTCTCGAGTTCGATCCCGGGTCGGATCAAACGTCTGCAAGATCTGCAAATATTTGTTACGGAGTTTGGATGTTTTCTCTGTATGTTAATATGTATTTACAAAAAAAGTATATATGTAATTAAATCAGTTGTCTAGTATCCATAACACAAGCTCTGCTTAGTTTGAAATTAAATGACGTTGTGTATTAGATGTCCGAAATATGTGTATATTTATATTCACTTATTATAAAATAGTAGTTGAAATAAACTGTCAAAAAAATTTTATACTAGGATATCTCATTCACATGAATGCAAAGTATAGGTTCCGGAAATACCGCAGGCGACAGTTCATTCCACTGTTTTGTTGTACGAGACAGAAAGTTTCTCGAGAAGCACTCAGCTGTGGACTGCCAACCATCTAGATGATAGGTATGAAACTTCTGTGGCGTAGGACGATGAAGGAAACATACGACAGAGATTAGTCCGAACAATTCATCTAAGCACTTCCCATAGTAAATGCAGTAGAAAATGCACAATGAAGCCACATCTCTACGCAGTGCCAGAATTGCAAATCGATGCGATCTAGCCGAATCGAAAGTTTTTGGTAGTCCACGATTCCAGTCGCTCTTCGTTGAATGCGGTCCAAAGGGAAGAGCTGGTATTGGGGTGCCCCCGCCCAAAGATGAGGATGCAAAAGGCGGTGAGCCTTTAATTGAAACCTGTTCAACTGTTTTATTATAAAATATAAAGTTTATATATGTATTTTTTCAGATATTAAACAATTAGCCTAGTTTCTAAATGAAGTTACACAACTCTCTAAGTTATCTGTGGTTTCATGTAAATTACATACTCTGTGTGCTACATGTCCTGTCTGTCAGTTAACTGTCAAATCAAATACCAAACAAAACAAGGGCGGTACAGCAATTTCGGATAGCGAAATAAAATTTGAAAAGAAATCTAGTAGATATAGGAGGTATGCTAACACTAAAAAGTGTTTAGCTAGAATCACAACATTAATAGAAATGGCGGACGACGAGTGTAAGTTACAAAACATAACCTACATAAATACGTTCTTATTTATTAAACATAACTTAAAAAATTCTATATCATTAAACATAATATACATTCTTGTGTTTAGTTATTAGAGCAAAAAATCTCAGTTTAAGATTATTTACCCACATTATTTACAGAAACACCAAACATAGTATATTAATTATTATACATAATTGGATCGAGTTATGCAGAAAACAGCCATGTCGCTGCTTCGGTCTCTTACCAGTTTTCGTTCATAACTCGATCCAGTTAGAAGCTATAAATTAAGAAATAACATTGTAAGTAATCGTTTAAAATTTTTTAGTGCCTTCTGACAGCAGTCTCCTAGTGATAATAGTGGACACGAACCCTAACCAACGATACATTACTGAGGATCCTAAGGTGCTGACCAACTGTCTCGATGCTGTCATTGCTTTTGCCAACTCACACTTGATGCAGAAGACAAGAAATGAACTCGCTGTCATAGGATGCCACTTTCACAAAAGGTATCTTTCTTTTTAACCGACTTCAAATAAGATAGATATAAGGACTAAATTCAACAGATTTTTTTTTGTTCCTTGCCTCAGAACTTTCGATTGGGTAGAGGATTTTGATGATTCTTTTTTTATTTGTAAGCTGGTGTTTCCTGTGTGGTCCCATTTCAATTTTGTCCAGTTCTAGAAGTAGTTTTTTATAGGTTATTTTTTTGTTTTTTTTTTTATATTTAAGCTGCCAAAATGACTCTGCCCTGCCTGATGGAAAGCATGAGCAGAATCCAAGAGTGGTGGTCACCATCCTCAATGCGAAAAAGAACAATGCAGCATGGTGACCCACACTATGGCGGCCTGGGGGGAAGGGGGATGGTGAGGGAGATAGGGAGCGTTGGATCGGGGTATGGGCCTCCGGTATCCTCACTCACTCGATGAAACACAGCGTAAGCGCTGTTTCACACCGGTTTTCTGTGAGGCCGTGGTATCACTCCGGTCGAGCCGGCCCATTCATGCCGAAGCGTGGCTCTCCCACGGTAATTATTAATTATAACTGATATCTTTACCTTATATGGGGAAGTCAAAAGGGAAGGGTAATAGTTTTAGCAGTCTATGTATGTGTGTATTTTATTCAATAGATACATAATAACAGCCCAGTGAAATAGTCGGGTAATTATTTTTTATCTTTTTCTTGTCTTGTTTCTAGTTTCAATTCTAGTTTCAAGTAACAGCATAGTTAATGGACAATGTTGATTAAAACTCGAGATTAATTAAAAATTTTGGCACTGGGATGTAAATCAATGTACCTACCCGTATTATTTAATATCTCTTTTTATAATTGTAAAAACTATAATTTAAAATAAGTTTGATGTTAGTAGAGTATTGAGATAGTATGTAAAAAGGTTTTGGGTTCCACAGAACCTACCCTTTTTGTTTAATTAATGGGTAAGGCTTGACACATTTAACATTTTTAAATTCCAGGGTCAGAACTCCATCAACCATATTCTTTTCAATGAATGTGTATGCATCACAAGATAGAAAGTTAATGACTGAGAATACAATTATTCTATAAATGATTTTGATTAAATGGAAATCAGTAACACTTTTTTTCAAATTCGTTATTGATTAGTTAATTAATATAGAATATTAAATAATTTATTGGGAGTTCTGTGATTTTGTACTTTTATTTTATTATTATTATATATATAGATATTTTAACTTTATTATTTTCCCTTTTCAGCGAATATCTTTACCCATCTCCTGGTAAGCCTCTGGATGTCAGACAAATAGATGGACAGTATGAATTATTCACATTAGTAGAGAAAACTATAAAGATGAGGTAAGTACACTGACATACACACTTACAAACTAGTAAATGATGTTAGGTAAACTTTACATTTAAATATTTAAGTTGCAAGGCATGCTTTGGCATATTTAAGCCAGCATAACTTAAATAATTGTGTAGCCTCTGAGAAAACTGCAAAATTCATTGAATGGGTAAGGATATAAGAACCGAAAAACATACACTTCGGCCATCAGCAGACACGGCCAAGAATTTCTTAAAATGTGTATACACATTTTTATTTCTTTTTTTTACAGATTAGTAAATCTAATAAAAAGTCAACCACAAGAAGATAAACCTGGAGAGTCACTATTGGCAGGTGCAGTAGCTATGGCTCTCTGTTTTATAGCCAAGGTAAGCAGTTTCTCCTATTTCAAGATCTCTTATTATTAGCTTTCAATGCAAGACAATCTTATGACTTTATTAACAATTATTTACACTTCACAAGATAACGTAAGATTGGAAAAACAATACCAATAAATTGAACCTTGATTGAACTGAAAGCTTGACTCTGAGTACTTCCAACTGTGCTGCATATTAGTTTGAACCCCACATAAAACTTAATGTCCTATGTTTCCGTTTCTTCAATATTCACAATCCTCCACGACACTGGAAATGTTTATAGTACCTCTATTATTAGAAGTGTCGTTAAAAAAATTGTTGTAACACAAATGAGACTCACATATGCAGAAAGGCACTTCTTTGTACTGCAGAATATGCCCAAATATAAGACATTATACCAACAGCCTCAACACTACTGCTAGACGTAAATCTGCTTAAAAATAGGTTTATGCCTACTTTACCATGCTGGCCAAATGGGTTGGAAAAGGGTTTATTTCAAGTTTTGCTTATGTTGGAAGTGATGCTCGTGGTTCTTCTTGTAGACCCCGGCTAGAGTCTCGGGGTAACTTTTCCAGGTCTGTAGCCTGTAAAAGTGGTGTTCCGCGCCGCCTGTAACTACAGGTGGGTCATTGGGTTGGGCCTTATGGGCCTGTTAGTAGATCCGGGGGGGGGGGAAGGGGCGTGACTACTAGTTTGCTCTCTTAGTTCCACCTTACGACACCCATGGGATGTATCGAGGACAGACATATAATTACACATGGTATTTTTATTTTATTTTCATATATAAGTTTCATCAAAAACTAAACAATAAAGAGCTTTTCATTTCAGATCCGTCGCGGAGCTCCTCCAGGTCTACGCATGAGCAGCCGGATCCTTATTGTGACTGGTAGCAGTGACACAGCTGCACAATATATCAACTATATGAACGTGTTCTTCACTGCACAGGTTTGATTTTTTGTCTTAATCTTTGGAAGCTGTTACCACATATATCATCTGCATCCAAAACACGATATGAAATGGGAGATAGGATGATTTCAACAACCATGGAATTATCACTTGAAATTTATTGCAAACAAGCAAGCGCCATGATTGAGAATAAGTTCATCTGTACACGAATATGGGAAAAATCCTTTTTATAATAGTATATCAAATAACAATTTGTTTTGTTATGTATTGTGCAACGAACAATATAAATTTCATCACATTATTTTTTATTATTAGTTCCTAGTATTTAATTTAATTATATAAATAAATTCATTGATCTAGACCTCTACTGATACCTTCATGACAGTTAATCTTTTTGCAATGGTGCCATATCATATTCCATACTTGTATCTCGTAACCTGAAGAAGACAAAACTCCAGAACTATACTGTGACAATTCGACTCTAATGTACCATTTTACCTTTAACCTCTAGGATACTAAGTAAGTATCAATATGTCAAATGGTGGAGCTATAGTCGTATAAATAATATTTTCTCTATGGTGACAGATTATAAATACACCATAGACATACAAAGTGTCTTGTCTATACATCCTGTGGGCATCGTAACAGTCAACTCAGAGAGCAAACTCCGCTAAAGCACTGCAAGGAGAATGAAAACTTGAAACCATATACTTATTCTATTTTCACCATAAGAGAGCCACGATTTAGCATGAATGGGCCGGCACGACCGAGATGATACCATGGCCTCACACAAAACCGGTGTGAAACAGCGCTTGCGTTGTGTTTCACCGAGTGAGAAGATAGAAGATACAGAAGGCCCATAACCCAAAACCTCCCTCATTCCTCTCCCTGCCATCCCCTAAAGACCGACAACGCACTTGTGGCCGTAATCGCTTACCATCAGGTGATACTTATGCTCGTTTGCCACTATTACAAAAAAAAAAAGGAAACCCGTCTTGCTGGGTTTTTGTAGGGACCTATGTCTAACAATAGACTGTTAAAGGCTATTGTTGATAATATTTCTATTGCATGAGGTATTAAATAATGCTTACATATACAGAAGCAGCAAGTGCTAATAGACGTGTGCTCCCTGGACAAGCACTTGAGTCTGCTGCAGCAGGGCTGTGACATCACCGGTGGACTGTACCTCAAGGTGCCCACTTTGGAAGGACTGCTGCAGTATTTATTGGTCAGTAACATTACCATTACATACATTTTTAGCATTTTTTAACTTCATACAACATAGCATCTATACTTAGAATCTATTTTTTTTAATGAAAATCTACATGGTTATACAAAATGTCGGTTGAAAACGTTGAGTGTGTTTTGAGTGCCTTCCTCTCCAGGATTAAAGGGGGATTGGACTCCAGCTACCTCACTCACTTGAAAAAAGTATTAAAAATTACTTAATATCAGTTCTGTTTGAGGTCACTCTTTTTATACCTCTAATTTTTTTTCCAAGAATATAACAGTTTGTGGGACATAGTCATTTTATTCTTCTCTATATTGAAGAAACCCCTACCCTACCCGCAACTAAGACCTGGCTGGTGTCTACACCCATGATAGTTATATATTTCTAAATACATACTTTGTTATACAGACAGTGATTGTTCTCATCCCAATTGTTTTTCCGTCAGAGGCACTAATTATAAACCGACAGGTCAGTCTAATAAGTATATATGTATAAACAAACAAAACAAACAACAACCCATAATGTCCCACTGCTGGGCTCGGGTCTCCTCTTAGGAGAGGGTTAAGGCCATTCGTCCCCACGCTGGCCAAGTGCGGGTTGGGGACTGGCAAGAATACGTTGTGGCTACGTAAATCTTGCCGTTGGATGTTTTTAACCCGCCCAAAGGCCTCCCTCTAACTAAGCTTCACGACTGTTATCCTATGATAACAACCGGGACCGACTGCTTAACGTGACCTCCGAATCACGGAGACGCTCATGGTAACATGCCACCAGCGGTCACCCATCCAGGTACTGACCGCGCCATCGTTGCTTACCCTCGATGATTGTTTCTAATCACCGAGTGCAACTGGGCTATGAGCGTCCCTCATAATATATGTATAAGATAAGAGTAAAATAAAAGCATATATGGTCTGCAGTGGGTGTTTCTGCCAGACACTGCGGAGCGGTCCAAACTGGTACTGCCTGGGCGTGGGCGCGTGGACTACCGCGCGGCCTGTTTTTGTCACCGTGATCTGCTCACCATCGGATATGTCTGTTCCGTGTGTCTCAGTGGTAAGACTTGACCTACTTGCACCAACATATGACCGAAAGACCATATGTTGGTGCAACCCAATTTAAGCAAATGGCCTAGTGTAAATTTGTTTCACCATAACTCGATCGTCACGGTGACTGATTCGCTTGCGCTAAAATATTCACTAATCTCAAAAGCCTTCCCTTACACTTAATACATTAACTTGTATTTTTTTCCTGTTCAACTCTTATTCTAAAATTATTCTTTAAAAGAAAATAGAAATATGAAGAAATGTTTATAAATTGTTTTCACATGTATTTTTTTTTTTTATCAAGGTTATAAATTATTTAGGTTATCGATTAGGCATCATGACAAGAACAACTAAAATTATGTATTTATCTGATAGAATGGGGTTCATAGAGTATAAAAATCGTATCTATTTTCATATTTAGAGATAGATTAAATTAAGATTAATTAACAAAAATAAAACTACAAAATACAGCAATCTACCATGTTAAGTTGAACACCAATCGGAGCGAGTTACGTCACTTATGTATAAAGGTCACTTTGTTTGGATATAATCGACGGACACTTTACTGTTTTTTAGTTGACAAACGGTGACGTCGCGGCTGACACAAACAGACGCCATGACACCACCGTGCGTTTTTATAAAACAGTTTTTCAAAATTAGTCATCATGCCATTAAAAGACAACTTTTTCTTTTCCAGTTTTCTGCAAGTTCAGTCCGATATGCACAACCTGCCAGTAAGTATAGTATCGTAATTTAATGTAATTTCCGAAATATTTATTCATTTATTAATGTTTATATTATAAATCATTATATAGGTATGAATAATTTGATAATCTTAAAATTTATTTTACTTACGGTAATTTATCGTCACCAAACCTGACATACCACGCTATATTGATTCCAACAGCGTGTGCAGGTATTTCAATAGCCTTTTTAATAGTTACAAAAAAAACTGACTGCACGAATGCCTTTTTGGTTTAGGCGTTCACCACGCGGCTTCCTGTTGATAGAGTTGTAGGTTCACAACAAACTGTGGGGTTGGGACAACACTTTATGGTGTCCGTTTCATGTATGCTTGTAAAGTCCCATTGAACGTTTCTATTTTGTATTTTAATAACTTTATGCTTGGTTTTCTAAAGTAATCTGGTATAAACTGTTAAAAAAATAGAACAAATTATAGATTTTTTCCTGTATTGCACCTATTTACTTCTTATATGATTAATATTTTTGTGTTTATATACTATAACCTGTACTTGCTTGTGTATTTTTTTCCAGTACGGTGTTCAAGATCGGTGGTCCTCTCCCCATCAAGGCGAAAAAGAAGAAAATTAAACTCTAAGTAAACAAAATGTATTTATGACTGTAAATATAATTAAGGTTTTATTATAAAAACGTAGTTACAATTATTTACCAACATCTAAGAAATAACGATTACTATTAGTCACAAAAGTTGCATACAATTCAAGTGCAAGCTTGAATATTATATCAAATAATAATTATATTTTAAAATTCATTACAATAATTATGATTAAAAGTGTTTAATATTATCTGCTGAGTTTGGGAATTTTGTATTGAATATGATTGGACATGTCAGATGTTATAAAATGCCGTGGATTGGAGTAACGGGGGGACATTCGAATTCTAGCCGTTCTAGTTGATGTGCATTGGAGAATATTATAAGTTTATGCTAATATAAAGTGTTGCTGTGCCGCTATCTTGACTACGCGCGTTACAATATATATATATGTGTCTCTGAAAGAACACAAACGTGTGCGAATATAAATGTTTGCCTGTATGTATTCGTGCGTGTATTGAAATATAGGATGGATAGTAATAAAAATCGTTGATTCTGAGATAATAGACTTAAAATGGTGGTAGTGTTATGAGCGGTGGCAGTTTCTCTATTCTCTTGATTTTTTTTATCTCATTCAGGATAAGAGTCTTTTACAAAGAAGGTTGCAAATAAAACTGATATTAGAATATGACCAATTACAGTTATCCACTAATAGATAAAAAAAAAAACAAAAAGTACAATCAACAAATTTCCATTACTTTTTTTCATTTTGTGCTTTTGTTTTTGTAATGAGATTGTTCGTATTTATTGAGGGTAGGAGTATATAAACTCCTTCCCGGCGGTTAGTTTGGTCAATTGAGAATCTATACAAATAGTCGGTGGATAATCGTCGCTGTCAGCGAGTCCAGTTTTCCGCCTGAAAAACACATTATAGGTCGCAGCCGAGCCCTTCGTGTCTCTTGTAACATTGGAGTAAACGTGTCGTGATATTCGCATGTCCTGTTCTCGCTGCGTGTTGCTGTGAGCGTCTGGAATCAAACCTGCTAATCGTAAAGATGGAGCAAGAAATCTACCATACAACAGTTACACTCACGTTCACTTATACTGTACATATTCGTTGACCCATATCAAGAATACTGCCTAACATTCTGGAAGCAGGCGGGTAATTAATAGGGATTATCAAAAACAATAAATAAAATAACCGAGTGTGCTTTAGACCACACGACTGAAGCACACTCTCTTCTTTATATAAAACTGGCTAAGAGAGAAAAGAAAATTTGTGTTGCTCCCCTATATCTTGCCCCTACAGTAATATACGAAACGTAACTCTATCTTCAGTATCTTTTATCTCCCTCTCAACTTCCGATCGCCTTCGATCACAATTTTCGTAACGCGCTTTCGTAATGATGATTATGCAATAATCTATGCCGTTTCATTTCAAAATTTCAAAGTACAATAGCATCTACGATTACGTGGTTTAGATTTTAATTATTAAATCTTCAAGGTTATTACCTTACGAAACTATCTACTTTTAGATGTTTATAAAGTTTCAAAAATAACAGAAACAATTAGAAATTTGTTAATGGCCATCAAAAAATATCCTTCGATAGATAAAAAGCTTAGCGTAGATAACTGATAACTAACTTTAAAATCCCAAACAATAAAACTAAGAAAAATACTAAACTGACAAGCGTATGAATGCCTATACTTAGTTTTAGTACCGTTAGTTTTACTTAACTACTTAAAATATGACTTAATTACTAACACTCATTTTTATAATATTACTAGCTGACCCGGCAAACGTTGTTTTTTAGATTTATTACCATGTCTGGTACTCTCGATAAATTTGATTCGTGACCAACCATAAACTTACTGATTTCTTACAGACATTCAAATAGAAGTAAAGATCTTGCTACCTGTCATTTTAATTACACATATTATTATCTGTTGCACTCTAAGAAAAAGAAGATGGAAGATCGTTTTTTGTTTTTGCGAAAGACGGTCCCCATTTCATGTCATCCACATTTTTTATATTTTTTATCATTAATTCCATCACGACGAAGACTTGAAGACTCGAAGACTTAGAATTGAAGACTCGAAATACTTGACATTGGCAGAAATAGCTGATCCGGCTGATTGTCATATCATCAAAAGAAGAAGAAGAAGAAAAAGCGTTTTTTCTGAGTTAGAGATTAATGCCAAGGAGTATAGAATTAAAATATGAGTTTTATCTTAAATTATCTACTGCAGTGATGATTAAGTTAAAAATTGCATAGTTATCCGACCAGTATTGACGTAGCTTGCTTAATATTTAAAACGTACAAAGTGCGGCATGCAGTGAAGGGAAGTCTTTTTTGGTATGATCAGTTTATCGACAGTACATAAGACGCATTCTAAAACTCCGGCTATTGAACGATGTAGAACCTAAATGTAAGACTTTCTACATGTTATCCTGTTGTAAACCAATATCTACGTACATGATTATTGGCAACAAACAAGGTTACTGGTTCATTAGATGTTTAAATGTTCTTTGTCTGGAGTTTTGAACTGATTAAGACACCGATAGGCTGCGATATATTACTATCTAGAGTCTTTCTAGACGGTTTTCAAGCCACTCGTTTATGCATTTGTATTGCGTAAAGTTCTATCTTTCCGGAGCCCCAGAGAACTGGAGGTCTATATAGCAGGACATTTGGATAGGCCGGATACATACAAAACCACCAGAAAGATGCTAAATATGAACTTATATTACAAGCCTAGACTATACTCACATTTAAACTCGCAAAAGGAATTTAGTTGGTTTTAACAAATTAAAAAACGACGTACAACAAAAAAATATAATGTATCTATCATTATCAACCTATCGCAGTCGCCTGCTGGACATAGGCCTCTCCAATTTCACACCACTTAGTTCGATCCTCGGCTTCTCGCATCCAGCTTCTGCCAGCCGTCAAATATCTATTACTTTCACACAAAATACCTACGTAGGTAAAAGCTGGAGTAAGCATTCTTAATCCAAAGAAAATTCGTCATCTAAATAATCCAAAACTGTGTAATAAGCCTTTTGATACAGTCTTTGTTTTTTGGAGAACTTAAATTTAGTAATACTTAATTCTTGAAATTTGACTAAAACCACTCGGTATGCCACTCTGCGCCTGAAATAGGAGCGATCCGTGAACTGCTGTTATTTCAACATCTTTACCCACATTCTGTACCGATCCAGTGTGGTATACAAACAAACAAAACCTTTCGAAGTACAGGCTTATATACAACAGTGGAATGTTAAATACTGTTGATGATGGTTGATGAACGAAGAGAGCTAGATGTTGTGTACCATGTAGGATAAGCAAAGGTCTGGTATCAGAAGTGGTGAATTTTCCTGGGTGGGAGTCGAACCGTCGACTTGTAGGTAGCAATCAGGGGCACATACCAGTAAATCAACAGACTACTCAATTATATACAGCGATTTGGACTCGGTAACAGTTGATGAACACAACAACCCCATGATAACGTCGGAACGCACGTCACTCAAGGATGCAATTTTGTTTTAAAATATATTATGAACTCGATGTCTTACACAATGTCATTTTCAAATTGCATTATTTTGCGTTTACAGACATGGATTATTAATTCAATATACCGTTATCGCTTATCGTAAACTCCGATAATATTATTATAATTGGGTATTGATAAGGTTATCGCAGCTAATCAGAAAGCTGCCACTTAAGAATAGCCTAGTTGATCCTTGTCTTAGATTATAATTTTGGCAGTGATAAAAACTTTTGGAGTACAATAGCTGTGAATAACGAATGAGATACATGGGCTAAGAAGAGTTCGAATACATGTAACATGACGTCACAGTTACGTAGCTCGAGATAAGGGCATCTTCTGTCACTAAATAAACAGCTTGCTTACTTTTTATTATTATTATTTTTTATGGAATAGTGGGCAAACGAGCAGACGTATCGTCCGATGGTAAGCGATTACCGCCGTCCATGGGCACATTTAACAACAGAGGCGTCACAAGTACGTTGCCGGCCTTTGGGTGATGGGGAGGTTGGGGGGAAGTTATTGGGGTATGGGCCTCTGTTATCCTCCCTTTCTCGGTGAAACACAGCGCAAGCGCTGTTTCACACCGGTTTTCTGTGAGGCCGTAGTATCACTCCGTTAGAGCCGATGTTTTCTTCGTTTTATAAACAATAATGTCCGTGTGATGACGTATTTAGAGGAATGTTACCACCTCTATTAAACCCGTGGGTGTCGTAAAAGACGGCTGAGAAAACAAACTAGTACTTTACAACAAAAATAAAAAAAAATAAAGTAATACCTATGTTTCACTGTCTACTTCATTATTTGATTATGAATTTACCTACAAATTGCTTACCCACATTTCTTGGCTATTAGAAATACGAACACCTGGCAACACTCTCAGTACGGCTTTTGTGTGTACTTACGTGTGAAATGTGAATCTTTCACTTTTTATTGTATTTCGTCATATAGCAACATTAAAGGTTAACCTTTAATGTTGCTATAAGACGAAATAGGTCTGTTTTAAACATAAATAATAATGATTTCAATTCTTTAAATATTACAAGCAATTATTTTAACGAAATTCTGCATTCTGGCTGAATCTAGGTATACCAGATTGCATAAATGCTCTCTTCTTTTGATGAGATGGCAACCAGCCGAACAATATCAGCTATCTCTGCTAATAAAAAAAAAAATATTTAACATCTTCAATTCTTGAAACTTCTAATTTTCAAGTCATCGTAATAAAATTAATGATAAAACTTTTAAAATAAGTAAATAAAATGAAATAAAGACCATGTTTTGAAAAATCAAAAATAATCTCCCTTTCATGCTATATGCCTCTTAGAGTTGCCCAACTATCGATAGTTTCGCTATCGAAAGTTGACCTCGAAAGCTAGTTACAATATCGATAGTGCTATTGATAGTATCGGTACAATCGATTTAATTGATACTATCGATACCACAAATGGACTAATAATGTCTAAGGTCATCTGAGGATTTGAGGCTGGAGATGCCTCAGCATTCCACAAAATTTTACGACCAGTCTTTCACTGTTGAAGCTGTACGCTTGTACACTTGCACTGCCGGTGAATATCAGGCAAGCGCAAACAGAAATGCAATTAAAAAAAATGGTTTATGAACATAATGCATCTTAATTAAGATGATCACTAAATAAAGAGTTTTCTATCTGTCTATCTATCTATAATTATAATTGGTAGCAATAGATCGATTGCATCGATACTATTACATGACAACACTATTAATAGTATCGATAGCATTGTTTTTTTTAACTAACACTATCGATGCTATAAAAATAAATCATAAAACTATCAATACTACCGATAGTTTGTAAAACTTTTGATATTATTATGCTATTGATAGTTTAATAACCGACGATAGTGATGTTTCGCAACTATAGCCTAATAAATAAATAGTGTTAAATCATTCTCGCTCACTGTGCTTTGATTGTATTCGGATACACTTTAGGATTAAAATATTACATATACTTAATATTTTTTTAGATATTTACTAGCTATGTAAATCATTATTGGAATGCAATACTATCGTAGTTTATTAAACTTTCAATATTATGAACTATCGATATTATCAATACTATTGATAGTATTACTCTTAAACATATGCTGGTCTTTCGATAGTATCAATACTGTCGATAGTATCAATACTTTCGTAGTTTATAAATTCGATACTATCTACACTATTTTTGTATATCAATACTATTGACTTGTATCGCATAGCGATAGTATCTATACTATCAAAAACATCGATAGTATCGCTGTTATTGAAATGACGTCAACTATGGATAGACTATCGTTAGTTTAGCGATAGTCGACTATCGATCGGCAACTCTAATGCCTTGAGTTTTGACGTTTAGATAATAAAAAGATTTGGGTACTTTTAAAAAAAATAAGAAACTTGAAGTCTTACATAGAAAATGCCTAGAGGAAATCGTCTTTCGTTTTTGCGAAAGACATTTATTATTATTTTTTATAATTATTTTCATCGCGACGATGACTTGAGATTTGAAGATTTTAAACACTAGACATTGGCTTCAGTCTATCTATTGTTTGGACGTTTGAGGAATAGAAATATGAATTTACCCAAAAAAACAGGTTATATATCAAAGCAAATCAAAGTTCAATTGTTTTAATAATCAGTCTTTAATTCCATGCAAATATCTACAAATGAACACACATCACACAGACATCATTATTTAAATATTGAACATCATAATCTCAGCAGACTCTTAGCAGATAAGTGATAATAACAATTGTATTATCTTTTATTCCTACATACGTGTTTATTACAGCACTGCAAATATACAATACAAAGAACAAATAATAGAGTTATAAACTTTACAATTATTTATTAATAAAGATTATTTATTGTATAGGTATATTGCTGACATAATACTGAAAGTAAAATGGCGCTTGTCAAATATCAGTTTTTTGCCAGTCATGCTGTGTAACATGTTATACAGAAAGAAAGAGTTGCTATGTGTTTCAGTAATGACAATATCATTATAATCTATTACCTACCTAACTTATAGTACAATATATAAATACGTTAAACTGAAGTATTTGTCATTAATCTCTTTAATTAATGTCTGTACTGATTGATCAAATTTGTAGGTTAAAGCAAGTTAAAATAACGAAAAGCTGGTGAAAAATTAAGCCATCAGCTCGGCGCAAAATTAGACAATCTTAGCCAGGTCAGATCATAATAGGTGACCATTCTGAACATATTGAGAACCCCCGTGCCTTCGTGCAGGACCAAAAGTTTGAGGTGCTTGCCGTACCTTAAGCCGTGGGTCCTGGATGCTCTATGAACATCTTTGCTAATCGTAATGGGTACTTAGAGCCCTAAAAATCCGACAACGGTCTTTCTAAAGAGCTTCGATGTTTCTGAGTAACTATTTGAGGAGGTATGATAGCAGTTAGTTCAGCCGTATCGAAAGTGGGAAACTGTGAAAGAAAGTATATATTCCAGACATTACTATCAAATTAAAAAAAAACTGTTGGTCCCGGTTACCTTACAATAAGTTTTGCTAATCGGTACGGGTTTTTAGACCGATAACAATCTTTCTACAAGAGCTTCGATGTCGCTGAGTACCTACTTGATTTATGGAGGTCTGTTATCAGTCGCTCCACGCTAAAAAAGTAAAAACCTCTACCTAGTTTGGAAAAGAGTGAGAAAACATAACTATTGTAGCTGTTAGAAACAAAAACCTCAAATGCGCTATTCAACGGTTTAACGAAGAATAGAGGAACACATATCCAGTCTTGTTCGAATTTTAAAAAAAACCAGAAATTCACGATAAAGATAAAAGTTGATGAAATAGAACCTATTTTAAAATACTTCAAATTTTGACACTAATAATATCACAACATGCTTATATTATAGCTTTCTATCGTTTCTATTATAAGCTATTAATTTATTGTGGGAAAAATACGTTCTTCGAACTGTAGCCAAAAACACTGTTTTTCTACCCACAAAAACAGTTCGTTTTTCATTTAACCCGATGCTATGACTTGTCTATGACATTGAACGCGTTGTCTATTTCTTGCTCAGGAGTCCTGTTGCCACTTTCCAGGGATAAAGTGTTTAGTTTCTGCTCTAGACAGACATCAATTGAACGTTCGGTTCGTTTAACGTCTTCTGTTTTCAAACCTTCAATGGAAGAATCGTCATCGAGCCTGTTGTCGTTGCCTTCAAAAGTTGTGGGGGCTGATATGCTTGCTGGACCGTGGACGTGGTACTCGACGTGTGTTTGCTTTTTAATTTGATCGATGTCTATAGTCTGAAAACCGATATTGTTTCTCAACATTTAAAAATCTCTTTTTTACATATATTTTTAAATCTAAAAAAAAATACAAATGTAGATGCCCAAATTTATTGTAATCATCATTACAAAAAAATTTATGGTTAGTAACAGTTAGAGCGGCTGATTATTCCTCACAACTGAGTCAGAGGTCGTAAATAAAAAACACCGCCACATACATATATTAGTATTACTTAAGAATTCCCCCAACCAACTCCCACCCGCACTTGGCCAGCGTGGGGACGTATGGCATTAACCCTATCCTGAGAGGAGACTCGAACCCCAGCAGTGGGACATTATGGGTTGTTGATGCCTTAAGAATTAAGCTGATATCTATATCTATTATGTAGACTCTAAAGTTAAAGAACAACACGAACAATAGCAACAATTTTGTTTAACAATAATGATACAATTGATAAAAAATGATAAAATCGACATCCTGCTAAACCCTTACTAAAACAACGCAACGTCACTAAGTTCATATAGCAAAACAAACAAGCTAAAAAAAGCATTATCTTGATTTGAAGCAGGTATCTTATTAATTCATCAAATGTGCTTTTCTAAACATGAATATTTAATTCAAAGATAGTGAGATACACCGAAATACTTTTATATGGTGAATTGTCATTAATAGTTTATCAATGCACGTTAGCACAAAAAAGCCGCTTAAGGTACGGCTTACTAATCTTTATTACCTATACTTAATTATATTATTTTACATTTTTATACTTTATTAAATTTTATATAATACTAGCGACCCGGCTTACCTACGCACGAAAGTTA
This sequence comes from Hyphantria cunea, assembly GCA_003709505.1. Lineage (NCBI taxonomy): Eukaryota > Metazoa > Arthropoda > Insecta > Lepidoptera > Erebidae > Hyphantria > Hyphantria cunea. The sequence continues at coordinate 1,348,882 of PKRV01001639.1, read as the reverse complement.
TTAAAACTTTTAAATTCGTTAACTGTGTTGTTGTTCATTTTACTGTGTTAAGATAATGTACGTTTGATTTGTAAGCGTTTATCTCTTGAACTACCAATACGAACCAATAGCATTGTAGTAGTACTGGATATTTGAATAAATTAGGAAAAAGCCTGTACAGCCTGTATTTGAAGCACACTTCAAATACACCTAAACATTTATTTTTGAATTCAATAAAAAACGGAGCTTACGATTCTTTATATAGTGATATACGACGTATAAAGTAAACGATAGCTAGAAGAAATAACTATGAGACTTGAGGGTCCGGAGATACCTTCATGCTTTATTTATTTAAAAAGAGGAGTAACTAGAAAATTCAACAATAGGTACATACATCAAGTCTTGCACTCGAAGCATAAGAGCGAAAGAGTAGATTGGTTAGTGATCATCGTGGTGTCTAGTTGAAACGCTTTTTAGCAAAACATAACTTAAACAGGAAAGGAAAAATAGAATTGAAGAGGAACCAAACAAGAATTTGTGGAAAGTCAATTTAAATTCCAATGAAGTAATGGATATCTCAGAGACATTGGAAGTTGGATGTAAGATAAGTACTTAGTTGAGTAAGGTAAGTGGATGAGACAGTATAGGACCGTCAACGTCTCCAAAGTACTTCCTGTTATCCAGTAGAATAGACTGACAGTAACTTGGAGGCAGCCATGAAAGTTGCATCTGTTATGAAGATAAGTATATGAGTATACTTCCGCAAGTTCAATTTGAATCAAATATTATTCTTGAGAAGTTAGTCTTGTCTGTTGAGCAGTTCTGTATTTAAGTCAAGATAAGAAAACATCAGCACCGAATGGAAAAACCAAAGTCTGTACCGTCTATGTTTTGACAGGCAGAACTTTTAGGCGATAAAAGTCACTTAATATCTTAATCCCATGTTTGACATCCTATAGATAGAAATCTGGGTTTACCATTACCATTTACCATATCAATATCCTTAACCGACGAAATGACTGGCAAAACATTTACAAATCATTAAGTATTTATTTACTGCAATGAATCTGTTTGTCATTTTAGCACTTCCTACAAAGGTTGACAGGTTCTGACTTCAAAATCAAAATTACACCTATACCGTTTATATGTTAAACCTATAAAATACATTGGTTTAGCGGTTGATGCATGCGACTGCCAATAAATCGGGTTCGAATCCCGGGTTGTGTTTTCCTGATTATAAAATACTTAATAACAGCTCGGAGTTTATAAGTCGGGGTTTAAACCCCCGTGCCTCGGAGAGCACGGTCCTGCGCCTGATCTCTCCCCAGTCGTATCGGTTAACCGCCCCATCGGATTATGAGAGAGAGAGAGATCAGAGAATGCACCTGTGTTTGCGCACACACTAGTGCACTATAATATCTCCTGCGTAGTTGTCTGGTCTCCGTTGAGACTGGCCGCCGTGGCCGAAATCGGCTACGAGAACATCATAAAATACTATCAAATTGAGAAATAGAAGAAAAGTAATTTTATATTTGACAATTTCGTAAATTTAGGTGGTTTTTAATTCTAGAATCTAACTCTAACCACAGGGCACCCAACTTGGAGCTGAATAAATTGGGCTAAAGTGCGAACTTACAGATTACCTATATCTCAACCAACTAGATAAGGAATAGTATCCACTTGGAGTCGTCGTTATACTTTTTATTAAAATGATTTATCACATCTCATACATGTTCTTCTAATTCAAAACTAAGTAAAGTATTTACTAACGTAATCAGACTGCTGATAAACATATATATAAATACTACTAGCTAGCTGACCCATGCAACATCGTATGCGTCTTTTTACAATCATGCTTGGTTGGTTGCTCCCACTTGCTCAAAGTCAACTGGCCCATCTTAGGCACGCCAGCAGTGGTAGATTTACCACTAAGGTGTGTAGGCTGGAGCCTCTGGCAGCGGAGTTTGGGGGACAGCAAAATCAAATGTCGAAACAAAAATATCGTACTCATAAGTTTGATGGCTAATATCCGTATTATATATCATGTCATAGAAATGATGTCTATATTGATCAATATAAAAAGATTCAAGCCTTTTTAACTTATTATTACTTGATTGATTTAATTTTTATTTACTTAGCTTAGACACAAATATCACTATGTCGCTTATGTATGTGCTTATATTATATCATTCGATATGCCAGCGCGTGTGGATTGTCTCAAATCTCGCATACTGGGAGATACTTAGATTTAGATAGAAAGTGTACGATATCCGGTGTCGGCAACGTGAAATTCGTCATCGAGGATTGGCTAGAGAAGAAACACATCACAGAACTGATGATATCTGGGAAAATATGGTTCGGAGATTACATGATGGCCAGATTATATCTAAATATATAAATGCTTAGATTCATCGTCAATAGATTCTCTGACTCCACACACCACCTTTCCGCTTCTCTTACTCTAGTGGAAGGAAAGACAGCTTCACGATGTTAGACCCATCAGAGTGGAACTGGCCCAGGAAACGATAAACTTAGGCCTGGGCGTTACGATGTTTGTCACCCCAGCAGAAGCAGGCCCGAGTAGATCTATAGTGTCAAGAAGCAGCCACTGTGATCACTATACACAAGGGTACCATCATTAAACCGTAGGTAACTCGAAATTCGTAGAGGCACCAGGAAATTTCTTTATAGATTATGTCTAGTTTTAGTTTTTTGTTGAGTTTTAATCTGACCTAGTTCGATATAACCACGTCACTGAGTATCTAAGGGTATTTTCAATGATTTCAGTCAAGGATACCATTGCCCTTTACATTTTTCTACTCTAAGTTGGTAAGAGATTCTCCAAAAGGTAAAACTGACGTTTCACTTGACGCTTTTGTTAATATATGCGTTTAGGCCGGTATGAATGGCTAACCAACAATCGAATCCCCCCACTTAATGTATGGTTTTAGCCATTAACCCCGGTGAAATGGTGGTCAAGATATAAAAAAGGTTACTGATTTGCAGGGGTTGGTAGGGGCGGCAAAAATTTACTAACCCACTGGCGGTAAATATGTAAATCCGCACATCACTCTCCAGCAAAACACACATTTGAAAATAAAACGTGGAAATCGATTAGATTAGTTTCTGATTTAATCGCAGCCGCAACATAACACGAGAATTAAAAATTAATGGATACTAGAAACACAAAACAAATGATGAATGCGTTTACTTACGACTAGAATAAACAAATCAGTAGAAAGTATATGAAGTAAAGTCGGTATACTTACATCTCCATATAGTTCCAACGTTAATGAATGCCTCTTTTTATTCGCCTGCCTCAATCTTCCAGATCTTGAAATAGACAACTGTCTTCTGCTATCCATTGGAGGCGTTACATGTTTCTCGTCTTCTTCCTCTCCTTCTTGCGGAGCTTTCCTTCTTTCCGCAGTGTTAAATATGGACTTCAAAAGTTTTGCCATTGTGTAATTGGAATACAAAATGAACTGAAAAGAATTCAAGAATAAGATTTATAGTTTGTTTCATAAATGCTACCTACGTTCGGTTCATGAATTGGGTAGTTAATACACCCAGTTTAAAACTTTACGTCAAACCAACAACCTTTCTTCAACATAATTGAGTTTATTTAAATTTTTCCTTTCTTTCCGTTTGAAAACTTATGAGAAACCCTTTTATCAAAAGTGAATTTTTAAGTAGTTAAGTATGTTGTTTCGCTTGTTTTGTTGTTCGAGAATCAATAACTTTTATTCCGATACGTATTTTTATCTACACTGACATAATAAAGCTATTTGTTTCCTTAAATTAGTTAATCTCTTAAATTTCAATCAGATTTGAATATCTTTGTTTATTGTATGCATTGAAAAAGACCTGGCCACGGACACCAGCCACTATAGACATATCCACGTTATCCTTAAGAGTACAGTAGGGACCATGAGCACATACTATGTATTCAATAATGTATTATTAAGATGTGGATTACTCAAGGTGTTAAAGAAATATAGCTTTAAAAACAACGCTTACAAAACTCAAACATACAGGGGAAACGTATTTCCATTGCACTTGACATTAGCAGAATTGCCGAATCGGCACGGTTTGCCATTTACAAAGAAAAGATAACTTCCTTTCTGGAAATATCTAGAACAAGTTGGATAACATTTTGTACCTATAAGACACAAGAAACTGTCAATTTTAATTTATTGCAGAAAACTACATTTCTGGTACATTGATAGTTAATTTAGAAGTAGGTAATCACCGCTTCTGAACTACGTATGAGTAATGTGGTATGTAAGAATTAGTAAATTCTTAACAGTTAAAAGAATTCGTTGAAAAATGATTTCCTTAATAAGTAGGTACTAGAAATGAATTGTTGAATCAGTTAAAACTTCCTTGCTATGTAAAGGCCTATGTCCAACAGTGGACTATTGAAGGCAGTTAATGTGATCTGTTAGTAGCTTAGTACCTACTTAATGCATCTTCTAATTCTTGTACACCACTATTTTTTGAAGATTTTTTGTGTATGACTTAACACACTCTCAGAATCGTTTAAAATTTTTTTTTGTTTGATAAGTCAATTTTGTTTTTTCAATGAAGCGCTCGATTACTTGACTATTTCTCTTTCAAGTAGAACCTGAAGATACATAAAGAATATTTATTATATATTGCTTTCCCTTAATTTAAAAATTCCTTTTGTTAAGAACACAAATCACTACGAATTTTATTTAAAATGTAAAAAGTTTTAGAACCCTTAAAACTTTAATTCAGCGAACGTTACACTTAAAATTTTAGTCAAAACACAAAACATCCAGTCATGCTTATCAAGAAATTAAGTACCCAATATATTTTATTGCTCTCGTTTCCTCATAGGTTTCACCTTATATGCACAAATCAGCTGACAAATAATAAAAAAAAATAACGAAAAAAAAACATGGCGGTCACTTTTACCTTGAACAGCTCCTGCACTCCCGGATAAACTTGTTTGAATTTCGAATTGCACACTTTCGCCAGTTTCATAAGACGCGCGAAATAATACAGGAGCACAAACTCACTGCAATATTCAGTATATTCGCCTTCCACTTACCATATTTTCATCTATGATAAGATAAGGATATCGCCGACGCTTTTTATACGGTAATGTTTATCATTATCGTATTAATGGATATACTAACTTGATTTTGTGATATTGAGACTCGATTGTTGCTGTAATTGAGTTTTCATGCATAATAATAAGTGCTTTGATAGGAATTGTTTGATGTTTCGCGGTATGAATGGTGGCGGCATTTATCCTTATTAATTTTTGACATTCAAATTCTTATTCGAGGCGCTCATAGCCCAGTTGCGCTCGGTGATTAGAAACAATCATCGATGGTAAGCAATGACGGCGTGGTCAGTACCTGGATGGGTGACCGCTGGTGGCATGTTACCATGAGCGTCTCCGTGATACAGAGGTCACGTTAAGCAATCGGTCCCGGTTGTTATCATAGGATAACAGTCGTGAAGCTTAGTTGGAGGGAGGCCTTTGGGCGGGTTAAAAACATCCAACGGCAAGATTACGTAGCCATAACGTAGTCTTGCCAGTCCCCAACCCGCACTTGGCCAGCGTGGGGACGTATTGCTTTAACCCTCTCCTGAGAGGAGACCCGAGCCCAGCAGTGGGACATTATGGGTTGTTGATGATGATGATTCAAATTCAAATAGCTGTTTTGGTAAATCTGGTGTTTGCAGATATTGTACGGTTAGGATGTTTCTCTATTAGAGATCACGAGGTAGTTATTGTGATGATAAAAATAGTCAGGAAGCAATTTTTTTTATTTTGGTAAATTTATTTTGGGCATTTTTGGTACACCTTGTACCAAAAGAACTGTGGTACAGAACGCTTCTAATACAAGTTGGACTTGCACTTGCCTAGTTTTTTATGCTATCCCTAACTACAAAAAGTTTTCATCGCAACACTTGTGATGTTTATTTACCTACCTTCGTATATCTTAACAGGTGTCCGACTACTAAAAAATACATTAATATTATAGTTATTGATATCTATTGAAGCTGTTAAACAGAAGCAAACATTAATTGTACACATTAATCTATGATAAGACCGATATAATATGTATATAAACAACGGTCATTTGTTCTTTCATTTTTATCTAGTTTCATTACATTATTCTAGGTATTTTTATTAAGTGTTTATATATATAACTAGACAACCTATAACTTTATTTTGTCTCATTTTGTCGTATAAAAATAATGTTTCGTGTAAATACTTGGTCTCCAAACCTGCCAAACTTTCATTTTAAGTTTTCACTTCATGCCTGTTGGGAGATGGTTCTTTAAGTCGGAGTTTCCCGAAAATAGATGTCGGTACATACATACAAACTGTTAGAAGACGTTAAGGATAAATTATTGCAAGCATCAAATGTTTTGAGCGGGCATAAGAGTTTTTACCGCAGATAAAGAATAAAACAAAAAAGGAGACTCAATAAAAATACTTATAATCTGTTTAAAATGTACAAAATAATAACTATAGGTCGAACGTTTTTACAAAATTGGAGCTAGGTTTACAAAAGACTAGCAAAAGTATCACTTACAGGCACTCGAGCGATAAAACTTTGTGTCAACACTAAACATTGCTGAAAAAAGCAAAGGTACATCGGAATGTTTGTTATACAAACTGCCGCAGACCCATTTTCATTCAGTACACAAATCGATCGTTTCAAGATAGTAATATCATCCTTTTAAAACCGTTTAGTCACAGACAGAGAGAGAAATGATAACCAAATATTAACATTTACAGGTATACATAATGAATGATACTTAATGTAAAGTTATAAATAAAGAGATATTGATGATGAATTATAAATATATGGATAGATGTCAGGATATTCAACAAAGAAATTTCATTGTCTCCTATTTATAATCTGTTCGTCGACTATAAAAACAAAATATGAATACTTATTTCTAAATTAAATAATAAAACCACGTCGTTTTATAATTCATATATTATGCTCAAGTGACTGTAAGTCTAACATCATTATTACAAAGTAAAATAAAATATATAAAACAACTTTACATGTTACATTATATGAACAGAAACTTTAATGAAGTTAACTATCATACCATGCTTGTATATTATTACATTGGCAATACTGATATTAAAAAAGTAATAAATGTTAAAATATTTTGTATTCACATTATTTAAATGTAGAATTACACAGCATTTACTGGATATAACAAAACTACGCCCCATATTTAGTATACCTTTACTGAAAGAATCGAGTATTTATAATTGAAAATACAGGTTAAGAAATTCGGCTAAGCGATAATCCCGAATAGTTATTCATTTTTGAAAATTAAGTAATAGAAGTAGTTAGTCTTTTAAAATGTTTAAAATACAGGCTGTTAGCGAAACATTTCTAAAAATAATGCTATTAAAACGTAAATATATAATTATTTTTAAATGGAATCCAATTTTTCGGGCCAGTGCAAAGTTATTATTAGTACTGTCTAATAATAAGTTATTGTGTATAGTGTCTGTGTTCGTTTTCGCGAATATTTTCCTACACCATCATAAACTAAATGAAATACATACATATCTATAACTAGCGTCCCACCCTGACTTCGCCTGGAAATCTTATACATATACATCTTTTCCATGAATCATTCCTGCTATTGGTGAAAAGTGTATCAAAATTTATTGCGTTCTTTGAAAGATCCAAGCGTACAGGAAGCTACTTCATTTTATCCTATGTAATGAAGAGTTATTTTTTTAAACATTGCAATACGAATTAAAAACGCACTGGATACTGGATTAATATGTAACAAAAACAATAAATATTCTATTTAATAAATTGTTTATCATCTTTTCTGTATACAAAGGCACTCCGTTTTGTTTAATAATTGGGACACATTGTCTTACAAATTATATTCCAATCATTACAAAAACCTCTATCCAAAGTAACCCTCCAAACTATCACATAATTGAAGAGATATACACTATGCCTATTCATATGCATATTTACAATACTAAAATTTTGACTAAATTACTATAGTCAAATAATTCCGTCCTTATCTAAAGAGGATAAGGTCGAATTTGGCACGTTCTATGTCAGCAAATGGATAATAGGAAACGTGTCTTAAAGATAGGATTTTGGCTATAGTTATTGAGTAATATTTCTAGATAAAGTGTGATGTGAACTTGTTCGAAGCAGCCAGAATGTGTTATTTTCAAAACAATATCCCTATAATAAATGTTAGATGTTACTAATCTAGAGGAATCCCCAAAAAAGTACACGTGAAAAGATATAAGTGATTCAGATTGTATTTAACTTCTGCTGGCAACTTCGACATAACCTTTGATATGAATATATAGGCCTATTTTCCAGAGGGGTAGGCAGAGACAATCACTTAGTACGGTTAGTACACAAGTCTTTTGCTTCATCCAAATTCATTAATCTCTGCATTAGGAACGCCCAGGTGCTTTTCACATTCCAGAACATCACCAAAATAGTTAATTTTCGCCATGGACGACCTCTTCCGACACTACCAAACACATGCGCTCTATAAATTTCCATTTGTGGGTCTTCTCTCTACGAGGACAAACTATCGACGCATGCCGCAATAAGTATATTTTAACAGTCATATTAGTAGTTATATTTCAGACATCCAACACACAACGCCATCTAGTCCCAAACTAAGCAGAGCCTGTATTATGGGCAATAGACTACCAATATATGTGAACATATAGAAATTTTTTTTTTGCAAATAAATACTTATAGATGGAAAACACCCAAACTCCGAAATAAATATTTGCAGATCATACAAACATTTGTTCCGACCCGGCAATCGAACCCGAGACCTCAAGCAAAGCAGTCGCATACACTGCGAGACCGAGGCAGTAAAATTACATATATGTATTTTAGTATAAGTACAGTCAGCAACAGAAATCGTTTAATATATTTTGAATGGCCACCGTCTCTGTAACATCATTTCTGATGATGAAAGCTTTCTCCCTTTGGTATGTATAATGTGTAATAATATTACACGTAATAGACATATTGTTATTAATTTTAATGTTAATATTTAAAATCCTTCAAGAGTGTAACTGTTATATAAGTATCTTAAATGGGATAATTTGACTGAGCTCATATTTCTATATCAATGTTTAACAACAGTAATAGCATTATTTAACAATATCTAGAAAACTTATCTGGCAACACTGTATGGTAGAAATATTAAAAATAAACAATTGAATACTTATTGATATTTCACTACACATAAGGTTTAGAGAATCTGCAAGCTATTACTAGTTTCATATATCTTTATTTTCTGTCATGGATGTCTACATTTGAAACACTAAATGTTAATATAATATTATGATTCCCAAATCACTTGATTCCTTGTTAACATACAACAGTAAATAAAGAACAAGACACGATAGGAAAGGTTTAGTCAGCATCAAAAACAGCTTGAAAATACAGAATCCAGTCAATTTTAATGCTATGTTTCTGTGCGGGGATGATGTTTTAAGCTGGTATCACTACTCGAAAAACGATCCCAAGAATAAAAATCGTCTCTTTATTTTAATAAAACCAAAACAGTTTGGATCACATCAAAACACTTCGGACTGGCAAAAACGCCTTTTTATATAATTTATAATATTTCATTGTATTCATGTTGACAATAATTTATACAATTACAGGTTGCATTGTTAAAGTAGGGTGAAGGTTATTTAATAAGTCGGTGCAAAAAATATGTTTTTCATATCAAAGTCTCTGCGTATATCATATTTAAAACTATGCTTTGAAATTCATCAAATACCTTCAACGAAATGAGAAGAATCTAAGCTAAAACATCAATGTGTAATTTGCTCTCGTTATGTCATTTATCACAATTATCACTCATACCCACAACAGATATCACTTTTTTGCCTATACAGTAATAATGAAAATAGCAATAAAAAATAGTATGTACTACATCCTTTAGTTCGTTTGTTATTACCGATGTTGAATTGTTTTTCGATGCTAATTTATTTAATAATATACATTTATGTATTTTTCATCGAATGTTTGCAACAACAAAACGCCGCGCCGTCAACAAGTAACTCAACAATGATTTAACACTGAATATCTTTGCCGTTTAGGCGCCAGCCTGTACCTTTTTATACATACAGTTTAATTCAAACGAATATTAACTTGTTCCATAAATCGTAGCCAAGTCAATCTAAGTAGGTAATGTAAAACACTACCATTACAACGGATGTCTCGATTTTGGTTATAAGTCAGACATCTAAAAAAATATACAGGTCTCGTACTTCTCAACAGCTACAATGGTTAAATTACTCTACGTAGTATGTTCAAAAACTATCGCGAATTATTTGTATTTTCAAAAATTATTTATTTATTCGTGAATATCTATTTTGGCCCCTTCCAAGTAATCCCCTTGGGATATTATACACTTGTGCCAACGTTTTTCCAATTTGTGAAGTACTTCATAAAATTATTTTTTTGTATCTTGTTCAGCTCCTCCTTCGATGCCGTCTTTATCTCGTCAATCGTGGCGTAGCGTTGTCCTTTCATGGGCTTCTTCAGTTTCGGGAACAAGAAAAGTCGCAGGAACAAGAAATAGTCGCGGACAGATTCCAACAACTCATTAGCAACGTTCATGCGATGCTGTTTTTGATCGAAATTGAGTGATTTTGGTACGATTTGAATCATGAGACGGGTCGCCGCAAAAGTCTCAACATCAAAATTAGATACAAATTCTTTTTTCCATTTTTTGAATAGATAAAAATCGAAGTCGAACCAAAACACGCGCAAGCAAAGCAGATGTCAACAATTAACCGAACATTCAAAATGGCCGAACTTGTCAGCATAAGTGAGAGACATATGTACCAACATAACGCCACAAAAAAATCGAAATTCGAATATACGTAACCCGCGAAAATTCAAACTTCGAGATACTTTTTGAACACGCCTCGTATATAAACGGCGCATTATTGTCATTTAGACACTACCCGCAGTTTAACAAGCTATGGTAGTTCATATTTTAAGCTGCGAAAGGACCGTGGTCTGTTTTATTAAAAAATGACAAGCAAAATATTGCGACTTGAAAATAATTTAAAAGGGTTTTATTCAAAATTAAAAACACCGTCATATTTTCAAAGTCTAGATGAATAGTTCAAATAGTTAAAAATCTACGCACGTTATATAAAGCTATAAAATATTATAGAAGTGAACTACCATTATCACAATGATTAATTCAACTCGGAAGACGATATTCGATTAATTGTTAGTATCCCTATATACAGACAATTCTTATTCTGGCAACACTCTGATTTATGTCAATTGTTTTGTATAAAATGTTACCCTACTTTCGCCTGCACTGTTTCGGGGTAATTTTAGAGCCTTCACCCTACACAATGCGGTACTTAGCAGCACTACACAAAAATATACACTTTTACTTTAAAAGCTAATATTTAAACTTTAAACCACTTGTTCGGAGTCGTCCCGCGTGCTTGCAACTGCCTCAGCTGTATTAGGTGTTACCTGACTTCTGTATAATCTTAAATTGGATTCTGTGTAATCTAAAATTTTCCTACTGGAATGTCTAACATATAACATTTGTTTGTGGTAGATTTTAAGTGCCCCTTTTAAGGTAATATATGTGAGCCCACCTAGTATTGTTCTGTGTAAATTATTTTGTATGGAACGGAAGAATATCTTGCCTATAATGGTAGAAATAGTAGGTAGTAGTAACGCTGAACAGAATATTCTTGTGGGTGATAAGTGGTTGCTCGCATTGGGGTTTTGGTTGTTAATGTTGCCAGACACGATAGCACCTCTGTCGCTGTCCACACTGAAAATATTATTAATTTCGCATTAATAATAGAATATAACAAAATATAAAATAAAAGATATTAAAAAATCTTATTCAAACCTCACAGGCTTGATTTATACGTCATTATTTTCTTAACGCGAATAGATTATAGTAGTACTTTTAGAGATAAATGACTATGGTTCACCCTTGCGGACAATGTAGATTCTTAAACATCAAGTAAGTACGTCTATGTTTATGCCAAGAAATGTATATTTTGGTTTAAACTAAATAAAGTTATTTATAGTTATACTCATTATTATCTAATTGTTAACCTTACACTTAGGTAAAATAACTTCAAAACTAGTATTTATTGTAAAATATTTATGTAATAGAGAAAGCGTCTTTATGCAAAATAAATAACCGCTATTTAAAAAAATTATTTACGGAACCACCATTCTAAGTCCAGCAGCGTACTGTTAAAGGTATTTGATGTTGATGAGTTACAAAATAATGTTTTAACACTCACTTGCCAAACGGTAGTATATAGGATAGAGCAGGAATCTTCGCACAATACTTTCTGAGGAAGAGCAGCACAGAATCCTCCCAGTTGTACATCTTGGCGCTGATGAGCGTCACCGGAATTGTGGGAAGTAACACTAGTAGCACTAGTGGATCAGCGGATTCCATCATTTCTAGACCTTCTCTGTGACCCACCACCTGAAAGGAGAGAATTTAATCCTATGAGCATTTAATGCAGCCTTCATATCGGTCTAGTTCTTTTGTAGTTATATATTTACAAGCTGTTATTTAGTTTCATCTGCCCTGATGTTTGTCTGTGATCAAACCTTGCAAGATCGGGCGCAGCGCTGGTGGACACTGTAGTGTCTTGACTCAGTAATTTTAATTTATCAAAAGTTGATTTACAAAAATACGCAGGTAAATTGCTTTAAAAATTAAGTAACTGGCCTCAATACGAACATTAAATAACTTAAACAGTGGTTACACACACATTAACTAGCGACCACCAACGTGTATGTCGGTTATCGTGATAAACAGTAGCCTATGTCCTTCCACAAGAATCAAAGCCAAATTTCATTGAAATCGGTACAGCAGTTGGGGCGTGAAAGGGTTTATAATGTTAGTATGGATTAGCAATTGAGGAAAAATTGGTACTTGTGTATCAATTTATGCAAAAGCAATAATTTCCCATTGAAATTTTCATAACCGTTAAAATTCGGTCAGGTGGCGATATTCTGATATACACACCTGACGGAATTGATTCAGTAATCCACGAATTGATTAATAAGATATCACCCGCGTAAAATATATCTATATATTAAATAAAAAAGAATCGCCAAGTGTGTTGTAAGCGCAAAAGTCTAGTATTTTTTAATGTTTTCCTTAAGGCATAAGAAGGTTCTTTTGGAGAGAAAAAAATGTAAAAATTGATAACAGTGGCTACATTTAGCATTTATATTAATTTATGGATGAAAACAATCTGCTGATGTCCCACGCAACCTCGTCTGCGTCTCCTATTGCCGGTAGCTTAATTTTGTATAGCGTGCACTAATTTGTTTCCCCATACAAAATATAATAGTCAGCTTTTCTCAAATCGGACCAATGACCGGACCGGAAAGAAATCTTTAACTTTGTAATATTAGTTAATAATGTAAATATACTTTAAATATGAAAATGTGAGGTTATGAGTGAAACATGATAGACGCCTCATGATACATCTAGTAAAATTAATAAATTGATTCTAATAGTCACATTAATATTAGCAGAAGGTATGATAAGAATAAAATAAAATAAAATGACACGAACTCTCTTTACTAGCAACCCGGCCAGTCTTCGCATGGAAGTCTTACACATATAACACATACATTTATTACACATATAAGCCTTCCTCTTGAAACTCTCTCTCTATTTATTGCTAAAAACTGCATAGAAATCAAAAAATCTGAGCGAGCAGACAGCTGAAGTGACTTCATATTATACTACGTAAAGATTAGTGGAATAACTGGATTACATCCTTCAATGAATCGTGACTAAAACCTCTTCACACAGGGCTGACATGTTGATGGACATATTATTGAAATTTTTTTAAATTCTTTCAATTCAAAGCTTACATTGATTCTTTGATTTACATATATAATTTTTAAGTAGACGTGTACAAGGTCTTTTTTTATAAACTATATTGTACGTGATTCCGAGTTCCTTGTTATTAGCAAATCTTATTAGAGACATTGCAAAATGATCTTTAACACACACACACACATTATAGTAGTGGACTCATTGACACACGACTTTTGTACTTTACGTCAACAATCGTATGTTTTTTCACTCGACTATTAATATTTTCGGCAGTCTATATGTATATGTTTTTATGTTTTGCTCCACAGCGACTAAATTCCTAAACCGATTTCAATTAATGAAGTTTTAATAGATGCTTAACAATGACCCGGGTGCCATAGGCTATTTTATTTTATATTCTTTTTAAGGAATCGGGTTATAGTTTTTTTTTACTATTACTTATTAACGGTTTTGCATTAAAAAATAAATGTAAGTTTGCATTATGCAAACGGTTCTGACGTTTTCTTGTATATTCATACGAATATTATAAACTCGATTCATTGACATCTAGACGAAGGTGGACCTCGTATTTAACACACTTTAATCAGCTTTACCCGTTTCTTTTTTGTAACCGACTTTTGTAAACAAGTTTTGTAAACTATATTTATTTCTTATGAGCCGTAATTAACTTGGGATTTATACGCAAAATCTTTGTTCACATACGTTGGCTGTTCCAAGAATAGATAGTGAAATGAAAAATAGAATATTAAAAAGTTTATGTACAAAATTTCAAATTACTCCCGTACAATCCCAATGCACTTATGCATTCGGGTGAACCAGCTTCCAAATCATTTAAAAAACGTGTCTTACTAAAGGTCGAAAAATAACCGTCGAAATTCTTCGATAACCTCATCTGCAGTGCGAAACTTTTTTTTTAAATAAAAAAAATCGTATGGCACCTAACCTGAGCTGTACGGAGAATGGGGTAACATTTGTTTCCCCGAAGTTGACAAATAGCCCATAGTGCTGGCAGCTGTGTGAGCGGGCGCGTTATCTTGGTGAAAAAGAATGCCACGGACGCCGCACCCTTGGCGCTTGCTAAACTCCCCGAAAGCTTGAGGCAGACAAACTTCACTATACCATTCACTAATTACTGTTCTACGTTCTTCTAGCGGAATTACTGCTACTGGACCACCACATATTAACGCTCCAACCGTGAATAACTTTTGAGGGAAAATCGTCCTCTTCAAACTCCCATTGCCTGATTGCTGCTTCGTGAGAGGATCGTAGCTATCTATATATCCATGATTTGTAAGTTGTTAGGATGTAGGATACGCATTGTGAATATCCTCCTACGAATTTTTTTAGCATAAATTACCAACGTACCTGTACAATGTACATTTACATCATTTGTATTAAAAATAATAATCATTTATAGTAAGAGCGTTATTTTCTTCCGTCTTGTTCCTTCATTCATTTAGAAATTACCTTAACACAGCTAATTTCTAAATTTACTAATCGAAGAGAAAGTGGCTCAATATTAGCGAAGAAAGTGGATAAAAATTCACATCACTATGTATACATTAAAAACTAAAGTATTTCTTCGCTCGATTTGTACCTAAACCAAAATAAACAAATTATATTACATAACTTCATTACTATGCACATTCTTTTGTCAATCTTCGTTACATGGAATTGTTGAAGTTAACTTTAGCTTCTTCTCACTCACTTCACTCTTGGCAGAGCAATCGTGGTCACGTAGAGTTGTCTACACTGGTGGTAGAGGCGGACAAAACCTCATGTACAATTTCCCGCCATCTCCCCTTATGGGCTGTGGACTTCACCTGGTCGATCCAGCGTATAGGTACCCTGCCCCTCCATCTTTCCCTGCACTACCAGTCGCACTAGTGAGTCGCTACTCCGTCTAGAGACATGGTCAACGTACTACTATAATAGACGCTGAGTAACTGCCATTGTTTGATATTAAAGCCTCAAGACATACGTAGGCTTGCACTACGTCGCAATTCGCGATCTGTGTCACTTCGGGCGAGTTATTGTAGACGCGGTCGACGATCATTTTGGTCTTAGATCGGTTTATGTTTAATCGAAACGTAAGACTCACTCGCTCCATTTGAGATATAATTCCTCTATTAGGCCAGCACTACTCGCAAACAAGGTGGTGTCGTCTGCGTACCGCTAGTTGGTAACCTTGTATTCACCAATCGCAATATCATCAGTCTAGTCCTCAAGAGTGATTCGCATCACAAGCTCGGTATAAATGTTAAATAGCAGGGGCGATATTATGCATCTTTGTAAAACGCCTCTACTTGGATGGAAACTATCTGAGAGGAGGTCATCAGTCCGCACTGAAGCTGTTCCTCCTTCGTTCCCTGAGAAGGTGCACGAGGTGTTGTGGTGTGCCCATGTCCAGTAGCGTTTTCCGCAATACTGGCCATCTCACTGAGTCAAACGCTTTGAAGAAATCCACAAAGCATACAAATGTGGGCTTGTTGAGTTCTAGAGCCTTTTCAATGATCTGACGAATAATGAGGATCTGTTCTCAGGTTCCTTTTCTCTTAACGGTCAGGTACACAAATGAAAATATTATGTTCATCACCGCAATATCATTTTTATAAAAGTCCGTTATCAGCAATCGGGCGTCGAAAAAATGATGAAAAAAGCGATGACATATCTGCCTAACGCCGAACATAGAATTTAATAGCTCCAGTACACGCCGGCCGAGTGCGATCGGCAACTGCGCTCGGCGAATGCGCTCGGCAGATTTTCGTGGTACTGTTAACACGTTGACGTATTTCATTCAGCATTGGTCGTTGTTCGATAAAGATGGAGGATTAAAGCTTTACAGCGCTTTCAAATTTTGTTTACTTGCGCACCAGTGATGAGTCAGCAAGGCCGTCACTTCTATTCAGAAAATTCTATTTTCTAGATAAAAACGTAAATAACGCGTTCTTATATCTGAGTTATAAGTAAATTATTTTGAACAAATAAATAAGCCAAAATTACTACTGCTTTTCTAAACTTGAAACTCTGCTACACCTCTTTATTAAATTAGTCTGGTTATCATTACTCTGAAAGCGCAACTAAACATGTGTTATTATAGATAGGCAAGTTACATACTTTGGTTTTTGTTTTTATATTGCTCATGATTGGTGTATAATAATAATCAATGAACCGAAATATTTTTTCATTACTCCAGGTCGCCATGTTCGTGAAACGATTAAGTGCGACACGACCGTCTACTCAGACGCGTAAGTATGAAGTGAACACTTGACCAACGTTTGAACCCTGTTGGCAGGCAAATTTCTTTGATTTGTGCACGAAAAACCGTCACTAATCGGGTTGTCAACGAATGTTGGCCGTAAGCGACAAATTTACACAAAACGACCCAGTACCTGTTGGCCGAACACACTAGCCGAGCGCACTCGACCAACGCGTACTGGAGCCTTTAGAAGATGTTGTAATACCTACAGTTTATAGCATGTGGTAGGTATAACATAAAATGTTAACGCAATATACCGTGTTTCGATTTTAAACAGCTATTGATTTTAAATTATGATCTTAAATTAGATTTGATACCTTAAACTTTGGAATCTAACTACAATACTGGCGACTTAATAACGTTAGCATAAAAATTCTCAGAACTACTGTTAACACAAATTCTTATTAACATTACATTTAAAGAATTCCTAACTAGCTGACCCTACAAACGTAGTCTCATACTTATGTTTTAATTTCACTTATTTCCATATCATTATCCTAATATTTTCTTGTGAAAAACTTTATAAATTCTTATTTTATTCACGGTAAACATAACATTATATAGTGTTTTGACTGCTGCATATCATAAAAAAACGGCAAATGGCGAGGGAACTAGGGGCAATTGCGACTTGCAACTGACCCTAGGCTGGCTACGTGCCTGTAAGACTGCCATAGCCACATAGCCTTGAAATACAAACAGGAAAGAGACATCGGGTCATTTAATTTAAACACTCTCTTTTATTACTTTCAGTTTTAAGTGCAAGCAAATTTTGAGTATTTTTTGGGTATAAATTTTAGTTTTGTTAGAATACCACGAGATCTGATCTGTACATGCGGCCAAGAACACGTGGGATTATGTTGCCACGTTTTCCAGTAGGGTAGTCAAGAGGATGCATGCATACAGAACTAGTTCTGTCCTCCACAGAAGCGGAGAGATAGATCCATTACGCTGGTATAGGAAGTAGCGATGATACAAAAAACGGCATTGCTCAATGCCGGCGCTTGCCTATCATATGCCTGGATAATCCAATAATCTTTCTATGTGCTTTGGAGGTGGATTACCGATATCGTAATGTAGGAATCAACTGCTATCATACTATCGATAAATACACAGATAGTAACTATATTGTCTTCATGTACCACTCATTCGATTAATTGCATCTCGTATGGAAGATACTAGATCTCCAAATCGATAATCGAAATAGTTAAAGTTGCATGGTTGGTGTAAAAAAAGTTCTTAATAAGGTATTACAGCTGATAATAGTTGGCTCGGAAATTTGTATTTTGTTTGGTAAAAGAGCTACCTCAGTAAACGACTAGAGATACCTATAATCATGAACAATATAAACTCCCCGGTATTTCCGCGATTATCAGAGCTCCATTCATGATATCAGCTCTTTACTTTCCTTTTTTTTGTGCGGATATTCCTCTGGCTGCTTCTGCTCCGCCGGGCAATCTGCCAGCATGTGGAGTGGCGCGTCCTCAGCCCGACCATCGCAATGGTGGCACTCATACGTCCGCTCTTGTTAGATCAATCACATGTGATCTCCGAAACATCCTTTCCCAGTGATCACCTGAGTCAGAGGGTTCCGTGAGTCCTGCCTAGCAAAAGCTCCCTAACGGGTCTCACTGCCGAAATAACGGCGAGCCCGTCTGCCTTACTTTCCTAATAAAAATGAGAGCTGCTCAATTTTAAACAAATTTAGATTGTGTCAGATTTGTTATGAACTTTATTTTGAACATGTCAATACAAAATAAACGTTATACGGTTTTGTTTAAAGACTAATATTCTTAGTCGGTAGTATAAGCAATTACATTTTATATAATGAAAATTTTATACAACGAGGAGGAAGTTCGATGAAGCGTAATAGTTTACATATTGCAAGTTACGTAGCATACTGTATATTGCCATTTCATGTAATGCGTTAGGTACATTGATTAGAAAAGAACAATATTTGAAAATTGTAGAATCTACTACTACTAGTCTACTACTAGTCCCAGCCAACTATACGTTCAAAATTGTTTACTAAATAATACACTTGGGAGTATTTCTCAACATTTACAATTTTAATTTATATTTTTTCTAGATGTCTTGCATCCGCTTTTAACCCACAATGTTATACTCGTATGTAAAACGGTATTAACAATTAATGTACTATTACTTTGAACTAAATTAAAGTAAGTCTTTGCCTTTTTATTGAAGTATTACTTGAAGATGTCGTTCCAATCTTTATAAAAATTATTAATTTCATTTAATAGTATTTGGAGATAATTCCTAAACTGTGGATTTTTAAATACTCAATTTCTTCCTCCAAAAGAGTAAAAAACACCAAGGCAAAAACAGCTGACTTCAGAAATAAAAAAATTAATAAAATACTGTTAAGTAAGATTGGTTCATTCCTTCTGGGTCCTAGATATGCAAAAATAATTATCATTCTGAATGCAACTCAATTTATTACGTATGTAATATATTTGTTTAAAATAAAAAAAATGTTTACCAAGTTCACGTGGTTTTTTTTCTGATTTAATTTAAATTTAATATTAAATAAAATTCTGTAGTCAATTGTCTATGCTATTAGCCATGGTATGGTCTATGAGTCTATGGTATGTGATTGTGTTTCTAGTTTCAATAATGTATTGTTCGGATTTTTGTGTTTCTGAATAGTCTATTCACAACCTATAAATAAATTAAAATTTATTGTGTGACATGTTGGGCTACCATCGTCATACGATTTTATTGTAGCCTCACTCTTACTACAATAGATAGTGTTCAACCTTTGCGTGACCTAATGACATTATTATTTTTAGTGGAGCGTGCAAGATGAACAAAATAGGGAATATGAGTAAAAAAAATATTTCAGAATTTTTTTTTTCTAGATTCTTTATTGACTTTGCCGTGTACTTAAAAAGGTATTTTTTAATTTAGTGACTATTCAAACTAAGACAATATCAAATAAAACGTAAAAATTAAGAGAAGGAAATTCAAACATACCAAAAGCTCACTATTGATCGAAATTCTGTGTTAGTAGTGTTCGTGAGAAAAATTAACTTCTTTCATAATTTTTATTGCAATTAAAACTGTAAATAAGTATAAAGTAACTAAAACACTGAATAGTAAACAAACACGAAATGACAATGACGTCATTGGCCGTGTCAAAGGCGCGCGCAAAATGGCGGCGTTTGAATAGCTCAAATTTAGTCAGTAATTTAAATTTCACTTTGAAAATTAACTCATTTTCACGCCTACTATTTGGACTATTTTCAAGCCTATTTATATTTTTTTTCCTATATTATAGAGACGTTAATGACTAGATTACAAAAAAACTTGCTTCCCTATTGCCCGCGTTAGCGCGGGGTTAAGGTTTAGGTTGAGTACGATCACTTACCGTGCATATGCGGTAAAGAAGAAATAACGGTTAGGTATACCAATTAAGAACTATTTCAACTGCGCAGTTTAGATCTAGAGCCAATTACACTTGGCGTAACCGTCGAACTCTACAATCCACGCCACAAGGCAAGGGGTCGGTACAAGCCACACACAAACCAATTTTAGTTCACGATAATATGCTGAAAATATTAATTAATCAAACGAGAACGCTTATTTTCAACCAATTCAATTGTTTTTCAAACGACAAAGGGACGGTCCGTTTTGGGATTCAATATGACCGCGCTTGCTCTCAATACCGAGTCTTACGATCAAGTGTGTGGATTAAAAGCAACATGAAGTGTGTGACAGCTCAAACATCATGCCATAGACAAACAAGATTTAGTCGGTTTTACACGAAACAAGTTGGGACGATTCAGATCAGAATTAACAGGCCCTGATGTATGTACACCCGATATGCATATTTGGGTTGGCTACGTCAACAATGACCGCTGGTACTGGTCGTATCCGAGAGTGGCGAACGCGAATCAGTGATCAAAAGCTCCCAGCAAGATAATGGTTTAATACCTGAGAAAGGTAAGTGGATGGCTAAAGGCTACGGCGAAAATCGACGAATACACACCCTCTGAGATTAACCGCCTTAATCCAAGTGGAGTGACAGTCCGAGGTTTTCACACTTAAAAAAACATTTTTGCCTATCAACCCTAGTTCAAGAAGTTATGCTACTTTATAGATATGTGTAAAATTTTAATAAACTTACAACAATAACTATGAAAACGTTTGCATTTTTTTTACTTTTGTATTTTTTATACAATACAAACTAGGTCAATTCTCAACAAAGCGTCTTGCGGTTTAACGAACGCACGACAAATATAAGTAAACGTTAACGGTATATTTGAAACGGCATTATTTTGAAGAAAATTGCAAGATAATAAATATAATGACCTGAAGAGACTATAATAAACAATGATGAGTCAAAACTAAGTCAATGAAAATATATTATAATCGAATCTGTAATCATATTCCTTTACTAACGACAATTATTATTAGTGTAATCATTAAAATAGTTGTTAGGTGACGGATTGAGAAGACGGAGTGTCATCGCCTCTATTCATCCCATAAATGTCGTAAGAAGCTACTAAAGAAGCAAACTTCGCAGGACATCAGTGTAAAGAGATGGAAAACTTGGAACACCCAAAATCTCCGTCCAAAGAGAGGCCTATGTCCAGCAGGGGACATGATTAAATAATAATCCGTTGGAACGGTTATCCGTCACGACCGGGGAGAGAGAGATGAGACGGTAATTAGTTATGAGAGTGAGGGAACAGAGAGTGCCCCTGTTGTTGGGCACGCACTTGGGCACTATAATATCTCCTGTGTAGTTGGCTGATTTCCGTAGAGACTAACCGCCTTGTTATAAATCGGTTAGGAGCACATCATCATCATAATTAATAATGTCACGTATAGGACAAAGTCTGTAACTATTATAATTAATGAGAAAATGAGTTTGTTCGTTACGCTTTCAAGCCGTAATAACTTCCTACCTACTGAAATTCTTATGTCTGAGTGGAATTTATTTATAAAATGTATGTATTTATAAATGAAATAAGTGTTTTGTCAGATGCGGAACTGTGTGAGGATATATGCATATTTGTTACCTTTTACGCGCAAACTACTGGAAGTATCTATATAAAACTTGACAGTAATATAGTTTATACATCAGAATAACACATCGACTGATTTTTACCGCGATATGCATATATACACGCAGGCGAAGACCCAAAAAACGACTCTTATAGTATATCTGATTTAAACAAACTGTTCAGTACGAAAAATAATACTTTTGCAAAAGTGTCGTGTAGGCAAAACAAATAACACGTTAAGACAGTACTGTTAATTTTTAGCACCTTAATGTAACTGACCTGGAAATGATGAAAGCAAAACCAACATATACGACTGTTATAATACGTTAATTGATTCGCAAAGTCACGGAAATCGTGTGAAAACTAATCGTGACTAACAATGAAATGTATGTCATAAGATTATTTTTCATGAAAATCGTATGCGTCATAAACAGACATTCGTTTCGGGTTATCGAAGTTCTAATTAAAACTCACAATCGATAATCTTAATGAACAACTTTATCTTGGTTTCCTGAAGTCGTTAGATCGTCATTAAACATCCTATTTAATTATACGTCATCGTTTTTTTATCCATTTTTTTTTGTATATCAATACTTGTTTTGAATTATGTACGATATTGAACAAAAACTGCAATTTACTGAAATACTCGAATGTAAATATTTTGAAGATTGTACTAGAAAATATGCAGAGTTAAAAATACTCACAAAGGTCAAGATATTTTCAACGCAAATATATGTAACGTTTAATCATTAGAAAAATATATAAAACTGGAGTGTCTGTAATATTAAAATAATTTTACTTGATGTATGTACACGGCACATATACCAAAATAACATTTTTTTCAATTTTTGTCTGTTTATTCCGGCTAATCTCTGGAACGGCTGGACCGATTTTGACGGGACTTTCATTGATAGGTAGCTGATATTAAAAGGAGTAACTTAGGTTACCATTTTAAGAGTAGCTTCGCCCTTGCGTTACCCACGGTTGATGTAGCGCGGGTAACACCGCGGGGCTCAGCTAGTAATTAACATTTGTGCCCAACTACGACAAAGCCAAAAGGAAGGGGTAGTAAATTTTAGCAATTAAGTATGTTGGTATGTTCCACAGTAGTGCTTAAACTACTAAACCGATATTATTGCATAAGGTGTCAATAGATTCGTAAAATCGACATCGTTGACATAGGCTATATTAATTGAATCCAAAAGTTTTTTACGTATTCAGGTTATAGTGTTTCAAACTTTTGCTATTGTAAGTAACGGTGCCGGGATTTTAGCCAAACCAAACAGCACGGGAGCCCGCGAACTTACTTATATACACTTCCGTCCCTTTCACCAAATCACAAATTCTAGGAAAGTCAGCATAAAAACTGTACACTTACTGGTATTCCTGGCTGATTTAAACATAAAAAGTTTTATCAAGTGTAAAACATCCATTCTAAGGGTTCATTGTCAGGCAATGGAGTATTTAAAACAGTAGATGAGGATGATAAAAAAATTTAGCGTATAAGGTAATAATATTTGTTAAGGTTACAACAACCTATAATATCCCACTGCTGGGCTCGGGTCTCCTCTCAGGAGAGGGTTAAGGCCATACGTCCCCACGCTGGCCAAGTGCGGGTTGGGGACTGGCAAGAATACGTTGTGGCTACGTAAATCTTGCCGTTGAATGTTTTTAAGCCGCCCGAAGGCCTCCAACTAAGCTTCACGACTGTTATCGTATGATAACAACCGGGAGTACAAAAGGTAATAATCTTAATAAATATGTATATTAATAATTTACTGACTGCATGTATAACTTGTAGAAAACGATAGTTTAATACGTATATATTATGGTCCTTCTTTAAGACAACCAAGGAAAAGAATGAAATCAATAGGTACATTATTATTTAATCCGCAAGTGAAGAAATGAGTAAATAAGTACTGAATGTCAATGACTTGGATTTCTTTGTAATTGTAATTATCGTAATTTAGTAAACAATATACCTTTGCATACTAATATAAACCGTTATATATCGGTATTATTAATTCAAGTGAGGTTGTAAACAATACATTTTTACGGAAATTTTATCGATTTTATGTTAATATGCCTTTCTTTTGTTATGAAAAATGCATAACTTAATAATGCGTTAAAGACACGACGAATGGTTCTGTTACTAATTTCGTTTTCCCATGACATTTTAATCGTCGTCCAGTGGTCAAAATTCGAGCATATGTCTTTCAATGTAACTTAACTTAAATTGTCCCAAGTTGCATACTTCCGTTCGTATGATTTTCGTAAAAAGGAGTTCAAAGTGTTTGCTTAACTTATTTATTAGAGATACCGGTGCATGTCAAAACCATAACTGATATCCATTTTAAAAGTTAACAAGTTTTACTATAATGTTATAATCTAAACTATTAAACTCGATTAAGCAGTAGAGCTGCGGTGGAACATACAAACATATTTAGACTGTCAAACATATTACCTTTCTTAATAATATTGTTAAATATAATTTTGTAATTTTGAACTTTGCGCCTTGACCGTCTCTCTTTGCTCTGTGACATTATAGTGACTGTATGTGTTCCCGGTATTTTTACTTAAAATAAAGTTGATATTGTAATAAACAGTATTTGTGACTCATTAATCTATCTAATATATATACTCTTTTGCAGCAGTAAAAGAGTAAAAAAGAAAAAATTTCTACCACAGTCGCATACGCGATTTTTATTGCTAAATACTCCTTTATATTGTCATTTTTACTGCAAGAATCTGTTCAAATACTGCCAACCACCGCTGTGTAATATATTGTGATATGTCAACCTACGTCTTGCAGTAATGGCTTAACTACGAATACGAATGGTTACTAAGAATATTTTTTCACTGTACAGACATAAATAACATTGAAATGTGTGCTTGTAATTTCAATTCCATCATTATTATTTCAAATCACATGGTTGTGAATAATGAATGAATAATAATACAAGCTCTGCTTAGTTTGGGACTAGATGGCGTTGTGTGTTAGATGTCCGAAATGTCCGAAAAAAATGTCCGAAATAGTGAAACCTGGTTATATGGATCTCGAGGGACCAGGAATGTTGTACTATTTAAAGAGGTTTTCATTTATCCAGTTTTCTAATTAGACAGGTGACAGAGACCAACCCGCTTAAGAGGTCGAAATGTATCTACTATTATACCATTACAAGGGTGGAAATGTCAATAAAAATTAGTATTTTTGGTGTTATAGATAAAAAAAAATAAAAAAGAATATTTGGGACATTACATACAATGTCTTCTAGTTCCAAACTAAGCAGAGCTTGTGTTATGGGTACTAGACAACTGATATAAATACATAAATACTTTTTTTTTAAATACATACATATTATACATAAAAAACACCCAAACTCCGAAACAAATATTTACAGATCATACAAATATTTGGTCCGAGCCGGGAATCGAACCCGAGACCTCAGGCACAGCAGTCGCTTACGCTACCGCTGCGCCACCGAGGCAGTCCAAATGTTATAGTTATGAATGAAGTCTAGGTATTTATTTATTATAAAAACAAAAGACGTGCGAAACGTTGCCAACAAACGAATTGAAACCGGTCCCAAATTGATAAAATATTTCAATTATACAGAGAATTAAGCTCAGAGAATTATAAGAGGTAAACATCGAAAAAATAGAAATAAAATCTCATCTCCTAAAAATCAAATCTCATTTAACCAGGTTGAAAAGTCCCATGAACAGGAGTATGAAAAAGTACCGGGATCTCATAGGAACTTTCAATAATAGAGGTATCTCACTTATTCAGCTTCCATTTAACTAGGTTTCACTGTAATAGCTTTGCACTAAATGCATATGGAAATATACACGTTACAGCAAAAACCACTATTTAATTTAATTTTTGTGTGTCCACCTATCCGTCTGTATTTGTTTCAGGTAATCTCTGGAACAGCTGTACCGATTTTGAAGGGACTTTCACTGGCTGATAATCATGATATAAGGAGTAACTCAGGTTACTTTTTTCCTTTTTTAGACCACACCGCAAGTAACGCCGAGAGGCTCAGCTAGTATTGTATATAAATCGGTATACTGACGCCATGAAGGTTACAGCAATGTCGTAAACATGGACATAATTATCTATAGATTACAGGTTTGATTCATAAATCTAAATATAAAATTACAATTAACAGCAGGTAAACGCAAAAGTCTCTCCTTATAAAAACACAAAACTAGAAAAATCTTATATTTGTTAATCGTGATGCTGATATTTATTTTTGTACTTTTAGAAACAGACATGCATATCAAAATACTTTCATTGACGCACATCACTATACTATATGAGTGCACTTTAAAATATAGATTCTAATAAGTTTAAGAAGTTGCTAAGCTGTTGCTAAGGAGATCCTTAGCTAGGAGGTTTTGGCTTATATACCTCGCTGACCAGAAGAATTGGAATAGAGTGTGTTTCAAGTCATCCTTCACTTTTGATGGCTGTATTGGAGGGTTGTTGAGAATGGTTAAATCCAGCACAAAAGTACACTTCTCTGTAATGTGTTAGTCTGTGTGATGTGAAATACGTATAAGTGAGATATATTACAATAATGTAGAAACTATTTGCGATTAGCTAATTTTAGTCCTTATTCCATACTTTAACTTTTCCCTTTTTGTCTTAAATTAAAACAAGTAAGACTAGGTAGGTGACTAGTTCGTCAACGTAGAGCTTAAACAGCTGGGCTACAAATGCACATTTAATTGCTAATGCTTTTTTAGGTAAGTATCCCACAAAAATGTATTTTTGGATAATTTACAAGTAAACGTAACGTGTAAATATGAAGTAAGTAAATAGTTGTATGGAAGTTTATCATTTTCAATGTAAGAAACACGTAAAAAGAAATAATGCAGCAATACCGTTATGAAGAGAGTTAGTAATTCAGTTTATATTTTAGTGTAATAGAAGTAAAAAGACTAATTTTAGCAAATTTAAAGCTTATGTACTACCAAGGTACTATTCACGTTTCATATAGTTTACATACAAAAATATTATCATTATTGTTCATAGGCGCTTGCACATGCGACCTTCTGGATTGTTCAGCAATATATGTTCTACCTCATTCGCAGATGTTATACTCTCATGAGCTATTTCAACCACAAAGTATTTTTCCCCAAGTTATGTTAGGGTCAGCTTTTAGTATACCCACCACGATACGTCTCCACTTAAATTTTTACGTGAATCTACAACTCAAATATTGAATGTTCAGCAATATATGTTCTACATCATTCGTAGATGTTATACTCTCATGCACTATTTCAACCACAAAGTATTCTTCCCCAAGTTATGTTAGGGTCAGCTTTAAGTATACCTACCACGATACGTCTCCATTTAAATTTTTACGTGAATCTACAACTCAAATATTGAACTATCGAAGTTCGGTAGGAACTTCGATAGTTCAATATTTGTCTATTTGATTTGCTATGTAGGGTTCGGACTTCCCGTAACGATTGCCAAAGTTTGAAAAATTTGTATGGCAACAGAGACAAACGGCTTGACGTTGTTTCCGAGGCACTTAGGGCATAAAATTGTACTAAAACAACTTACTTGCATCACTGTGACAGCACCATATGTTATAGCGATCCAGTAGATGGACCCCAACAGCACACCACCAGCAATAAAAGGGCAGATCTTGTGAGTAATCTCCTCCATGGCATCCAAAAGTGCTACAAAAGCTCCCATGGAAGGAAACACTACAATATATTCAGCTTTACACTGAGGGCACAGGACCTTTCGAGTTATATTACCTCGCTGTTTCTCATCCACCCAGCGCTGGAGGCAACTTTGGTGGACCTGGAACAAGAATCGACAATTATTATAAACATACTCGTGTTCTCAGGTTTCTGAAGGCATAGATTTTTTTCGGCCTTTGATAACCGGTATCAAAAATGTTACGAAAACGGGAGGAAAATTATTCGTTTATTCATTTTAATAGCTTTCCTTACCAGCCTAAATTGTTAAAGTTTCGCAAAAATATAATAATATATGAATGAATTGTTAGAACGATCTACAAGAGGAGTCCGCGACGACATTTTTATATGGTTAATAAATTTGTCCATGCGGTATAACATTCCGCTACGGGCAAAAGGACAGGCGGACGGGGTTGCATGGGTTAGCTAGTTAATTGAATTATGTATAGGCAAATTACACAAAGGCACAGAACAAATGATCGTTTTCCTATCACAAATATTTGCCATAGGTGGAAAGCGGTGGGAAACGGTCTCTGGCCGGCAGCAGTTAGACTCACGAACCACTAGACCAACATATGCCAGTCAAAATAAACACTTACTTATTTAGTAGGGAGTAAACAATACATGCGATTAACGCAAGCACTTCTAGCCAACTAACTAATAAAATTAAGTGTATAAATAAACTATTAAT
Organism: Hyphantria cunea; assembly: GCA_003709505.1. Classification (NCBI taxonomy): domain Eukaryota; kingdom Metazoa; phylum Arthropoda; class Insecta; order Lepidoptera; family Erebidae; genus Hyphantria; species Hyphantria cunea. Next base: position 1,320,303 of record PKRV01001639.1, on the reverse strand, counting down.
TAACCTTGACGTATGTATGTGTACATAATTGTTTCAAGACATCCAATAGTTTTAGCCAATATTTTTTGTCCACAGAGGTCCGTAGAGGTTACACTTTATTTTAAATTCTAAAAATAAAATTTTGTTTCATAACTAACACTCGTATACAACAATGCGGAACAAATATAAAAAAAAACAGCCGAGTGCGTGTCAGACCACGCATAGAATAGGGTTACGTAGTAACCCATAACTGAACAAGAATTTTCGTCTAGCAACCTATCAATGTTTTTGAAAGGCTAATTAATCTCCAGGTACCCAAAAAAAATCATTATCGTGATTTTGTTTTAGCATTTGGTCGGCGTCGTAAATTTATTACTATTTATATGATTATTATTATTAATAATTAGAAATAACTAAGTTAACAATAACGAAATACATTCTTACTATTTATATTCCCAAGATACTTAAAATTAATTTCAATAAAATGTAAGCTTAACGAATTACGCGAAAAATAAATTATTCTAAAAGCGACGCAGAAAATATAGCTCCAGATTGTAGACAAGTTCGGTATTAATCTTCTCCGTTGGTATAAAATTTTCTATAAAGTAAAAGAAATGACTTAGACAATACCGCCCACTTGTAAACTAGTTCGCACTTAAATTACTATAATAATTTATTTAATTATGATATCGTCATAGCATCGACAATGAACCTAATCACTTATTCAAGGCAAGAATTGAATGTGAAGAACAGTAAAATGGCAATTTCAACAAAGTTAAGTTCATAGTTCCCAGTTTGTGTTCCTTCTTAAGGTGTTTTGGTTTGTCTGCTCGTATGTGACAAAATATCGTTCAGTTTTGTGGGTTCTAGCCGAACATAGCACTTGAGTCTTGGAATTTTTTTCGTGTAATAAGAAACCCCCCACGAGACATCACTGTTGGGATTTCCACACGAAAAAAAGTTGCGACTTTGAGAGCTCAAGACATTGGATAATAGAGTAACACTGCATCTAATTGGATTAATATTTAAATAAATATTTAAAAAAACTAGTGTTTTTATTTAAATGTATTAAAGCCTGGTCTGTCTATATGTGACCTTTTGTCATTACTGAAAGTCGGCAACAAGTTAGTTATTAACTACATTCTTTCTTGTTTTTCGCTCATAGCCCAGTTGCACTTGGTGATTAGAAACAATCGCCGAGGGTAAGCAACGTCGGCGCGGTCAGTACCTGGATGGGTAACCGCTAGTGGCATGTTACCATGAGTATCTCCGTGATTCGGAGGTCACGTTAAGTAGTCGGTCCCGGTTGTTATCATAAGAGAACAGTCGTGAAGCTTAGTTGGAGGCCTTTGGGCGGCTTGAAAACATCCAACGGTAAGATTACGTAGCCACAACGTTGTCTTGCCAGTCCCCAACCCGCACTTGGCCAGCGTGGGGATGTATGGCCTTAATCCTCTCCTGAGAGGAGACCCGAGCCCAGCAGTGGGACATTATGGGTTGTTGATTTCTTGTTTTGTTTTTATTTCGAATCGTATAATTTTAAATGGACTGGTTTTAGTACTCCATTTTTGAAAACTTTGTTTTTCTCCGTTATTTAATTTGACGCAAGCATTCATGTGTAACTTTATGTTGTTTGGTATAAGAAATATATCAAATTAGTGCCAGCCATTGCGTTCATATTTTTTGAAATGCTATTCAAAAACAAAAGATAGAACTAAAAAAGGAAGACGATTGCAATAGAACTAAATATTTCTTTTTATGAGAATGTTACACAATATCTACGTCATTCGTGAACTGATTTAGATAATTTATGATGATTAAGCGCATTACATTTGATGAATGAAAGTATTATTGAATTAATATTGTCAAACTCCATGTAACTCTAAATCTAAAGGCTCAACCTTTAAAGTGGGCATGGCGTCGATGCCTGTCACACAATTTCTTACTAGCTCAGACACCTTCGTTGCACTCTATTTCTGTTTGTGAATTATCAAATAATGTTACCACACATTAGATTTTAAGCTGTACCATGTATTTGAGTAATAAAGATATTATTATTATAGAGTCAATTTATCCGGTTACTTGCATACAAATGTCATGTACTTATATCAGTTGTCTAGTACCCAGATTACAAGCTCTGTTTAGTTTGAGACTAGATGACGTTGTGTGTTACATGTCGGAAAATAAACTTATTTATATATTTAATTTTAATGGTACAAACACAAATTCATTATAAGTCATCTATATAATTAGATTAAAACCTAACCAAAAAAGAAAACCAGTGTGTAAAGGAAATGTATATTTGACCTGGATATTTAGCGAATAATAAATGTGGCTGTTGTCTAACTGATTAATATAATTACCGTAAACACTCTTAACTGATAATATTAAGAATATTATTGTTTGTATCGATACTATACAATTTTAGTTTGCAGTCTGTTTACTCGTTTGGTATGTCTGAGAGTTATATAAGTAAACGGCATATCTTAAATTAAATTTTCTCGGTGTAAGTAAGGGCTATTTAGGTACTGCTTCGATACGGAGGAACCTAAAATCACGTGATCCGGGTCCCTTCTAGATTAGGGCGCCTGATTCATCGCGTCGTGTTGATTTTTAATGAAAATATCTCATTCTTATGCCTCTTGCATCCCTCTACGAACCGGAGATCCAGAGGGGAAGCGGGGAGAGGTATAAGGTGTATGTAAATTTCCTATGAAACATGATTTGGAAATTATATCTATTAAAAATTATAGTGAAAAGAACACGGCTTCTTAGTTCGTGTCATTGATATTAAGGTTGGTTTATTGAAAGTCTTCAATCTAGTATTGGAATAGAATCGGTTGCTGTCAGGGCAGATGAATATCTTATCTTCTTAGTAAGTGCATTGCGCGGTAAATTCGGTACATTTTAGTACAATATACTTAAGTTTGACGTCAAAACTTGCTGTTGTCAAAACACTCTCATTTAATGTAATTTTAGACAATTATGAAATAAATTAAAAACGTTAATACTTTATATTAGATTTGGATTACATGTATTAATTATATAGCGGAAGTATTGTTTAGCATCTACCTACCTAATATAACTTCAGTATTATTGTTAATTGGATGGTTTTCTAAGAAATTTCACTGAGTTATTAAGAATTCAGCAAGAAATTTCGAGCAGGTAATATTAAGCGTCGATGTTAACTGTACATATTTGTCCATTCCATTTTTTTTTTCATATAATACATTCCAGTATTTCAAGCCCCTATACAAATGAAATCTTTGTTTCATTGAACCTCATACCTAATAGAGTACTCACTCATTTTAGTCTGCATTGATATTAGTGCATATTATGCTAAAATAAATTGAAGGTTTACGTCACTACGCCACAAATTGTAATTTCATATCACTTTCCGAAGACGTCATAAAATAATATAGTTTTCCGGAATCAGTCTTTGGGGGCTAACTAACTATGCTTGAGGGCTAGCTATGAACTCGCGCAACTGCGGGGATTTCCCGCGTTACATTTCGCCTATCATTAGCACATGCTTCAAGAATCGATTGTCGTTCTTATACTTTTTGTTCGAGCAGTCTGGGCACATATAAGTATCGGTTGTCGTGGGACAAACTGCAAGTATCGATCGATTGTCGTCGGCTTATGATTTTTGATCGAGCAGTAGTATGTGTTGGGTTATTAGTTCAATATTGGTGATATATTCAATTATTGGTTTCAATGAGTTAATTGCGGGGCCTATTGAAATCAATAATTATAACCAAGGGGCCTTGTAATGACCTACGCGCCCGAGCCCTCACAATGATCTACCTAACCACCGGGGGCCTTGCAATCGCTAACAACATCACAGTTATTTCATATCAGATTTTTAAAAACAATTCATATAGATCGAAACATCTTACAAAAAAATATACACTCAATATTATTTTTCTTTATAACAGAGTCTATGCATGTCGGACGTCCTGATAACCTTGGCACCATCACAATGAAAATTTCACAAACAAGGAGCAATGCACATCAATTGATAATATCAATATACATCAATGTCAAGGCATTGCTTTGAACATTCTAGATGGGATTGGACAGGTCAATGGCGTGTTTCTTTGTTGTTAATAAAACCTACCTATAGTGTAAATTATAACAGATACTGATTCTAATCTTCTAAAACTTACATATTATATGACAAACTAACTGATCCGCGCAATTTCATCAAGGTTGCACAAGAGGAAGGTAATTTCCATTGCCATAATTTTCACAGATTTTCGGCTTCCATTGGTCATAGCGTGATGGTATATAAGCCCATAATCTTTCTTAATAAATGGGTTAATCAACACTGACACTGAAAGATTTTTCAATTCAAACTCGTTTCTTAGATAACCATATTCAACCGATCAAACAAATAAACAAAAATTTTTAAGGCTCAGGATCGAAAACACCCTAAAGTTTTGTTTTTTGACCTTTGTCTAGTCACTGTGCTTAAGTATAATATATTTCTTCAATTCAGAATACTAATTAACAGCTTATTACAACTATTCAAAGTATAATACAATTGAATTAAACGTATTTAAACATATTAATTACACTCATTCAGGTTAGCTTATAATAAATTCTTATATAATTTCATTATCAACTTCTTTAACAGTCCACTCGTGGGCCTCTTCTTTGTGTTATTTAGAAACGTAAATATGAAGTAATATGTTGTTGGCTTACTTAAACACAAAATTTTGATCCATGGGGGATTCGAACTCACAACACTCAGTGCAGTATAAAGTAGCATGGCGATCGCATAAACCATTATTAGTTCCGTCAAGATTTAGTTAAGAGTAAGTATTACACCATAACAATATCTGTTTACAGCAGACACATACATCATATGACCTTACCATTGAATATCATTCTATGATGCAATATTATTGATTATTGTGATAATTTTATCTAGGAATAATGATAGAGATATAGAAAATGACCACACTATCTCAATATCTCTTCTAATATCATAAATACGAAAGTAACTGTCTCTCTTAACAGTTACATCTAAACTGCTTAACTGATTTTAATGAAACTAGTGGGTAAAAGCTAGTCTCATCATAATCATCATCCTATCGCAGTCAACTGCTGGACATAGATCTCTCCAACTTCACGCCACTTAGTTCGATTCTAGGCTTCTCGCATCCAGCTCGTGCCAGCCGTCTTACGCAAATCATCACTCCACCTGGCCTGTGGACGTCCCACACTACGTTTCGTTACCAAGACGTGGTCTCCACTCAAGAACCCGTTTACCCCAACGGTTATCAGTTCTGCGGCTAAGCCAGTCCACTGCCACTTCAGCCTACTAATCCTGGTTATGTCGATGACCTTGGTTCTCTGCAGGATCACCTCATTTCTGATGCGATGCCTCAGAGAAACGCCGAGCGTAGCCCTCTCTATAGCCGTTGGTGAGCGTCCACGTTTCGGCTCCGTATGTCATGACGGGCAGGACGCACTGATTTTAAACTTTTGTCTTCAGGCCCTGTGGGATCGATGGAAAAGATCCGACGAAGTTTCCCAAACGCTGCACAACCAAGCTGAATTCTCCTGTTCACCTCATCTTCGAAGTTGTTCTATCTAACTGCAAAGTCTGCCCGAGGTACACATATTGTTGAACAACTTCAAGAATGGCACTGTATCGTCTTGAAAAATTCCTTTATTGCATTTGTGAACAATTTCGGGGAAATGACATCCCCTTGTCTCACTCCTCGATGCAATGGTATGAGCCTTGTTGGCTGATTCTGTACTTGGACGGTCATGGTGGCGGCTTCGTAGAGACATCTCAGCACTTGGATGTATCGCCAGTCTACTTGGCAACGCTGCAGGGACTCCAGAACAAACCAGATCTCGATCGAGTCAAAGACCACAGTTCTCCCTTCGAACAGGACGGCGTTAAAAAAACTTTTGAAGCTCCCTCAGTACGGGTTTAACTTCAGTTAACAGTTCTGTTGTAACGCCGTCCTCTTCAGGGGCTTTTCCATTTTTCAACTGCCTAAGAGCCATCTCGATTTCGTCCGTGCTGACTTCTGGCAGATCTTCGGTATAGTGACGTGTTAATGTGGCTCTATAGTCCTCATTTTCGGGCTCAGGTCGAGGTCGATCAGGTAAAGCTAGTCTATACAAATAAATGTCAGGCCTTTCGTCGTGTTAGAAGCGATCAGTGTGCTGCAAGACTGCAAACACCGACAGATTATTCAAAATAAAGTCTTCTTCTTCTGCTTCCAGTAAGTGGAAATATCTTGGTACATTAGGCATTGGCAAATAACAACATCAGAGTTCAAAAACACTATTAGTTTGAATGATATCCACAGACATTTCTCATCTAAAACTACCCTAGATCTTAAACCTAAGTGTGCCACTATTGACTCATTTGAATCTTCCCCAGTGCCCTCTGAGGACATCGAAAAGTTTATCCTATCCCCTCTAGCTAGACCAGATCTAGTGCTGTGAGGTATAATGTCATTAGCTGATGTATGATTGTAACCATCTTGGCCATATCCTCTTAGTAATCACCCACATTATCAACTTTCTGTTTTCCCTGGAACTTTCTCCTCTCATTGGCATAAGGCCTGCTTTACTCCTTCTTCCTAAAAAGTAGTTCCTCACTTCCTGAACATTTTCGCCCTATTTCTATTCCTTCCTTACTGAACATTTTCGCTGCCTTTCGCAAAGTCCTTGAGGTCTGTGCATAAGCAGCTTTCGAAATTATTTGAAATGGCATAACTTTTGCGATTTGCAATGACTTTACCACATTAAAAACCAAAAAAAGGAATGCTTGATTAAATCATAAATAGTTTTGTTGAGTAATTAAAACATTTTTTTGTTGATTTATAATAAATGTAGATTAATATCATTAAAACGCCAATGGAAAGGAGTGTGTTAGGTATGAAATTAAAAGATAAAATACCAAATACTGTTATTCGAGAAAAAAACAAAGTCAATGTGGACATGGCATATAAGTAGAATAAAAGACAACAGATGGACGAAAAGATTAATGGAATGGACACCAAGGGAAGGGAGTCGAGGAGGAGGAAGACCAAGAAGAAGATGGAGCAATATATTTGAAGAAGATGGAGCAATATATTTAAAGAAAGATGCCGCAATATTTGGGAACGAAAAGCAAGGGAGAGGAAACTATGGAGGGAGATGGGGGAGGCCTGCACAGAGGAGGCGACTACATAAAAAACTTAGACTTAGGATTTTAAGATACATAAAATATAAGTAAAACTGTTTGTACTATGTTATAATTAAGGCTTTTTTATATTATTATTTATTTATTTAATATTACTTAAAAGCTAATTTTTTACTCATCCTTTATTGAATGTTTTCTAATACTATAGTAGAAGGTTCTTATATTTAAAAAAATAATAAGGAAAAAGGCTCAGAATATTAAAAAAATTCCTAAAACTTAACTACTACCTTAACCATAAACTTTGTTATATGACCTTATTACTTTTTTTCTAATCACATTTAAATGAACTGTCAGTTGTTTTACAATAAAGACATACTTATGGTGTGTGATCGACAAACCATTAACATTGTTTACAAAGATTGCATAATTTTACTGTAGCATAATATTCTGTTCATTAATTATTTGTATCTGTCGGAATCAAGGACTTCATCATAGAAATCCATGGTCAACATCCAATCCATCTTTGATGATGTAAATTAAGACCATTTTGCTGTGATTTTGCATATTGTTAAGGAATTATTGTTTTCAATTCTAATTGCATACAGCACAGCTGATGAATCGGAAAATTTATGGAATTTTAAGTTCATTTAAAATAGAACACAATATCTACACACATTATAACATAATACCAGAAGTTAGCTTTAAGAAAAGTTATTCTTATTTGAGAAATACACCCCTTTGTAGAGCATGAGCATAAAGTAATAACACAACTAGTTGTCACTTTAACAACATCATCATCATCATTTTTACAACAAATACATTAAAACAATAAACAAATGTATCATCTAAACCTAATGTCATGTCACTATAGATAAAAAATAACTTGTTTACCTTAAATTTCATTCAATTAGATTGTAGGTAAACAAGATCATTTTGTAATATGCTAAGAGAATCCAAATGCTTTCACTTCCAAGTTTTATACAACAAATCGGAAGTATACGTAACGGCCCAATGATTAGATTTAATTACTAAAACTTACCCATTTTGTAGTGCCAATACATTTGCAGGGCTGCACCCATGCAGCCAGTCTATCGTCGGCTTCCGTCGCAAAACACACCCAACACGACTTCGAATTGTCATCTTCAACAGGCTGCAATGCCTGCGAACTTCCAGTCACCACACTTGGTGCCTGGGGCCCAGACGCTGGCTTTCCACTAGACATATTTTAATTGCGTCTTCGTTAGTCAATGAGTCTTAAAATAGAGGGCTGTACTTTAACTTATCAACAACAACTGATAATACCAGCGAGTTTATAAAACAAAACCATATTTTTGTCCAATTATGATAAAAATACTTTTGTCAACAGCTGTTTTTGTATGCAAGGGTTTTTGGAAATTTCGTTCGTTTTGACATCCATCTAAAGTGAATGTCTACTGTTAGGATACTAACTCAATTTGAATGAACATAGAATTATAGACAAAATGAGGCAGAATGATCACTTTCCCACTGAATGATTCTTGACATATTGCCAGATTAAAAAAACTGATTACGTTTCGGTTTCTTTAGCTTAGTATAAAGCATCAGTACACACAACTCATGGACAGACCATGAGTCTTCAATTTAAAGTATAATATGTATATCACTACATATTAAAAAAAAGTCCCTAGCCATGTCTCTCTGTTTGTAATAAACTAAAAAACTACTAAACAGAAATTTACATATTTTTTGAGTGCCTAGTGGATTTGAAATTGTACGTCAAGACTTCATTTCAACTAACAATTATTCAGTTTTCCACTTTACCTTTCGGATATTAAATTTTAGCCGCCCCTTCAAACTCCTGCTGTTATTCAATAGGTACTCTTTTCTCCGTTTGGAAACCATTTCAAGTCGTCATTCTACAGGGGTTTGCGTGTAATGTGTCGAAAGCTTAACAACGACAGACGGTGTAGATCCCAGGCCTGCGCCTGTCATCAACCTAAGCCGCGTGCATGGCCTGGCCCGTTCCCGGATCTGTCAGACCAAGACTACGTCTTTACCAGTCCCACTCCGCATTCTGTTTCACGAGTTTCGTCTTACTGAGAGAATTCCTATTATTGGGAGTCCTGATGTTTCGTCTCGCCTTGTCAAAAGATAAAAACTACTAAACGGATTTCAATAGGCTTACAAAGGCTACAATTTAATAAGGTTTTGTGTTATTTGGTCATGCTATAAAGGTAAGTATTTGTAATTGTGTAAGTAAACCGATGGAGTTATATGATAATAATGTACCGTGGGATGTACCGTACTATGCCTTGAATAGTTTTAAATAAATTTCGCGACAATATGTATCTACCTCTTATGGAGAAGCCAGTATATCATAAATAATGACCAAAAACACAATTAAATTAGGTCCTTTTTTACTTTAGAGTATTTATCAAAGTCTTATAAAAATCTAAAAATTTTCACTTTCAGTATTTAATTTACCTGAACATTGTCTTGAGGATTGTTGAGGATGTCTTTAATATTCTAATGGAGTGATGGGTTTACCACTAGGCTACGTAGGCAGGAGCCTAGGGAGGTGAATTTTAGAGAGCGGCAAAATTTAGACGTTTTTATTCAGACAGAAATTAAAATACATTTTATAAAATATAAACGGAGAAAATAAGTCTTGGTAATTTAACAGAAAAGAAGAAACATATTCCTTATGTAGCAGTGTACCAAAAACTCTGAATTTTAATACTATTGAGAAAAATTACTAAGCGCTTACTAAAAAAATCTTTGTAAGTGTGGGTTTTTAAAACATCTCAATAGCAGTTTAATATTACAATTTAAATCAATAAGTAATTTTGACAAAAAAAAATCCTAATTACCACTAAGAGCGGGATGAGGTGCTGGAAAGCCCCGCCCTTCTCATTTCATCGGACGGCGGTAAATTAGGTTCAAGTAAATTTTTCTATCCCTTTCCGCCACCTCTTGCTGTGCGATGTGATCTTCGCAGAAGGAGGTAAGCAATGAGTATCCACTGCTACGATGCCAAGCATAGGGGATCGGCTAAGTATACCGGACATGTGGTATTCAACTCACTCCTAGTAACTACGTGCAGGCAATTCTCAATACAACCATGCCTAGAAAGAACCTGCGTTACCCGGAACGAATTCAACATGGATATTCCGGCCAACGTGCACACCGCATCCGTAGACACGATGTGATAACCGTTTATGGTTCTAACCAATAATACATTCTAATGGTACCACAGGCGCGCCATAGTCTGGGCGATCAGAGCTACCATCAACCCTGTTTTTTATTGTAGAAAGCCGCGTACAGCCTTGTCGCGATGCTCAGTTCACCCAAATTGGGCAAAACACGCCGAAGGGCAAACGCTGTGCCTATCTGCTTTTGTTTTGTATTTTTTGCTAAGCGCTTAATATTTTTTCAATTTATTAATTAATAGTTAGTTATTTTTTTTTACAGTTGGATATCTTTCACGGAAGCCACAATACATTCAAATCTTCTCTCCTAAGTTATAGCAGACTTTAATTTTAATGCACATGCACAATGTTTCATATTTCTATATCATTTGTATAGGGAAAATGCATAAAAAATGTATTGGCCTCAAATGTTTTTTTAGATTCTTTATTGTCTTTACAGTGTACTTAAGGGTATTTTTTTCATCATCATCAAAAACATCATCAGCCTATTGCAGTCCACAGCTGGACATGAGCCTCTCCAATTTCACGCCACTTAGTTCGATCTATTGCTTCTCGCATCCAGCACCTGCCAGGTATTTTTTTATTAAGTGGTTATTTAAACTCAGAAAACATTAAATAAAAAGGGAAAATTTAGGGTGGGAAATTCAAACATACAAAACGCTTACTATTAGTCTAAACGAAATGTGACGTCGATGTTCACGTCTGATGATCGAAATTATCGGAGTCGAAATTCAAACTGTGCTAGTACTGTTTATGAGAAAAATTACCTTCTTTCATGATTTTTATGGAAATTAATAAGTATTAAGTAACTGAAACACTGAATGCAAACACAAAATGACAATGACGTCATTGACACTGTGACAAGAGTGCGCAAAATGGCAGCGTTTGAATTGCTCAAATTTAGTCAATGTTTTAAATCTCCCTTGGAAAATTTGTTTGATTATTTTCAAGCCTATTTATATTTTTTTTCTATGTTATAGCGACGTAAATGATCAGATTAAGAAATTAAATAAACATGCATATTCCCTATTGTGTACCATCTAATTATTGCTTTTTTTTCTTAAAAATGTTAATCTTATGCCAAAACAAAGCATTGTTTACAGTTAAGTTGTCTACAGTTGGAACTAGATGGTCTCTTTTACACATGGTCTCTTTTACCCATTTATTTCTCAAATCCATCGAACCCTAACACGTAGAAATATTAAGAGAGACAGTTTTTTGTTTTTTCGAAAAACGGCCTCCATTTCATCTCATCCACATTTTTAAAATTATAATTTTGTGCCCAAATTAAAAGCTATTTGCATTCAAAAATACATAAATGGAACACGAAAATATTTTCTTAAATATTAAATTTGACAAATATGTCAACGGTAACTTCACGAACTTCTGTGACAATCGTAACGAACGTTCTATTCCAGACTGGGGTTTAAGCCTACAACACCCGGTACTGTAGAAAGTGGCGAAGTGACCGCTTAAACCACTACACAAATCATAGAAGATTTAAATCTGATCCTAACCCAGTTTGAGAAAAAGAGCTTGGAAGAAGTTATCAATTTAAAGAAAAAGCGGGCCCGACAGTAGTCTCTTTAGTTACATCATATCGGCAACAAACTGACAGCTGAGAAAAAGAAAAAGCAGCACAATACACAACTGTTTCCTTGAGATTCCGGCTGGTAACATTTTTAACACGCAGCGCCACTGGGCACTGGCACTAGGCCGGTATTGGCTAAAAGACTCGATTTCAAGGAAATAAGAAAAAAAACATGGGTGCAGTAGTGACAGTAGTTCATTGTTGCCACTTTAGGGATTTATCTCTAGAGTTTGTGAATTTTATGAGTTAGTCATATAAAAAAAAATACTGAATGAATTGAATGACTTTTAGTGATATTTCTAGTATCTTAGAGAATTTAGATTATACATATTTTTCAACCCTTTTTACCCTTCAGTAAAGGCCTTGATGATTATTTTGGAACCGGCTTCGTAACATGTAAATACACATTGCCGAGTAAAATTATCCGTTTTGGAACGTAACTTTAGACCTAAAGAGTCGAACTAGCAACAGCAAGTCGTGGTGCGATAATTGGCAGCATATTTAAGATTTTTTATGGTGTTAATCCTAAATGTGCTAGATATAAAAAACAAGTTTTTGTAAGATTCCTATGTTTAAACAAATTTGAATTTATTTAAATTATCAAGATCCGTCTACTTCTACAATAATGATGTCAAGATGTAGAAAAAATACTAGTAGAAGTATTCGAAGTTGATTTTTAGTGTAATGTTTATAACCTAAGGGTGTTTTAAGCCTGACTCAGGCGTGTTTAGACATTTAGCGGATTTTCCCTGTGTGGCTAGAAGCCAGCTGCTGGCTTCCCGCTCATTCTCAACTTAAATGCGTACAGAATAGAATTGTTTAAGGTCGCGTCACTTGCGCCTACACAATGATGTAAAATTGTAAATAGGCCAGCCCACCTCGCCAAATTTTTAACCAGTCTTAGAGCAACTATTTTGAATAAAGAATATTTCAAATAAGTCGCGGATGAGATCGGCAGCACGTTTTGAAATTGTGACAATATGTGCAATTTACGGTTTAAACAATAATTCAATGAGACCAAATAATACCTAGTAAAGTAATTTACAATTAATACCTTTTGTTTTGATTTTCTCTGTGTTATAAATGTAAAATTGACTGAAAAGTGAACATAAATGCGTACTAGTTCGCCATTAGTAAACTTTGTTCCATCATTTTAAAAGCTAAAGATGTATGCAATTATATATCTACTGTTTGTATTGTGTGCTAACATAACTCAAGTGACTAACAAAAGTATGATCGAGAGAATCGGTGCATTAATTTGATATTTATTCATATAAATACGTAGCAGTAGCGATTATTCTAAGCCCTATACATATATGTATGAAGGTATATAGGTATATGATTGATTGGTTAATAGTGATTTTTGATCGATCTATTGGATTAAATACGGTATGTAAAAAGCAGAACTTTGCTGATTTGTTTATATATTCAAACAATCACTATTATATATATCAAATATAATAGGCGTAATTTACAATTTAAACAATAATTCAAAGAGACCAAATAATGCTTGGGTAAGTAGCTCAATTGGTTTTTTTCATCTTAGAAATTAACATTTTTACAACTGTCGGTTTCTTTGTTTCGGCTCATCTCTGTACTTTGATAAGCGAAAGTTGTCCCTGTACGCCAACGATACAACAATGTGACAAAAAAGCAGTACAACAAAATACGAAATAAGCCATTTCAACATTATTTTTGTGCCTTTAACTCTTATCTGTTTCCATAAATCTAATATGTTTCTTTTAGGTCTCAAGGGGACTTTGTAACGGTACCTTTGAACCATTTTTCTTTGTGTATTCAATAAAGATAATTAAATATATATTTATACTTTAGAAATAATAAACATATAGGTAGGTATCACTATGTCATATCCATTTCGCTCTCTTGAACAGTGTGTGTTTTGTCGCGCAATTTTCAATTCACCGCTTATCGTGTTGTTGGCGTCCCCTTGTCGGGTTTGTTTGTAAGCTTATTATTTCTAATTGTTTTTGTTACAGTAGTACTTATTGTTTTTTAAGGTATTCTCTTTACATATAGTGTACTTTTAAAAGTGTAAATAGTAAATAGTACTGTATTTACTCCAAAATCAGTCATTTGAGTGTAGATTTAAATGGGTTGATATATATGCTTCGTTTCTTTAAAACAAAGCAACTTAGATATCTGAAACTTATGTTATATACAGTACATAAGCTAAACTACACAGAAACACATAAATTAAGCCACTTCATTACGTCATCTGTCGTCAAAGCCACTTGAAACTTTAATGTTTACTTTAGGAGTGAACGAGCGCATGAGAAATGGCGCGCTAAGTTCTAATAGCCGTGGTATATACTTTGTATTGAAATATGTCTAGTGATGGCTAAATTGAATAGATTCAAGGTTTAACTTTAGAATTAAACAAAAAGTATGTGTAAAAATAGTTAATTTTTAAAAATATATTCAAGTTTATACAAAGTTTTGGGTTTTTTCATCTCTTCCTTATTTTCTAGCGATTTTAACAACAGATACATAAAAAACTTTAAAATATTCGTACACTACTCGGTAGGAAATTTAATCAGGAATACAAATATATATAAATATTAATAGGTTTTCTAAGAAAACCATAGAAAAATTAAAGAAAGAATGCATCAGCGCGTAACATAGCTAAAAACACATCATACTTTTGTTCACATGAACTTATTCAATAAATGCAATAATACCAGACACACACGATGCATGCTCCCTTTGCTAGTTTGTTATTGAGTATTAATAGTTTGTATCTAGATGTTGACCAGAGCGACAAACCAATGGCGACTCATCACACAGACTTAAGCTTAGTTTGAGGGTCAGAAGTGACTCGCTATTTTTCTCATATAAATCTTCATATTTCAACTGCACTTATTTTGTAAAATTACTTAATAAAATATTTTTTTATTTTTATTCATTGTTTATGCAACGAAAATTTTTTTTGAAGCGAAAACTTCTTTCTCCGATTTAAATCACTTTTTGATAGGATAATATCTTATGGATTCGCGTCACCGATATGCTTGATTGATGTTGATAATTTTAATTTAAACGTTATGAAATTTCTAATTTTACACAATAACTTTACAAATAACGTTCAAGTTATAAGTTTACACTTTTATCGACAGGCTTTTATGCCAATTTTTTTTTTTTACTTACTTTGTGATTTATTTTAAATTATTTAGTGAGTGAGAATTCTGTAGATTTTTTAGCTAAAAATATCCCTTAATCTCGTGAAATTTCAAATCAAAAACTAGTGAAAATGTTTTCTACAAGGTGGCAACACTGGTGGTTCAACTACTTGTAGATTGAATTGATTGAAGCTAGGTCAGATTAGCAGATAACGGCACTGCTGCTCGGTCGAAGCATGTGGACGATAGTAAAAATTATTACTGTTCGGTGATCAATTGGTTATGTTAGCAAATTTGTGACAAAGAAATTAATAAATAAGGAGCATTGACGATCTATTCGAATATTAAAGGATTTCTTCAAAAATCTTATCAGAAAAGTAAAGAGAACGTTTTTTTGGTAAGTTAGGACTATTATTATGTAGTTTTATTATTATTTCTTGAAATATATGCTAATATTTAATATTTCTGCTCAGTGAATAAGTGTCTGTTTATCTTTAAAATATTTTATGTGAATTTTCGTTTAATATTACCTACATCCAAAAATATATTTTACATTGTATCATTTACATAACCACTTACATCTTCAACACGATTAAGACGAGCTTTCGTAAGGTGTAAGAGGTCAGCGTTTATCGTTTGCCGTCTGTAAATCATTCTTTTACGGTATCTATACTGCCTAATAAGATCACATCAGTATATTCTGAATGGTTAGTGAGTTACTGTCTCATAGAATATTTATGTAACCATACGAATGAAAACATGAACTTTTTGAATTTGGAATACAATAGATTAGCATTTGGCTCTATGAATTATTTATCAATGTATATTATTCACTATATATTTGCCACAGCAGTCGCATACGCTACCACTGTGCCATAGAGGCTGTCATCTATGTTGAGTGTCACAAGATTACACTAAGTAATAATTTCTTATTTTAATTTTTATCTCATGTTTAGTGAACTGTAAATTGGGCGGAGTTATGTAAGAATAGCTTTAGCAACGGAGAGAATTTGATAAACTGAGCATGAAAGATTTAAAATAAAAATTGTCGCTGTATGCTCATTATATATACTTTGTGTATTATCTTGAACTCGTGGCTTTCCACAACTCGACGTCTTTATTCATTATTCATGCCAAACCATGTGTATATGATATTTTTGCTTGAAAGTAAGATGTGTGTGTAGTCTAGATCAATTGAAAATATACAAGATAACCATTATAAGATATAGCTACTTCTCTGCTTTATTCGTAAATGTATCTTAGCTATTATTTATTGCATCATAATTATTTGATCCTTTAATATGGGTTGTTTTGGGAGAAATAAAATGCAATATAAGATTAATTCCAAATATTTAATGCAAAGTCCCTGAATATAACCAAAAATTATACCATTTCTTTAATAGGATCTTGTATGTCATTCCTGATTGAGACACTAAAATTTTAATATTTTTTTATAGTAAAAACTTGAAAAATAATACAAATAAGCATTGCTTGTATGGACATCCTTTGTAAAATGAAAACTAACCAACTACTTTCCATTGGTTTGAAATCTCTTATTTAAAAATAAAGTAATACTATTTTTTATCTTGTTATCATCAACTTCATTAAAATACTGCTCAAGCTAAACATCTGTAATAAACTAAAAACACAAAGTGTGTTCTTCATGCCCTTCAAGTAAAAAAACTCCAAATGATAAAAAATTAATGTACATACTCGAAGTATTATTTTTCTGATTTACTTCTTCCAAATAATTAGATTTTGTTAAATATTCATAATATTATTTGGCATCAGATGGAATAAGAATAAGGTGATGTAGATATTTATATCATCCAACTTCGGTTAAGTTTTTATACTCTCCAAAATTGCTACTAGAGTCTAGAAAAATATTATAGTGTGCTCTTGTTTGTAAAGCAAACCACTATGATTGTATATCCTTATAAATGCTTACTTTACGCTTATTTATTTAGTTTTCAACCAGTTTACAGCATTTCCTTCTATAAGTACATTTTTTTTTAAACTATGTTATGAAAAAAGCCCAACCCTATATTAAACAATCATTAGCTAAAACAACAGAACCCTTTGATCAGTTCCCAACTATAAAAATGTAAAATAAAAAGTGTTGCGAATAACTGAATTATTTTACGTCATTTACATTTCATTTTTAATAAATTTCTTGTCTTCATCGTTTTTGGTTTTTTTTTAATTTTAAATGCAATTACGCAATTTGAAATCCTGTTTGTATATTTTGTAACAGCAACTTACATGGTGAATTTTTTATTATGTAAAGAATTGTGTGCACAAGTTTTAGCAAATTTTGACCTGTCCATTGATTCGCCCCTGATTAAAAGGCACTAGAAGTTACTTTTGAACACAAAAAAGCTAATAACATAGTTTATTATGCCTCATATCTCTCTGCACTTAAAACCCATTTTTTTTTATTTTGTTGCTTAATTCCTTCTTGCATAACTCAGTCCAATTGTTCTTAAAGTAAATAAAAATTCTATTAGTCTACGAAATTAAGTCCTCTCTCTTTTTAACGCTCTTGAATCGAGTAAGTTTACCATATGCCTTCACTGTGTCTATTTTTTTGTTTATTTATTCTTTTAAACTTTAATAACTGAACCTGTCTTTATTAAATATTGTATACACATTGTCAGGTTAGCAGAAGAAGATATGCTATTCTTAAAAATGTGTTGTTTCCACGGGCGTGAAAAAATGCTAACGAAGAAATGCAAAAGCTTAATTATAAATGTTGATAGTTGTTTAATTTTAAAAACAGTCTTCTGTCAATCAGGAATCATCTGGAAGCACCCATATTTCTCTATAGCTGCTATTAATAATCAGATCTGAAATTTATCACTATCATGGTATTATTATATGTAAAGACACATACACATATAGTCTTGGTTCATAAGGCATCATAAGGCACTGGTCGTAAAAGACATGAGACACATTTTTAGTAGTGGCTTTAAATATATTTTTTTGTTTTTAATCTTTGTGTCATTAACAACCCATAATGTCAGTCTGCTGGGCTCGGGTCTCCTCTCGGGTGAGGATTAAGGCCATACGTCCCCATGTTTGCTGAGTGCAAGTTGGGAGCTGAATTTTTCGATAATAATCCATATTCAAATAAAAACTACAAAACTGTATTATCTAATTTAAATATTTTAACGGTGTACCAGACACTATTATTTTATTTTAGGGAAGCAACATGTACCCACTTCTAGGACTACTTTCCAATTTCTTGTATTTAAAAAAACCCTGAATAATTGTTATGAGAAAAATATTGTTGCAATCCTGATTTGAAGGCTCAAAAATTCTCAAATCCACCACACTGGTTACTATGTAAGGCAAGAACATGTGACTCTTTGGTTCTTTCAGGGCAGAACATCATCACTTAATGATCTCATCTGAGGCAAGTAGACATTGTAGGGAATGGACATGGCCATTGAAAAATGCACTGTGATTTGCCTGCAACTTATTTCTTAAAGATAAATTATAATACATCTATACAAATAAATAAAATTAGAGTGTTATGTTTGTAAATTTGTAATATTAAAATAAACTTCTTCTAAATGCATATGTATGTGTATACACAGTACATATCATATACCAAAGTAAAATTTTGTTCAATTTTTTCTTTGTTCCGGCTAATCCTTGGAACTGCTAGACCGATTTTGACATGACTTTCACTAGCAGGTAGGTGATGTAATAAATAAGTAACTTAGGCTATTTTTTTATTATCCATTTAGATAGATCTATTTATTATAGATTTATAACCCGCGATCATTGCTCGCTATTGTTAAGATTCAACAGTAACCACGGATAACACTGTGGGACTCATCTAGTATCATAAATGTAAATCTAAATCAAAAATCTCTACATGTATTATGGCAATTATTTTTTAATATAGTAGAAAAGAAAACATTTAAACAAATTAATCACTTAAGATATCGTGCTTAGCAGTAAGCACACGGCGAAGTATTACGAAATTTAATATTAGATGCTGGAGCACACGATAACATGTTGTCCTTGAAAATCTTGAACAAGCCCGTACATTTAGATGGACGCAAATCCGCACGTAACTTCAAGTCAATGCGATCAGCTTGCCTCTCACTTATCGTCACTGTCACTCCCTCCCTTACCTGAGATACTTACTGAAGTTAGTGTCAGATCGTCAGTATTCGCGAGCTGCGCGTCACTAGCCACCGTGCGTTGCGTTACATTTTGCCGCGCATTTTCGAACTTGGAACAAGGTATCGTCGCTTTCACTCAGTTTCAACATTGCATCATTATAAATATAAGTTCGTCTCTTTCACATACAGTTAGACGCGTGAATTGTGTCATGTTTCGTAATATAATATAACCTGCGGGTTTTTTTTTATTTCTTAGCTGATTTGATCAAGGTGTACATGATCACATCGCTCGATAAAAAAATTAATGAGCCTTGTTTATATCGTTCACTTATAATGTATAGATAAATATTTGTAATTATGTGTATGGTCATGTGATTTCTACAATTTGTTTAATTAATGTATTTTGAAGACTTTCTGTTATATATCAATATCAGAGTTCTATAGACTCGGAAGATTAAAATTATAGTTATACACCTGGCACTTTCAGTTTTTATTGTCTATAGCTCAGTGTTTTTATGAGATGTTTTTTTGTAATACGCCACCATAGAGCTTTATTATAAATTTAAATGAATATTGGTAGCCACGTGATCTAAAAAGTTCAATTGTATGTATGTGCTAACTGATTTTGTCTTTCTTAAAATCGTTACATTAAAGTTTATTTTATTTAAAAAAAAACAAGTCCTTCATAAGGAATATACACCTTGTGTCGCGGGGGACTTACGTCGTACGTTAAGCATGCACGAAACGAGCCCAGAAAACACCCAGACTCAGGACAACAATTTGTGGATTACACAAAATGTTTTTCAAGTTGTAAAGGACGTAGCATTATATTGTTTTAAAAGTAGCATTGGTCATAAGTAACTGACATTATACGGGTAAGCCGGGTTGACGTTGTCGGTCTAGTGGTTAGTGATCCTTGACTGGTAAGCCAGATATCGTGGGTTCGATTTCCACTCAGGACAAATCTTTGTGTGATGAGCATCATTTGTTCAGTATCTGGGTGTGTATGTATATATATTTATAAATATACTATAAGTATGTTTATCAGCAGTCAGTTTACCGTAGTACAAGGCTTTGCCTAGTTTGAGATTAGACAGCCGTGTGGGAGATGTATGAGGATATATTTATTGATTATTTACGAAATTCGATGAAATTTAGCATTTAATTAGTGATATTTCTTCGAAATTTTCCAGAAAGAAATCCCCTTTGTACTCAAATACAGTGTTATTGTATATTGTAGTTTAATGACCCGACTCCCTTCAATTCAACGCTTAATACTTAAGGTCAACAATCCTTCGCCGTTAAGTGAGTTAACGTTCCTTTAAGCCTTCTTAATTAAGCTCTATAGCTCGCTTCTCTCTCGTCGACACTAATACAAGGCTTGACAGCCACATTGTGAGGTAGGTACTGGAAAGAGATGAATCACAATCTCTCTCTCTCTCAAGTGTAAATTTAAATAAAATAATAAAGAAATCTCGAAATGCAAAACAACAGTGGTTCTGGTAATGTTGATCTCAACGTATGTATACCTCCTCACAGATTTATACTGTAGTGGTGTGCAATGTAGTTGTATAAATAAATGAAATAATATATATACATACATATGTCGCTCATAGCCCAGTTGCACTCGGTGATTAGAAACAATCAGCGAGGGTAAGCAACGACGGCGTTACCATGAGCGTCTCCGTGATTCGGAGGTCACGTTAAGTAGTCGGTCCCGGTTGTTATCATAGGATAACAGTCGTGAAGCTTAGTTGGAGGCCTTCGGGCGGCTTAAAAACATCCAACGGTAAGATTACGTAGCCACAACGTTGTCTTGCCAGTCCCCAACCCGCACTTGGCCAGCGTGGGGACGTATGGCCTTAACCCTCTCCTGAGAGGAGACCCGAGCCCAGCAGTGGGACATTATGGGTTGTTGATGATGATACATATGTATACAACGGTAGCATAAGTGATTGAAATTTCTTTTAAAAATTTAATAATTTATATTACTTAAATTATTCACGCAGATCGTATCAGCGAATATTAGGTGCTAGACCGTTTTTTTTAACCAATGCCGATTTAAATTAGTGCGAGATTGTTAATAAAATCGCGACGACACATAAATTTCGGAATATTAATTATTTTAATTTACTAAACTGTAACTGAATCCATTGAATAAAAATTTAAAATTTAAAAACCCATACACAAGCACACAATCGAGTAATCATACGCCAAAAATGCCTTGCATTATCTTGGGAACGAACCGATACTCTTACACTGCTGGACCGATATTAACCACACATAACTAAGAACCACTGCAAGAAAACTGGCTTTAAAATGCAAAAAAAAACCGCATCGAAATCTGTCCATCCGGGAAAGTTATCCAGTTTCAATAATAATCATTTTGTCAGAACAAAAAGCTGTAAACAAGCGAATAACGCTTCAAAGCAAAATATTTAAAAGAGCAAAATTATTATGTTCAGAACTGTTTCGGTATGAATATAATGAAAGATTAATTACACGAAATAAAGAACACGAAACAAGACTATGGGTAAATCCATGATTGTTAGAAATACCAGCGGATAAATTAATTTCCAGTCAAACAACCTTATGCTCTGATCCTCCTACCCTCATTAGAAATTTCTTGTCACGTATTGAAACCTAATTATAAATAAACAAAAATAAATAAATCGACTTAAAGAACTCGACCATATTTAAATGGGACCACATGAGAAGCACCAGCTTTCAAATAAAAGAGAATCATCGAAATCGATTCATCCAATCAAAATGTTCTGGGTTAACAAAAATTACAGTCGAATTGAGAACCTCCTCCTTTTTTGCAGTCGGTTAAAAAGATCAATTGCCGCAAAAAAAGTCATTCCAAATACAATTCCGATCTTAACAAACACACTTGAGTAAATCGAAATACAATTTTGAACGAATTTTTATAACAAATATTGACCTTCCAGTCTTGGCAGGTCGTGTTATTTCCATTAAACGGTCTGAACTAACATACAATACACATATTCCGTAAATGTTAGTGTCACAGTGATATAGTATTTACGTGTATATTACTTGGAATTGATATGTAAGTTCCTTTCCGATTTCTCATCTGGTGACGCTTGCGCACACAACGGACGTGCGGTTTGTGGCCTTGCTGAAATTGGAGATTGTTGATCTGCCGTGTCGATCGGCACGTAGGCGTGGTTTAACCGTAATATATATACTACTGGAAATTTAGTGTTACTGTAGCAACAAAAAAATGGCGGATGACATAAGAAATTTTATTATCTTTATTTAACCGTTGTTTTTTTTCTTTCGTCTCTCGTAGACGCCTGAAATATCTACTACAAATATTTAACTATTTATTTAACATTGGTTCTTTAAGGCAATGATTTGAAAATTATATAGTGCTAACTACATCCTTTGTCATCATCATCATCATCATCAGCCTATCGCAGTCAAATGCTGGACATAGGCCTCTCCAATTTCACGCCACTTAGTTCGATCTATGGCTTCTTGCATCCAGCTGCTGCCAGCCGTCCTGCGCAAATCATCGCTACACATCCTTTGTAGTAAGCGTTAAATAAATATACCATATATACAGGATTACTTGCCTAACTGACTAAATGATTCATCAACGCAGAGCTTAACCGCCTAGCGCTTACAAACTTGAAATTTTTGCAGCTGGTGGGTGTTATTTACGTCGTAAACATATAAAAGATATTTGGAAATATCATCCCTAAGACGGAAATATATTAAACATTCTATGGAAATTCATAACTTTCTAATTTAGTAACAAGAAAAATGAAATACAGGCGATAGATCCCTTATCCTTTTATATTTTTATGATTCATGACATTTTCACTTTTGCCTACAAGTTGAGGGATTGTGAGCTACAGTCGACTGGGGTAGTCAGAGACCTGGGCCTTTTGCATGATGGCAAATTGCTATTTGAGAGACACGTCGAACGTATTATTGACGAAGCGTACAAGGTACTTGGTTTCGTAATTCGCGTCTCCAGACCTTTCAAGCATATGGAAACAATAAAAATACTTTATAGTGCCTATGTACGCAGCCATCTTGAGTTCTGTAGTCTTTGTGCCTTGTTATAATATCTACAGTAATAACATAGAAAGTTTTCAGAAACGGTTTATTCGATATTTTCAAATTATCTCATCTTGGTTATGAACAACAATGCATTCAACTTCATCTCTTACCGCTTCTCTGCCGTAGGAAAGTGTCTGATATCTGCCTTCTTTTAAATATAGCACGGAGCAAGCTGGATTGTCCTGATTTACTTCGTGAAATTAAATTTAATGTGCCCACTAGAAATTTACGTTCCAAAAACCTACTCCACGCACCACTTTGTCATAGTAATTATCGGTATAATAGCTTCCTACCGCGAGTTTCCAGGTTGTTTAATGAGCTAAACCATTTTGAACGCATTGATTTATTTTACAATAGCAAAAATAATATCAAAAGTCTTATGAATCATGCACCAGAAATACTGTTCTAGTATGTTCTTTTAATTTTTCCTGTTTATTACAGTGTAATTATATTTTATAGCACTGTCTTTTTTCTACATGCGGAAGCTTTTAATTGGCATATAGAGTAGCAATATTATATGTAAATTGTAAATTCAGCTGTAAGCTCCCCGAATAAGGTAAAATAAAATGATAATAAGAAATATGCTTAAATTTTTTGTTTGTCTCAAATATTTTTTTCTTCATTATTTATCGTCTTTTCAATGTACTCAAAATGTGTTTTTTTTATTTAGTGATTATTTTAACCCAGAAAATATTAATAAAAGTCAAAATTAAAGGAGGGAAATTCAAAATAACAAAACTCATCACTATTAGTCGAAACGAAATGTGACGTCGATAGTGACTTCATGAAATTCAAACTGTGTTAGTAAAAATCAGTGTTTGTGAGAAAAATTATCTTCTTCCATGATTTTTATAGAAATTACAATTGTAAATAAGTTTAAAGTAACTGAAACACTCAATAGTAAACAAATACAAAATGACAATGACGTCACTGGCTGTGTCAAAAGCGCGCAATATGGCGGCGTTTGAATAGTCAAATTTAGTCAGTGTTTTAAATTTCACTTTGAAAATTAGTTTGACTATTTTCAAGCCTGACTCGATTATTTTATATTTTTTTCTCTGTTATAAAGACGTAAATGATCTAGAAACGAATGATTAAGAAATAAAAAAAACATGCATTTTCCCTATTACATAAAAATACTGGATTTAACAGTGTCAAAACATCATTTTGTCTATTTTTCACTAAAAATAAGACCGACGAAAATACGTATGAGTCATTATTATTGTAAGCGTTGCCATATTTTTTGAGTCAAATCGGGATTTTTGAAAAATGGACGAAATTAAAATAAAGTATCAATGTATCGCAACCGCCCACTATACAACGCAGGCCAGATGGAAAAATTCTTATTCTTAAATTTCACTAAAACTATTCAGGAACGTGCCCAGTGAATCTGATTACATAATAATTATGCCAGCAGAGTATTATTGAAATGGAAAAATCATGTCAAGTTTATGGTCGCCCACGTTTTTGAAATACTTAATTTTTTTAAGAAGTTTTCGTCCTTCGTTTCGTTTTCATTTTACTAAATTCTAAAGCAAGATGGATGAGTTAAATCCTTTTCTATACAGAGATATTAAATTGAAGTGTCTGTTTGTAATTTCAATTTAACGGTTAACCAAATGCATATCATAATTTATACGCTGCTTACGTTCCGGTTAATCTCTGGATATGATGGATCGATTTTGACGGGATAGCTGATGATATAAAGAAAAACTTCTAAAAAATAGAGCTGCGAAACAATGAAATAGTGAACAATATCCGATTTAAAAGCAAAAAACAGGTAGGCCAGCAGCTAGTCGTATATAATAATCTATATAAATAAAAATGAATCGAAAAATGCGTTGCAAAGCCGCAAAACTCGAGAACCGCTCGACCACTCACTCTTTTTTTAATATTTTCGTTAAGGCACAAGGAAGGCTGAATTGTGGTTCATGGAGAGTGAAAAAAAGTAAAAATTGCAAGGAAATAGTAATAATAACACAACATTATATTATATAAAAAATAAAAATATTATGTTAATTTGTGTACACCTCAAAAACTCAAAAAGTTCTGTTGATTGAGCCCAAATTTTGACATGCCTACAACACAATTTTTTTCAAACAAAGTCTTTACAAAGTAGTCAAAATGTTTGCTTAGTATGATAACCTAATTAACATACGTAACTTTAAAACTGATGGACGAGGTGTCAAGACCTATGTATGCCATTCATCATTCTGCCTACTGACGTCGTTACTACCGTTACGTTATCAATACGTTACCAGCATCTTTTACTTAGAGTAGGTGTGTATTTCGATTTGTCATCTGTCATTGTATGATTTTTCTTTTTTTATTTAAAAAAAACACGATAAGAACTATCGTTAAGATACAGCTAGCGTATCTGTGGCTTGCTTATTACCTTTAAATTTTTCGCAAAAATACCCCTATGATAGATAGATAGAAAACTCTTTATTTGTACACCGTAATACAGATATAAAAAAAAGTACAGAAAATGACAAATGTATAATGTACAAAGGGCGGCCTTATTGCTGAAAGCAAGAAATTATACGCAATAGTTCTAAGCTGTTAGATACAACTTTTACAGTATAATTTGTTGAAAGTTAGTGATAGAAAGACCTTTCCGTCAATAACCAATTAAATCTATTACATTCCTTCCTTCTTTGTGTACACAGTGTCGCTTTCCTATTGACCCTCTCATGTTGAACTCCGAGTTTTGCCGTAAATTTCAAATTGACAGCAAATTCGTCACCGATTACGTAAAATATTTACGTTTATTATACCTCTGCTTGCTCTTTAGAACATAGCCGTTAGTATATTTGTAACTTGATGTAAAATGAAATTAATTGGATCGGTACCCATAAACGTAGCTTTTAAACATCGTCCAAACCTTTTATAGTCTATTAAACAAACCATATATCACCTGTGCCCAGCGCCCAGCATACGTCATGTAGCTGCTCCTTTAGGTATAGCAATAGCCAATGATACCTTTTTGTGTTTTAATGAATGAGGAACAATGCACTATTGGCATTTTATAGCACATCATAGCTGTGTCAGTGATACTTAAAAGCGAGCACGTTTTAAGGCATACGTCGAAGTAAACCTCAACATGTTGCGTAATTACGTGACGAGGAAATAAAATATCTAAGTTGATTGAACTTTGTGTAAGATTTTAATAATATATAAAGTACTAGTTTTGCCCGCATTTCCGCCCGCTTGTACCTTTTAGTTATCGCGGTAAAAGGTAGCCTATGTTCTTGCTCAAGAATCAGGTATATCCCATGCCAATTTTCATTGAGCAACGGTTGAGCCGTGGAAGTATAATACGCAGAGTTACTTTCGAATTTATCATATTATGTATGGATAATTGGTTGAGTTTTGCAATTGAAGAGTTGAATAAATACAAATATTGTTAGCTTTGTAAGCTCACTTGTTGAAGAAACTCAAAAATAAGTTGTAGTAGTTGCATAATGTTTTCATAAATTTCTCCTTAATCTCATCGTCACGTGGCTTGAGAACTATGGGACCTACTATTAAATTAATCTTGTCATTTCTTAGTGGTAAAACACATCTAAAGCTGGACAAAAATTATTGGTATCTACATAATTAAAATAGAATGATAGGCAAGTACTGCTTATCAAAATATGTGAAACTTGCCAAAGATTTCTGCTCACCCGTTTGCAAAGAAGAGTGGAATGCAATGTTTATATTAATACAGTAAATAAAACTTCTGCTGTGTATGTTTTATCATTGTATTCATGAAAAGATACTGCAGCATGTATTTATATTTCACCTTGCTGTAACTCTGTTGCAAATACACATATGTATAGTTTGAAACTCCATTAGCAAAGAATATTGTTTATTTACAATGATGAAACAAAAACTTAATACTAGAACAATAGAATCATGCATATCATGTGAAATTTTACGCTGCTATTGTGTGATTTATCCCGTAAAGGCGAATGTGTGCAGTTTTGACCGAAGGCTTATTACATTTCTTCCAGACCGCAAAAAAATTCGTAAGTCTGTTTTGTTATGCTTTCACGGCTAAACCGCACCGATTCAAATAAAATTTTGTAATGGATGGATATACCTACTTTGATTCTTGAGGAAGGACACGATTAACGCAAGCAGAGCTATTACGTTATAATTCGTAAAAAGATTTGTTTAAAAAAAAAGCAAATTCGATCTGGTTAGCCAGTAGTAGTTATATCGTATTTGCCGGTAAAAAAATATTTATCGTGCACTCGCCATATTGATATTGCCGTCTTGTTTACTCTTCGTTTGAGTCAGATAAGAGCAAGAAGGACTACCTCTAATACTTAGCTTTCGAAGTACAACAAACTTCAGATTCTTAGGTGCTGGTCTAGAATGATATTTGTAAGTTCTAACATTCCTTTGTAATGGCTAATAAAATAGTTATATCCCGCACCTGTTAACTAAAGCATAAAACCTTTGTCCGTAGTGTTATTAGCATTATGAAAAGAACTGCATTAGTTATATGAATCAATATTATACTGATTCGAATGTGTGACGTTAGCCACAAGGCCAGCTTAAATTGCGTCAGTCGTCTAGAACCGTCGTAAAGTCACGACCCCGGGACTACAACAATATGGATACATATTACGTTATGAAAACATTGAACGCAATAAAATTAACTGTAAGGTGTGAATCGCGCTGGTGAGGGATTCTAATTCAAAAAGGATTTGGTTCCATCTGGAATTTTAGATCTATCGCAACCGGATAAACACAATCTGCGTAGTAAGTTCGAAGTCCTAATAGGATTCGGATTTCAAAGAAATATTTAAAATGAAAACCTTTTTGTTTTCATTGTCGACCTTGACAGCCAATGTCACGCCAATACGAAAGAATGAATTAAGAACTTTGCATTTTTGTTTTTTTTTTTAATATTTATAGGTAACTGTTAAGTTTTGAGCTAAGCACTGGTATTTTTCAAGCTACGCCTTGTTTATTTTCTCTTTAGTATGTAATTTTACCGTTAATAAAAAAAACAGTCACTTAATTTAGTACCAATCCATCTTGTATTATAACTGAGAAAGTAATTCTGTCTGTCTGTCTTGCTTTCACGGCCAAACTGCTGCAACAATTTCGAAGAAATTTGGCATGGAGATACTTTGATTCTTGAGGAAGGACATAGGGTACTCTTTGCTGCGATAACCGACACATACGCGGGCGGAGCCGCGCGCAAAAGCTAGTTACCTATATATATTATAAAAGAGGAAGATGTCTGATTAAAATACCCAGAGATCAACGCACAGCCCACACTCCTGAACCTAGAATACTGAAATTGTGCATGTAGGTTTTTTATACGACGTAAGTGAGCACTAAGAAAGGAATTTTGAAAATGCCACCAGGTGGTAAAGTAGGGGATGAAAATATCTACTTCTGCACGAGCGAAGCTACCAATTTGAGGCGCTCATAGCCCAGTTGCACTCGGTGATTACAAACAATCAGCGAGGGCAAGCAACGACGGCGCGGTCAGTACCTGGATGGGTGACCGCTGGTGGCATGTTACCATGAGCGTCTCCGTGATTCGGAGGTCACGTTAAGCAGTCGGTCCCGGTTGTTATCATAGGATAACAGTCGTGAAGCTTAGTTGGAGGCCTTCGGGCGGCTTAAAAAAACATCCAACGGTAAGATTACGTAGCCACAACGTTGTCTTGCCAGTCCCCAACCCGCACTTGGCCAGCGTGGGGACGTATGGCCTTAACCCTCTCCTGAGAGGAGACCCGAGCCCAGCAGTGGGACATTATGGGTTGTTGATTTGATTTGAAGCTACCAATAACTAGTAGTATATTAAGATTGTGGGGAGCAAATGGTTACCACGTAGAGCTGTTCTAAACGTTCACTGCACTAACTGCACCTATCCATCCATCTTTGTTCAATTCCAACTATGTATCTCATCTACAGTTTGTAAATAGTATCCAACCAAGTTTATTCCCATCTGTTTTCATTACGATAATTTATTAATTAGGATTACACGAAGGCGGTTGAAAATAATGTTTTTTTTTATTTGTTCACGATGTACAAAATAATGAAGAAACAAAACTAACTTTTGCGGTTTTAATGCAACTCCATTACATCCATCGGGTTTCTGGTATCGAAAAATATAATACCTGAAAATGGAAAACAACATATTACGCAGATATGAAATAAAACATGACTTGCAGCTTTTTAAAATTGGCCTTACAATTTTTTCGTTTGGAATTACAATTTGGATTCTGTTACTACATAGTATAATGCCTATGTAGATCAATGAAATGCGGTCACGGTAAGCTGCTTTAAATTTTATGTCATATTTAACTGATACAAACCTTATCTCCATTTTTTTTGTTTTCTGTCATGTTTGTTAAATTATCTTCTGAAATGACTTTTAAAGTTCAAGCGTCGATACAGTATTATAAAATTTCTAGGAGATCGTTTTTTGTTTTTGCGAAAGACGGTCCCCATTTCATGTCATCCACGTTTTTTATATTTTTTTATCATTAATTCCATCACGACGAAGACTTGAAGACTAGAAGACTTAGAATTGAAGACTTGAAATACTTGACATTGGCAGAAATAAATGATCCGGCTGATTGCCATATCATCAAAAGAAGAAGTATAAAATTTCTGCTTTATTATAAATATGCTGGTTGGTAATAGGCTGGTTACTTTATATTTTAAATATAGTAGGCCGAACCTGTATGAGATTTGTTTTTGTATTTATTCTTCATTTTACACATGGAATATATAATAAGAAATACAAAATTAGTAAATAAGAATAATTTGTTATTTACTAATTTTGTTGGTAGCCATCAACCATGCGATCCTGAATAAATTTGGGGAAAATATAACAAGGTAATGGCTTTAACGTTGGGACAGGTTTACAAATTAATACCTAGAACTGGTAATATTGAAGTACAATCATTAATATAACAGCTTTTACAAAGTTTTGTAACTTGCAATTGGAAGTACATTTTAATCTTGAAAGAGGCTTCATCAGAGTCATGATACCATGGCCTGAAAAAAACTGTTTAACAATTATTTCGTTGCTTTGCACTGGATGAAAGGAAATAGTAGAAAGGACCTTCTCTCGAAAAATAGTTTTTGTCAAACGTAGAACTTGCAAAACCGGTAATGTCGTTCATTCAATGCCTACTTGATTCACATATTCTATGAATCTTTTTTCTTAAGCATAGCTATCACTATTTACTCCATCGGTGATAATCAAACCACTGACCATGTGTCACTATAAAAGGTCTCCAATACGGCTGAGTGTCCAAGCTCAGATTATACAAACATTCTGCATCATAATCAACTTTACCGTTTTGTTATGAGCTGAGTTCTTGGAATAGCATTATCCACATTATTAAATAATTGACGCATCATGTCTTAACATCTGCGTTGTAAAAAATGGGATATCTTTTATATTTTGCAATATTTAAGCTTATTGCATGTTCGTATTTTCTAATTTTAAAATATATTTTATATATACAATTGTATTACTTGTCATGTGCAGAGCCTTAACCACTGGGGTTACAGCATAGTACTTAAGAGATAAGTTTGGTAGCGGTATTTTGGATTTTTACATTGTAAGCGCCCTACTACCAACAAGAAAGGAATTTAAGAATATATTTTCATAAGTTGGTAACTTAAAGGATGTACCTACAGTTGTATGGAATTTTATCATTTTGAAAGTTGAAATGTATAATGTATAAATGAATTCCTATTTCCCATGGTAACGGAATACGCGTGAGATCTGAACCAATTCTCCTTATTAGTTAATATTGGAAAACCTGTTTATCTAGGAAGGTTTGGCTATGGAACATCAAAGCTAAGACCAATACAGGACCCGAGCTTCGATGAAAAATGTTGCAAAGTCGGTGGGAAACTTATTCTCTTTTTGAGACGGAGATGAAGCTGGGTTGGTTTGTAAGAAATATTTATAAGAGTGATACCGCGGGATAGAGATAGATAAAGTTATAAATCTTACAAATATAATACTTTATCAGTACAACAAGCATTCAACACAAACATTCCATCTCAGAGTTTAAGTGACTTGGTAAATGACACCAATTGTATCACTCGATGTGTTGTCTAATCAGTTTAGTTATATCTATTGATAATATCCTCTTAAACGTGATCGAGGTAAATCAGACGAAGCCGGCTCTTTATAGCGATAAGCAATAACTTATACTGGGAATTTCCGCAACATTTTTTTATGTAACGCTTAGGAGTTTTTATTGTACGAGCTAATCTCAAGAAGTATTTATTTAAATTGTTATAAATATTTTAGTGTTGTATAGTCACGCTACGGCCAATAGGGGCCTATCATCGATGAAATGAAATGTGTCAAAACATGGCAAATGTATTCCTTTTGAGAAATACAGACAAGGGCAGAGAGTCGGCTCCTCTGTAATAAATATAGTTAAAACAAAAGGCGAATTATTAACTAGACGTAATAATTATTTGATCGAATTGACAGTAAATAACAATACACCCACGCTGATTTCAGGACGAACGAACCGTCTCGATCGGGGCGGTACTACCCTCGCAAAAAAAAAAACCACGTAAAATAACAGCTTCGTGATGTCGTGTTTCGTTAGTGAGTGCGAGACCGGAGGCCCAATGATTCAGAAGCATCACTAGGCCGCTATGATGTGGGTCACCATGCTGTATGTCTGCATTCATTGCGAGTGGGTATGTTTACCACTCTTGGAATTTGCTTATGCTTTCCACCAGGCAGAGTAGTATCATATTGACAGGGCCATACAAAAATAAGTGTAACCTAACCACCTAAAATGTTTGATAAATTTATGTAGACGATGTCACCCGGGTCATAACCACGATATCTATTGATAAATCAGTTATTAAAATGGATTTGGTCATTTAGGTTCTTACGGTGGAATACACAAACATTCATGGACTGCTAAAAGATTTAACGTACTTTTTGGCGTTCTCAATGGAAAAAAATTGGAGAATATAAAATATGTTTAGTTCACTCCGATACTATGTTTTCTAAACCGGTTGCCATAGATCTTTAACCTCGTCGTTAGAAGTTCTGTACTCAACTCTTAAACCTGTTTGTTATGTTAGGATCACGGCCAGCAATTTGGACCGTAAAATTAACATTCGCTTTTCTTACGTTTGCGGAACTATAAAAACATCTATCATCGTTCTTTCACCCAATCATACTGATGACGTAATTTAGATGAGTTTATCTAGAGTTGAGCGTGACTGAATATAGTGCGTCAATAAAGCTAGCCAAATTGGTTATTGACACAAAAATTACGATAATTTAAATCTAATAAATCATACTCAAATTAAGTAATAACTAACCACCAGTCACGCATCACTACCCCTTTTTTCCGTGCGGAAATCCCCTCGGATACCACCTGGTGGCATGTCGGACTCGAACCGACTAAAACTGCACGCCGTCTCGGGTACTATAAGCCAGCCAAGTGCACCCTAGAAAGGAAAACCCTAGAACTCCGACGTACCTCGTACCACCTACGTTTGTAGATGGCCCCCTCTCGTGTGTGAACCCCGACGTTCTCGTTACTGTTCCCAGGGTGCGCACGCTCCGCAGCGTCCGCCTCGCACTCGTGCCTGCTATGCTAGGCTGACTGTCACCCACAAGCTTGCGCTTATGGAGGACGAAGACAGTTCTGTGATCTCTAGCACCTAAGCTACAGAACCGATTTTAGTGAATGAGGTGTCAATAGATTCTTAGTAATAGCCCGGGTAACATAGTCGAATTATATTGACTACACGGTTGGCCTAGTGGTTTCAGTGGTCGCCACACCACTTCCTACTGCGCCAAGTGTTGTGGGTTCAAATCCTACATGGGACAACACTTTGTGTGATCCATAAATTGTTGTTCTAAGTCTGGGTGTACTTTGTGTCCGTTTCATGTATGTTTGTAAAGATCCCCGCGACACAGGAATGTATATTCCTAATGCGGGAGTTGTCTTTTTAAAAAAGAAAAAAGATATATTTTTTTACTTTTTCTTGCTATCCATGTAGTATAGATTCAATATTTTTATGAAGTAAATAATATACGTAATGTTTGTCTGTGACTTGAGATTCTATATGAATCTAAATATGAATAAAATAAATTCATTGCTACACACATGAGAATTTCGAAAAATCTGGATGGGAGGCTGACTGCTCAGCGGCAGAGTGTATAACGGTATTTAAATCTGCCTAAGGTAATAAATTATGTAACAGGCCTATCAAAAATTACATCCGTTACAATTTTCTATTTCAACACTAACATCAAAAGATAAGTTTTATGTTTTCAAAGTTGGTATACTATCGTTTGATATTTAAAAATTAATTGGGCATAAAGATCTGACATTCACTTTAAAATTATTAGACAATAGTTTTTCCACTATCACGCTTTATTTTGTCCATGTTGGAAACTCTAATGTTAATCTATTATACGTAACACCTTTATATTCTTTCAAAGTTAAACGCAGTTATTCGCTAGCATTTTTTTGTCAGACTTGACCCATGAAATTTTAAGTCATTGTTTAGTCTCGCTTATTACAGAATTTCCATATCATTATGATAAATGGTAAACCGTTGATATACGACTATATTATTATTTGACGTCAAATGTCAGTGCTAAATATATCCTAAATATTAAGAAAATTCATGATGAATTATAATTAACGGTATACTTAACACGCTAAGCTTGTCCTTAACTATGTCAAGTGTAACGTTTTACGAAAAACTTGACATAGCCCACTAACATTAGGCGTCGTCTAAATACATGCTAACTAAATTACTTACGTAATTATAATTTTTATTTTTAGAATTTAGTTTAGTTTAATTTCACTAATAGGCATATACTTCTGGTCAACTTTAATTTGATCAATATATCGAAAAATGGGCTTTAAGTTAATGTGATTAAAGTAATAATCCAAAAACAAATTTTAGTGAAGTTTAGTTTAGTGATGACAGCAACAGAATTAGTACTATTCAATGATTGTGTTTTGATTGATACAAAAATTAAGTATTAGTACAGGAAAATTATAAGTATTAATAACTTAATAAATTTGCATTTAATAACATAATTTATAGCTATAATAAAACTAATCATGTAACAAAGGTTATCGTATGCATTTAACCCTATGTTTAACTCATGTCTCATGTAAAACTGAAAATAAGTAGTATTATAGTTATAAGATAATTAGCAAATAAGGCAAAACCCTTATGTGCGTAATTAAAGTTCAAAAATAACTATCTGTTTCATACAGTTGATTCTAAGATATTATAGAACAGCTTGGTAAAACGCGCTACGATTTGCCTTTCAAACAAACAATTCGCGCAACTGTGAGAAGTTCAACTAAAAATTGTAAAAACACCTGCTTAATAGCATACGATTTTGAGCTATACAAGGTTTGTTTTTTAAAGATGACCGAAGGAGGTCGTCTTTAAAAAATGAACTACTTTATTATACTTATAACTATGACCTTCCCGCTACTTTTCGAACTAGACATATGATTACTTATAGGGAGATCGTTTTTTGTTTTTGCGAAAGACGGTCCCCATTTCATGTCATCCACATTTTTTATATTTTTTATCATTAATTCCATCACGACGAAGACTTGAAGACTTGGAAGACTTGGAATTGAAGACATTAAATACTTGACATTGGCAGAAATAGCTGATTGCCATATCATCAAAAGAAGAAGAATGATTACTTATAGTTTCTTGATAATAGTCTGTATAAAACAAAAACAACTTATTATCATTCGTTCCAAGAACTGTTAACTTATAAATATAGAGGAGGACGCCAAAAGGAATATTGTTATTTTGAATCAATTTACTACCATAAATACTTGTTTTGAACATTTTTTATGTATTATTTTTTTTACGTATTTTGTATATGAACTGCCTCGGTGGCACAGTGTTAGCATACGCGACTGCTGTCCATAAGGTCTCGGGTTCGATTCCTGGGTTGGACCAAATGTTTGTATGATCTACAAATATTTGTTTCGGAGTTTGGATGTTTTCTATGTATAATATGTAAAAAAAAAGTATTTATGTATTCATATCAGTTGTCTAGTACCCATAATACAAGCTCCGCTTAGTTTGGGACTAGATGGCGTTGTGTGTTAGATGTCTGAAATATTTATTATTTTATTTGTATGTATGGGCCTGCCAAAGTGACTTCCCTCTGCCTGATGGAAAGCATGAGCAGAATCCAAGAGTAGTGGTCACCATACTCATTGCAAATGAAGAAAATGCAACATGGTAGCCCTCACTATGGAGGCCTATTAAGATCCTTCTAATAAATTTCTAATGAAAGACCAAACACCATACGAAACACCATATGAAAAATAAGACATCTATTTTAGTAACCTATATTGGAAAGGTACGTGTGTACCTGAAGCAAAAACTTTGGATCTCTTTTTACGAAAATTACGCGACCGAAAAACTTAACTTTACAAAATGTTAGCCTACTCGGATACCACTAATCATATAATCTATACCAGTAATCGCTTGCCATCGGACGCATGTCCGATGGCAAGCGATTACCGCCGCCCATGGACGCCCGCAACACCAGAGGCGTCACAAACGCGTTGCCGGCCTTAATACCACCACCACAATAACCACGAGAACTTCTTCCTATTAACTGTTAATATGCAAAATCTTAGATTTCTGTATGCATTTAATAATAATTTAACGCATTATTGTACTTCAGATTAATTACAACGATAACTTAAAACTAGGAAGTATTAAGTGCCGCCACTTTTTTATTTTATATATTATTGCCTTATCGCTCGAAGGCAATCCCTTACAGTCTACCATGGGATGGAAAGAGAAGAAGGCAACGAGAAGCTTCCTTCTATTAACTAAACTTTATTATATATTATTATATATATATTGTTATTAAGGTATCCTGTTTAACTTGACTCGAAATCACTCGTTTGCAAAAGATTATACATAAAAAACATCTTTAGTTATATATAGATTTACCAGCTGCTGCCCGCGACTCCGCCCGAGTATATGTCGGTTATCGCGGCAAATAGTAGCCTATGTGTTATTCTGATGTATAAGCTATATTGCTGTAAAGTTTCATGCTTTTGACGCAGCTAAATTTGACGATTTTTTGACAAACAATTTTCTTATCCGTCGTAAAAAAAAAAAATAATAAAAAGTATCCTATGTTACTTCTAATACCTTCAAGAGTATATGTACAAAGTTTCATAATGATCGGTTCCGCTCAGAATCATTCCTGTTGCAGAGGTCGTAAATACTGAAATTTAGCGTAGGAACACAGCAGCTCACCACTGCGCATGGAGCGGACAGGGTTATTTGAAATTTAGGTTAGAAATAAGATACGAAATGATTAAAGACAATATTTATTTTTAAAGAACAGTAGCAGTCTTGCCAAACGATATTTTAAACAGACCATGAAATCTGTAATGGGAACAGTTTCCCAAGAGGCCTGTAATCAGTATTATACAATGTTAAATTGTAAGTGACATTATTTCGTCGGGGTCAATGCCGATACGTAATTGCGATTTCAATACTGTATAATGATATAACTAAACAAATTTGTCTATTTCACGCTTAGAATCGTTGTTGGAACTCGGAACAAAAATAACATGGGAGAGTGAACTCCACCACCATCCGTACTATCCGTAGTAATATTATAAATTCGAAAGAAACTTTGCCTGTCTCCTTTACGGCTAAACCGATTTCAATGAAATGTGGTATGGAAATACATACACGCGGGCTAGCTAGTGCTTGATATTTTTAGCAGAGTCACCTTCAAACCATCGAGGTTGTGGTCAAAGTTATTTCAAAATAAATATCCTATGTTATAGAGAGGTCGAAAAACTTAACTCATGATAAAACGATAAAAAACTTAGTCACCTTGTTATTAAAAGTTATAAATCGTCGCTTAGTAATATAAGAAAATATTCTTCCCATTAGATTGAAACAAAATATAATGTGCACTTAATTAGCATGATATACCATCCTTCTACTACTATCTCAAACTAGATTTTTTTTATTTATTTATAATTTTATACACTTCTGTACATCAGCAGACTTAATGCCCAAGGCATTCTCTACCAGTCAAGCTTAGGGTGATGTAGAAATCTTTTGAGGTTGGCGCACATATTTTACACATTTGAACAACTAAAAATGCATTACACAGCATTACATTCATAAATTTATACATAAATATAACATATACATAAGCACTAAAACCATACGTACATTTATACAGACATATACATATGTACATACACACTTCACTTATACACTTATCAAGTGTATCACCTATCGCAGTTCATTGCTGGATATAGGCCAGTTTTATTGCACGCCATTTGTTTCGATTCATAAGTTATTATAACATATAACATAACATATAACGGATAATTTTTTATATAATTTACTAGTCATAAATTAACAGAAGAAACTTGTAATAGTCAGTGTGCATACTAGTAATTTAGGCAAGCTTGATTGATTAATTCAATATAGTACGGCGTAATTAACCAACAATAAACTAAAGCTTAATTCATTTTTGCCGGTCACCATTAAAACAGAATTTCTATTTGTTTAGCAATAAAGAAGTCCTTTCGTGCCAGCGGCTAAATTACTTGCTACATAATAACGTGTATTTGAAGTGTTTACTTGCCAATTATTTTGTATTTTATCTTGGATACTAACTGCTATTTAATGTTGTTAGTATCGCTATAGTTGTAATTATGTATGTAGGAAGTACATCCTTTTGTAAATGCGAAAGGACAACTTTATTATTATCCATCCAATTTTTAAAGTAAAGTAATGTAGCAAGGTTATACAACAATAAAATAAAATACTTCTTTACTTTTAAATAAAAGGAAAAGATAAATGAAGTTTGAAAGCGAATCTGGAACATTTTGCAAATTGCATTGCATAATATTGTAAGTTGTCTAACTAGTGCAAGACAAATAGAATACGTATTAGCGAACACGTATTCATTCTATTTTGTCTTGTTGTCAGAAGTCTTGAGCTAGGAACCTAATAATAGTACAGGCATTTGGTTCAAAGAAAGTTTTTCTGGAATTAGATGACTAGACTATAAATACTACGTATTATAGAGTACATTACAGTGAGAGAGTTTTGAGTAGGTATCTATTCCGACGAAGGTGTACAGTTTGCAGAAATGTTTAAATTACTGTGTTGGTCAGTTTGATCCGTGATAAGATCTGGATAGTTAGAAACTAAGAGAGCTTTGAGTTCATCTTACACCAGTTTGATATGTACTTCGTGCAGCTTTTTATATACTATTTGATTATGTTTCTGATTTAATAAGAACTTTCAATTATTTATGACCCACGGTTATAAAGCAGTTAGTCTTGGAAAAAAGTACTTAGACTTAGGTTCATATGTGAGTAATGACTGTTAAAATGAAATCTTTTACAAATGGCTACTTACTTAAATTTTATTCGATACTGCAGACAGTGTTTCATCAAGAATTCAGTGTCTCATTTCGGTACAAAAAATAACTTAATTTTTTGTTAAAGCACCTTTATTGCTAAAAATAAATGTCGTTGAATGACGCTGTTGTTAGTAACAATGTACCCAATTACCGATGCGTGGATTATGTTCGCGAATCGAGTCGGAGGTAGGCGGAGGGATATTAAATTAGCCCACATTGTACTAACCATGATATATAACCCCAAAGTATAGTAGATTATTATTGATTAAGCGTGTGTATTATCTTGTAAGGTCACTTGATGACCTTCGCCAATTCTTTTGACCTATCTCTTCTTATTGAGTTGATATCAATCAAATGTGCTTTTCAAAGAGGCAGGCGAGTTTCAATTGATTATATTTACAAATGAAATAGATTCTTATCTTATGCATAGGAATACATGGTAATGACTACAGTGAGTAATAAAATATATAAGTTAAGTTTGTTTTATATATTTATTACTCTACGGGGTACAGAAAAGTATAACAAAAGACAGATTCTTCTGAATGTTTTGCTCAGGAGGCGCTCATAGCCCAGCTGCACTCGGTGATTAGAAACAATCAGTGAGGGCAAGCACCGACGGCGCGGTTAGTACCTGGATGGGTGACCGCTGGTGGCATGTTACCATGAGCGTCTCCGTGATTCGGAGGTCACGTTAAGCAGTCGGTCCCGGTTGTTATCATACGATAACAGTCGTGAAGCTTAGTTGGAGGCCTTCGGGCGGCTTAAAAACATCCATCGGCAAGATTTACGTAGCCACAACGTATTCTTGCCAGTCCCCAACCCGCACTTGGCCAACGTGGGGACGAATGGCGTTAACCCTCTCCTGAGAGGAGACCCGAGCCCAGCAGTGGGACATTATGGGTTGTTGATTGATTGATTGATGTTTTGCTCAGGATGCAGATAAGACAGAAATACTTCACAAACTAGACCAAGTCACTTAGGTACGAGTTTCCGACTGTACAATCATACAATTACATCCCACATTTATTGGTTATTGAAACGTATTCCATGCCGTTTAATATTTCTAGAATCATTGACATTGAATACATTTCGCTAAAAATAGCTATACGCTTTAACACACGTCGACGTAACCACTAATAGAGGCAGATTTTATTTATGATAACAATATTTGTGAGATTGGGGAATGTCGTGATAAACCTATTTATTACGTCAGCTAGTTTAAAGTGTGGATATAGCCTTGGTTTATCTGAAAAGCGTGTTAGGTCTGTTAGCAAACTAAATAATAATAATTTGACCACTATGTAACATTAGCATAATTTGTTAATATATATTAATAGTGGCCATCTCTTCCAAATCATAGCATTATTATTTATTACCCAAAGTAAAAATATATATTTTATTAAAAATTACGAACTCTACATCTGTATAATACGTGAAGCAAAAAGTTCGTATCTCTTACGAAAATTATGCGAACAAAGAAGTAATTGGAGTGAAATTTGACGAAGTTAAAAGTTTATATGGAGAAAGAGTGCAGTAATATAAAAAAAGTAAATTGATTATGGTCGAATCTCGCCCACTGGGCGACTACTAGTATATTTTAAATAAAACTGTAATTTAATTAGCAGCAAAAGCTCCTTGCGCAAGACGTCAGCTTTAACACACGAATTCAATCAGGTTAAACTACTTTTTCTAAACTACTTCTATGCAAATAAATAGAATTGTAGAGTGTCTGTTTCTAATATTAAAATACACGGTACATATACCAAATTTTTTTTTTTCAATTTTTGTCGGTCTATCTTTTTGTACCAGGTAATCTCTGGAACGGCTGTACCGATTTCGACGGGTCTGCCACTAGCAGATAGCTGATGATATAGGGAGTAACTAGGGGCTAATTGTTTTAGTTTCGCCTCGCGGCATTGCGTAATAAAAGCCTACAATAAAAGCCTGTAACACTGCGGGGCTCAGCTAATATAATAAAATGAATATTGTCTATTGACCTATGCGCGCTTCACAAGATTTCTACACCACCCTAAGGTTGACAAGTAGTGAATGCCTTGGCCATTAAGTCCGACGATGTACAAAAGTGCATTAAGTTAAAAATAAACCACCAAGACTCTTGAGCCTCTACAGTTGGCAGTCCTCTATCGCCTTTACCATGGTGAGTGTTCTGAAGAGCTCTTCCAATTGTTCCCCCCCTCTCACTTCCTCTACAGAACAACACGTGCCGGCCTTAGAAGGCACCTCTTTAACATGGAAGACATACGTTCTCGTACTCATCGCTTCGGTAATTCCTTCCTGTGCCGAGCGGTCAAAACCTGGAACTCACTACCAGCGCGCGTGTTTCCTTCCCACTATGATCCACCTTTAAGCGGGGCGTGAAAAAGCATCTCACCAGGCCGCCATAGTGTGGGTCACCATGCTGCATTGTTCTTTTTCGCATTGAGGATGATGACCACCACTCTTGGATTCTGCTCATGCTTTCCATCAGGCAGGGCAGAGTCATTTAGGCAGCTTATACATAAAAAAAAAACAAAAAATATGGCAATGGGCAAAAATTCTTCCGTATCATCGCCTTCTGATAGCGTTCCCAGAAGGCCTGAAGAAATTCTCTGTGCAACAACATCTTTTACTTAATATTTTTATTAATGTGTGGGTATTTTATTATAATTATCTTTTCTAGATTCACGGTCTCGATACGAGCTAATAGGCTAAGTATTGATTACTTATCTGTAGAAATTTACGTATTTTTAAACTTACAAAAATTTAAATAATCGATAGTATCGCGTACGAACTATCTATATCACATCCTCATCAACATATAGTAGCCGTTAATGGTCCACCGCTGGAAATAGGCCTCTAAGTTCAGGTTTTTATAATCGACAAGCTGAGTCCCGCTGTTATTGTTGTACCTTTACAACCGCGTATAATACCGCGGGGCAAAGCTAGTCTAAAAAAAGAATTCTACTTATTGCATCAGCTATCTGCCAGTGAAAGTCCCGTCAAAATCGGTCTAGCCGTTTCATAGATTAGCCGGAACAAACGGACAGACAGACAGAAATTGAAAAAAATGTTATTTTGGCTTATGTACCGTGTATACATTACATATGTATTTATGAAAAAGCGGTTATTTTAATATCACAAACAGACACTCCAATATCATTTGTTTGCATAGATGAATATTGTAGAGATTTCAATATAAAATATTAGTATTTACATTAACTTATAACCTGGCTATTATGTTTGACATTATTAGGGACCAATTTATGAATATTATCCTTTATGGGCTACACCCGACGGCGTTACCCGCTGTTGTTTTTGTACCTGTACAACCGCAGATAACAACACAGGGCGAACTTGGTCTAAAATAAAAGTAATAGTACTAATAGCTATCTGCAAATAAAAGTCCCGTCTAAATTCCAGAGACTAGCCGGAACAGACAGACATACTTATTTTGTGAGTACCGTAGATATATACTTTTATATGTATTTATTGAATGCCTGTTAATTTGAATTTACTAACAGACTTCTATTTTATTTATTTATAACTAGCTGAGCCCCGCGGTGTTAGTCGCGGTACTACAACAGCCGCGGGAAAAGACGCGGGGCAAAGCTAGTCTAAAAAGAGTAGCCTTTAGAGGAACGGGTCTCAAGTCCCTCCAACACAAAGGGAGGATCCTCACTGCCCAACGGTTGATGTTAGCCTAAGTTACTTTTCATATCATCAGCTATCCGCCAGTGAAAGTCTCGTCAAAATCGATCCAGTCGTTCCAGAAATAAACCGGAACAAACAGACAGATAGACAAAAATGGTTAAAATAATTAATTTGGTATATGTACATAAGTACATACATACATGTGCATTTAGTAAAAAGCGGTTATTTACAAACGGACACTCCCATTTTATTTATTTGTATAAACTACAATCAGATTAAATCCTAATCCTATAATAATTTAAATGCGAAGGTTTATTTCGTTTGTAGTGTTATGGCCAATTAATCTAATCTTTTAAATAGTTTGAATGTGTGTTTCCCCACTGCACTATAAGGGGGGGTGTATTTGGATACACTTTCGTGTTTAAATAGTTTGATGGATTTTGAATTGAGAGACTTGGTTAGTGTCGTCTTGTTTGAGAGATATCGTTAGACTTGCCTTAATTGTGAGAGTGACACGGGGCAACTATATGAATATAATAAAATGTCAGTATGTTAAGTTGATTTTTTCAACAGTTTTTTTGATCTACAGCGCTTTGGAGTCCGTTATTTATAATCGATCTTTGAATAAAAATTGCATTCATGTTGCGATGGGTAATAGCAATCATAATTAGTAATGAATGTTAATTATAAATTCGAAAGTAACTAGTCTGTCCCTTACGCTTTGACTGCTAAAAAGCAAGCACCGATTTCAATGAAATTTAGCATAGAGATACTTTATTATCATTTTTAACACAGACAGACAAAAAAATTTGCAAATTTTTTGTCTACCTGTCTGTTTGTTCTGGCTAATGTATGGAACGACTGGACTAATTTTGACGGGACTGGGACTGGCAGGTAACTGATGATTAGAGATGGGCGTTTTCGTTAAATTTTGTCATCGATGCGCATCGTTAATTAGTAAACCGCATCCGATGCCGGCATCGTTTTTTCAGGCATCGATTTAATTATGCGATTTTCAATTAGGTAAAATTAGTTGCCGGCTATAAATATTAGATAAGTAGTTGGTAACGGTGCCATAATGAAATTATTTAATACTTAATGTATATAGTATTATTTAGATATCAAATTCAACTTTACGACTTTTGCTGGTATATAAACGTATACATAAACTAAACTTTATTTTTCAAAATAAACCTTATTCAATATTGGGGTGAATTTTCCTACGTAACTTACATTGTTCAAATATATTTAAAAAAAAAGGAGAGAGCGAGCTATATCGATCGATGCTTCGACTTATCATCGCTCCATCGTTTTCTCGCTCGCTCGCATTCGGTGAAGCATCGGATATTGCGAGCATCCGTTTTTCAATATATCGGCATCGGATGCCGGTATCGTGTACTAGTATCGTTGCTTCAAAACGCTTTTACAAAAACGACCATCTCTACTG
Organism: Hyphantria cunea; assembly: GCA_003709505.1. Classification (NCBI taxonomy): domain Eukaryota; kingdom Metazoa; phylum Arthropoda; class Insecta; order Lepidoptera; family Erebidae; genus Hyphantria; species Hyphantria cunea. The sequence goes on along the minus strand of PKRV01001639.1, from coordinate 1,276,484 downwards.
ATTATACAAGAAGTAACTTACATTATTTAGACTAGCAACGGTAAAATTGAGCGGTGTCTGCGTATAATTTATATATATATATATATATAAATTATACGCAGACACAACAAATGATCGTGATCACCACACAAAGATTTGTCTTGGGATCGAAACTACTACCCTCTGGCGTAACAGTCAAGGACTTCTTATTGCTGCAGTTTTAGACTAGGCAGTAGAACCACGCTGATTGTTCAAGTGTCCATTATTAATTGTGAATAATTTGAGCTAATTGTCGATAGATGGCGTAGTCAGTACTTTCTGAATCGCGCTTACATTGTTAGCCGAGACGGATATATAAACCTGTCGGACATTTATACAAGGACGATTCCACACCCAATAAACATTTAGTACAGTGTTCTAGTGTTTTATTGCGGATCACACCTGGCAGACCCTTGTAGTCGTACAAACTGATCTCAACACGAACAGATCGGCTCGACCGGAGCGGTTCTACCCTCGCACAGAAGATCAACGTTCAAAATTTATTTATTTAAAGGTGTACCAGTAGTTAAAGTTAAAGTCTTAACTAAGTGTAAATGACAGCATACGTGCTGTGGAGGACCGGCTGTCATGTCCCTCCAACACAAAGGAAGGATCCTCCGACCAGGCGAGGTGATCATGCCTGGCGGGCCACCGCCCAACGGTTGATGTTGGGAAGTTATTATATGTTAATCGGCGCGAGAACTTCTATTGCGCAATTTAGGATTGGCAGTTTCTTAGTTTTCTTCGTTGCTTCATATTTCGATGTTTCTTCGGTAGATGGCGCTGTCATATATTTTTATGTTGACGCTGTATGTGGAAGTCGTCAAACGTGCTGTCGTGTTTCGTTGATGAGTTCGAGACTGAAAGTCTAATAAATAGTACAGAAGCATCACTAGGCTTTCATGATCGGTCACTATGCTGCATTGTTCCTTTTTTGCCCACCACTTTTAGATTCAGCTCAAGCTTTCCATCAGGGAAAGTAGAGTCAATTTGGCCCATATTTAAAAAAAAATCTTTGGACATTATTTAAAATTGTATAACTTGTCATTGAAAGCTAGCATAGCTAGTTTTTGTTAAGTCATACTTACACGTATCAGGAGCATAGGCAATGATATTAACATCAGGTTCTCATCTTAGATTACTCTGTATCGATCCAGGTATTCAGATATCCAGGTTCCACGGGCCGTGGCCTCCCTTTCCCAGTCTGAGAATCCTCCCTGAGTGTTGGTGGGACATGATATTCGATCCTCCAGTTACGATTAATATTAATAGACCTATAATACTGTATCAAAATTCTAAATTTGAATGTATCATAGAGTCTTTAGAGATAGATGTTTTTATTTTGTACATTTTTTTACAATCTCCAATCAAATGATGAATGAAAAATCTGATGTTAACAAGAATTTACTTACTTATATTAACTGTCTTAATGCGTCCAAGCTCTCAAGTTCGCTATTAAAGTAATAATATGACTATAGTGTTTATTGCTGAATAGGCCTCTCCATAGGAAGTAGGTTTTAGCCCATGCCATGCTTTAAAAACCCGGCTCGGTAACCGGGTTTTTAAAGCATGGCATATGTATGCCTTCTCTTCGCAGTGCCGTTGTCCTCAGTACTTTGCAATAGGACGAATAGCGTTGTGATACTCCAAATTCGTATACTCCGTCGCCAGAAGGGACAATGTAAATGTAATGTAAATTATAACAAGAAATTACATTACCTACAGATTATATAGATAATTAATTAATTATATTGTATTATCTACCTAATCCGGTTTGATTACAAATCATGTGTAAAGAGCCAGGTGTAAGTATGACAAGTTTATTTCCCAACGACGGCGAAGCCAAAAAGAAAGGGTTATATTTTTGTTAGTCTATTTATGTTTATATGTTTCACCGTAGCGCATAAAGTACTGGACCGATTTTAATGAATGAGGTGTCAATAGATTCGTGATAATGGTTTTTCTGACATAGACTATATAAATTTAGACGGGTAATTTTAACTTTTTTGACGGATAAACATTTCTGGCGACTATACATTATTAACTTGATAAATATTTTAAAACTGGAAATTAAGTCTTTGTGAGAAAAAATAATATTTGTTTTGCATTCGTGCAAAACTAATAGAGATTAAAAACGAGTAAATACGCCTTTAATATTAAAAAAAGCACGAATATTTAATGACTAATCTCGAAACTCATTTTTATACTATTTTGTGGGCGAACGTGGAAACAGGTCATATTGATGAATTGAATTCGTCAATTAGTCCTATATTGAATAGTAAGGTGACGTTGACCGGGCGAGGCTCAACGAAGCCCTATACTATAAGGCTTATATACAGTTCAATATCCTTATTAATAAATTTTGATCCACTTAATCCGCGCGTAAGGTGTCCAGTGATCTGTTGTTCGAAAGTAATTCTAAAATATTTTTATTTCCTCTTATGTTTTTACCAAACCCTGCATGGGTATGGTAAAAATAATTCGATTTCTAAAAAATTACAGATACAGATTATGTTCTACTAAAATCGTCGAGATAAAAGTAACTCCAGAAATTTGAAACACGGCCGTTTATTTCCGAACTAGACGGTACCTGTGTTATGGTAATCAGATTGCCTGAACAGCAAGAGAATGTACACTAAATAGAGACAATACATGCTACATATTAATACATACATAAATATTGCATAGATAAATTACAACCAGACACAGATTGCTCAACAGACAATTATTTATGCCGAATGTATCGCTTACCTCTTGATCGATAGGCCAATTGTGTATCCATTAACTCAGTCTATTCAAAATATATATTACCAATCTTCTGCACAGTAAGATATCAATCAAAACAGGTAATAAAATAGACAAGAATACATGCTTAAAAGTTTTATAAATTTAGGAATACTTATTCCAAATTTTAAAATCGTAATAAAATCAAATACAATTCTTAGCAATAAAAGTAAGAATGTGAGTTTGTTGGTTATGGTTCACTGTTTCAAGTAATGCGTAACTAACTAAGTACCATTTAATTACATACGTACTAACTTCAATGCGATCGGCACCACGGTAAAAACTAAGTACCCAATTGTAATTAATAATTTTCGTTATCAACATTATCAGTACGTGACTGAAACCACGAGACCTTTACGAAGACTTTTGGCTAATCTTTATCTTGGTAATATTACAATTGATATGGACTTTTGTGATAAAAAATCTATCTGAATAAAGATTGTAAGGTAAGCCTAGATTTGGAGATATTATACTAATTGGCTACTAAATAATAAAATTAAAGGGGTGGTAGTCAGTGTTCATCGTGAGACGTATGTGGTGAGTCGCTCTCATTAACCTTTACAATAACTTTATTAATATGTATTTAATTATAAATTTTATCATTGCATTTCACGTGTGCGGGAGTAGATATTATAAACAATCATAAAAGTAAATAAATAACATTAATATTTATTTAACTCGTTGAAGGACGTCTTAAAGTCACAGACAAAGAGATATATACTTAAAAAATATGCTAGTTAATGTACTTTCTGTATTTGTTGATTTAAAAATATTGACATTAATCGTGAATGTATTTTATTTAAGACTCACTTTTGCCCGTGGCTCCACCCTCGTGTATACATACCGATTATCGCACTAAAGAGTAGCATATGTTCTTCCTCAAGTACAACATATCTTCATGTATAATTTCATTGAAATCAGTGCAGCGGTTTAGTCCTAAAAGTTAACAGACAGAGAGACAAAATTACTTTCGAATTTATAATAAATTCAAATTCAAAATCATTTATTCAATTAAGACACTAAGTGACATTTATGAAGGTTAAATTGAAGCTACAGATAAAAATCATAGATCGACACAAACAGACTCCAGATGTACTCTATTGTCAAGGTTAATTAGGTGAAAACATCAAAATTCACTGCCTGCCTGTGTCGATCCATAACTTCCAGTTTCCAAAATGCGTAGGGTCTTGTGAGAAGAATTCTGGCAAAGAAAGTCATGGCCACTCTTTTTAACAGTCAGATTTTTAGGTACAATAGTATTAGTATTACATGAATGGTTAACTGTGTGCAAGTAGTTACTACCTAATTTCGTTTTCTTAAAATTCTTCAAAAGCTAACGTACTAACAAAACAAAAAACACTCAGTGCTAACATTAAAGGTCCGAACCTAACATTAAATAAAACATCAAACTTAAAATATTAGTAAGGATTACGAATATTATATAATTAAAATGTTATAAGGTAAATGGTAGTAGGTAGATTGATTTTAAACGAAGTTAGGGAAATCCAATAAGGCATCTGGTATTTAATTACCATATAACCACATCCGCGTACAACAAAACATATTCCTGCTATCGAAACCAACTAAGTACCAACTTACTGGTTCTCTTCCTTCTGTGTGAGAACCAACAGAGGCAGAACATCCTAAAAGATATATAGTTAACATTAAACCCATTCTTAACTTTCTCCTGTAGTTTATGTTACTGATGCTCAAATCTGAGCTTTAAGATCATTCATTTCACTTACATAAAAATTACAATTCTATTATCTTTAACTTTGCTGTTATATATATAACCTACGTTGTTAATATAGTAAAAAAAATTACAGGTGACCATGAACTAACATTTGTTTTTTTTTTGTTATTTACAGGGCTCCGCATTAAAATTCGGCCAAAATGTGTCCTATTTGGCCGATGCATCTGATCATCATATACCTGCTGGCGTTATGCCCCCTATGGGTTGTCTGCCAGACGCTGCCAAACTTGGTAGCGTTTTTCGACCCCTCAGAACTTACCATTCACATGGATGAATACCAATACATCAACCTTACTATCCAAGGTAAGTACTTTTATTACTTATTTATTGTATATGACTAAACGGTTCGGGTTTTCCTTCTTGTGCCGTTAAAACCTGGAACTCACTACCAACTTTATTTTTTCAATGTAAGCTGCCAAAATGATTCTGCCGTGTCTGATAGAAAGTGTGAGCAGACTCCAAGAGTGGTGGTCACCATCCTCAATGCGAAAAAGAACAGTGCAGCATGGTGACCCACACTATGGCGGCCTGGTGAGATGCTTTTTCACGCCCCGCTTAAACCAGTGAAACCCGACTCACTTGTTTCCTTCTCACTATGATCCCAGGTCTTTAAGCGGGGCGTAAAAAAGCATTTCACTTGACCGCCATAATTGAGGGTCAAAATACTGCATTGTCTACTTTACATCATGCAGAGTAGAGTAGTTTTAGAGAAATGTGACGGCATTTAGTTTCATTATGAATTGTTAAAATTATAAATAACTAGGTGACCCGTCGTACTTCATAGCACCATTCTTTTCGCTTTTCATTTAATTTTCTTGTATACAAATCTTGTCCTGACAATAACAAATACATATCACAAAGATCAAATTTGGTGCAGCCGATCAGAAGTTATGCGCATACATATATTTTAGTGATTCATCTTCATTTATGTTAATGAATTAAATTTTAAGTGAAATAAGAAACTACATGATACAGATAAACTAAATTCTATTTCGATTCCACAAACTAATACCTTAACCTAGCCTTAAGTTTAAAGCGATTGAGCTGTTGAATGCAATACCTCTGTCATTCAGAGGCAAGTCGCGATAACCTGTAATTAATTCAAAGATAATTTTATTGCAATAATTTAATCATTCGGACGTCATCAATATTATTACTAAATAAAATTTTTGTGTTCGGAACAAATCAATTTTCCTCGAACACTTGCTTGCTGGAAATCTGATTCTCAATTATTTGGTTGGAAATATAACACGTTGTTATTTTGGCGCTTCATCCTTGTATGCTTGATCCATTATAGTATATTCGATATTGAAGCTATAAAACAGTTCTAATAAGCTCTCTTAGAAATTAAATTACAACCTTTTATTTTATACTCTTTTTCCATTATCACGCGATAATGAACGGAAATAATGAAAAACGATAAATAAAGTGTTTTCAGAAACCTCATTAATGATACTATTATTATCTTATTTCACGAACCAAAGTAATGAGCAGAATCAATAAGTAGTGGTCACCATACTCATTGCACAGGCAGACAATGCAATAATACAGCATGATGATCTATGGCGACTTATTGAGATGCTTTTGCATCATTGGGCCTTCAGCCTCTTACTCACCAAACGAATGTTGTCAATATAGGTTGGTCTTCTATGAGAGGGTAATACCGCCCCGCGGACCGGGACCGGGAGAGGTCTAGAACTCGACCGGCCCGCCAGGCCCGCGAAAGGGCCAGGTATCACAGGCGATTCGGGTGCCGGAGATATCAGAATGATCACCGTCTTCCATAAGCGCAAGCCTGAGGGTGACAGATAAGGCTATCAGTCACCGTAGCAGAAGCAGGCTCGGGTGGAGGCGTGGACGCTGCGGAGCGTGCGCGCCAAGGGAAATAGTAACGGGATCATCGAGGTTCCCACACAGTAGGGGGCCATCTACAAATAGTAGGTGGCCCGAGGTACGTCGAGGTTCCAGGGTTTCCCTTTCTAGGGTGCACCTGGTTCCCCGGCTAATAGTACCCCAGACGGCGTGCGGTTTTAGTCGGTTCGAGTCTGAGTGGTATCCGAGGGGATTTCCGCACGAGGAAAAAAAAGGGTAGTACCGCTCCGGTGAAGCAGGCCCGTTCGAAGAGCGTGTCTCTACTGACTAGAAATGTTTTTATAAATCCTTAACGTCTAAACCTGTAAATGCTAAACTAAGCCTTGATAAATACAGAGGGTGCCTTACATAATCGCGATGGCGTGCGGTTTTAGTTGGTTCGAGTCCGACATTCCGAGTGCCACAGTATGTGGTTTCCGAGGGGATTTCGGCACGGAAAAAAAAGGGTGCCTTACATAAGCGGGACAAAATTAAAGTGGGCAATATACGGACGTTTAATACAGGTGTATTTCCTTCCTTACGGATTCCTCACGACTTTATCCTAGAATGAATAGGCAGGTGCCTATTCATTCTAGGATAAAGTCTTGAGTGTATTTATGTATGTTAACCAATAAAATCGTGACTTTTTCAGGAACGAGCAACATGGAACCTGGCGACAAATTCTCAATGATATCTTCCCATCCGCAACTAGCAGTGGCAGAATTTAATTCCACGTACGAGGTATCACAACAAGACATAATAAATGATGAATTTAAAGGGCTAATACGAGTCGACGCAAAGTTCTTAGGTGAGCAACCATTTTGTATAATTATTGAGGCTATCTTTTGTTATCTGATATAAGTAATGACGAAGCTGAAGAGGCAATCGTGATTGAAGTTACTTAGCTTAAGGAAACCTTATTTTTACACGAGTACGGCAAAATTAATAGTTTTGGTCAGTCTAACTACTGTACCGATTTTAATGAATGAGGCGTCATTAGATTCGTTGCAGTAAATACAGTTGTATTCTGAAGAATTTTAGGTTGAATTAAATTGGGTAAGCAACCACGGCGCGGTCAGTACTTGGATGGGTGACCGCTGGTGGCATGTTACCATGAGCGTCTCCGTGATTCGGAGGTCACGTTAAGCAGTCGGTCCCGGTTGTTATCATACGATAACAGTCGTGAAGCTTAGTTGGAGGCCTTCGGGCGGCTTAAATACATCCAACGGCAAGATGACATAGCCACAACGTTGTCTTGCCAGTCTCCAACCCGCACTTGGCCAGCGTGGGGACGTATAGCCTTAACATTTATGACTACACGATTGGCCTAGTGGTTTCAGTGGTCGCCACACCACTTCCTACTGCACCAAGTGTTGTGGGTTCAAATCCTACATGGGACAACATTTTGTGTGATCCATAAAATTTTGTTCTAAGTCTGGGTGTACTTGTGTCCGTTTCATGTATGTTTGTAAAGAACCCCGCGACACAGGAATAATGTATATTCCTAATGCGGGAGTTGTCTTTTTTATTTAAAAAAAAAAAATCCCTCTCCTGAGAGGAGACCCGAGCCCAGCAATGGGACATTATTGGTTGTTGATGATGATGTTTGTGGAAAATTGCTACTAAATTAGTCTCTTCGTCGTCACTCTGTCCATCAACGCTGACCCTAAAGTCATAAATAAAAAACGATCTAACTGAACTATTGTGTTCAACAGGCAGGATAAACTTGGACGTGGTGAGTACTGATAGTCAAGGTGAACTCCATAACATAACGAACAGTACTTTGCCAGTCGTCGTCATCAGACCACAGAGAATCATTGATACTATATTCACATCATCTGTCGCTGTTTTTGTAAGTATACATAAAATAATATTCATTATTTGAAAGAAAGAAAATACGTTTATAAGTCACACAAAATACATAAAGAAGAGACAAAATAAAAAAAACATTTAAGAATACTAAACAACAAAACAAACAGTACTACGAAACATTAAAATATTCTGGTGGCAAACCCAGCAGTGGGACATTATGAGTTGTTGGTGATGATGAGTAACTAATAAAAAGGCCACATTGTTGCTTTCAGTTCAAGCCCAAAAAATTACACTTACTATTATATAATTCTTACTTTGAAAATTACGCACTTCCATACAATCATTTGCCCTTTCTTTTAACATCTTAGTGGTGAAATTTCATAACAACTTCCCTTAATGGGTACTTAATCAATAGAAATTAGCAAATATTTATTACATTACTGATGATATTGTTTGTGGCAATTTTCAGGTGTCGTTAATCTTTATAAACTTCGGTTGTGCGATGCATTGGCCCACTGTGCGGGATGTGCTGAAGCGGCCCATAGGACCAGCCATCGGTATGTTCGGACAGTTTCTCTTCATGCCACTTGTAAGTAATAACTGAAAATTAATTTTTAGACATACCCTGCAAGCTGCATTGCGAATTTTTAATAAAAGCAAACAGTGTTTGGTTACTGTATTGTAGTTAAAACAATATCTTCTTCTTTTATTATTCTCAAGAATATTTAGGCCCGGCTACTATTTCAAACGGTTTTACTTGAATATCAGTCTGTCCACGGAGCAATTGGCATTGGAACTCCGCAGCCCTGAGGGCGGATTAAATTTGAATATTGAACTAGTTAAAACTATACAAAATCCTAAAACATGGTAACTATATACTCTATCCGAGACTTGTGGAACCAAATTATCTAGTTATATTAGAGATAAGTTCTATGTAGTATGTTAGGGATTTTATCAGTGAGTGGTGGAACTGGCACTAAATCTCCCTATTTTTTTACTAAATACTTTTAATAATTGGTATCTTTGTAGCCTAAGGAAGTAAACCACTAGTCTACTGACCCAGAGCTAATACCAACAAGCATAAAAAATATGTTAACTACTCACCAACAGTCTGATAAATAAGTCTCTTAAACAATTCCATTTTAAATACTTCCAATTATCAATCCTTATCACATCAACAGCTTTTAATGGTCCACTGCTAGACAAATTAGTTCCCTAGACACCCCCCAGAGTATTCTGTATAAGTCAATGTCAGTCAGTATAATTTTTTTTAAATACTTGAACTCAAGTAGAAGTCTCAAAGTGCCGTCCATCAAAAACTATAATGAAAATGATAAAACCTTGATTTTTGAATCGTCTCTGTACCCATCAAGGAGATATAAGCAAGAAACCATGTATGAATGTGTGTCTTGTTTGTACCAGTTGGCATTCGGGCTGGGTTTCCTTATCTTCCCTGATACACCGTCGCTACGCCTTGGTATGTTCGTGACGAGCGTGGGGCCTGGCGGTGGCGCCTCCAACATCTGGACCTTCATCCTATCGGGAAACCTCAACCTGTCACTCGCTATGACCACTATATCTACCATTGGTGCTTTCGGTAAGCCTTCTGTTATATATTATAGCCTATATCTCTCTATGTAAATAAAAATGAATCGCCAGATGTGTTGCTGAAGGTTTTAGTTATTATGTCCCTTAAACTATAAAACTAGAGGTGTAAAAATATCAATAGTTTAGAAACATTTCGAGGGGGAAGGGAGGGTCAAAAGCTTTTGGGTTAGTTCTATAATAGGAAACCTATATACTATGAATAACTACATTTAGTTATGCTATGTGTAAGTACTGACATAAATAATTTATTTATTTAATCAGTTGCTCACTGCACTTACAGTTTGCCCAACACGCACAGCGGTTATTTGCCAGTACAATAATAAATAAGGTTAAAAACAGGAATTAATGTCTATTACATACTAATATTACCTACCACTTAGGAAAAATATACAAAATTTAAAAAAAGTGCTCAAATTGGTATGGAATAAGTCAATATCCGGGTACTGAGCAATCAGAGAGTTGAGCAGACTAACTGCCTGGGTCGTGGGAGCGTATTGTGCCGTACATGTCCACGTCCGCACCTGCGGCGCGGCAAGGAAACAATGTGGTTTTAAGTTAGTTATTGATATAAAACTGTTAAAGAGCGTATCTCACTTAAAACCTGTGTAGCTTGGTGAGGCATTCATATAAGTACTTTAGACCGTGGGAGAGCCACGCTTCGGCATGAATGGGCCGGCTCGACCGGAGTGATACCACGGCCTCACAGAAAACCGGTGTGAAACAGTACTTACGCTGTGTTTCATCGAGTGAGTGAGGATACCGGAGGCCCATACCCCAATCCAACGCCCCCTATCCCCCTCACCATCCCCCTTCCCCCCAGGCCGCCATAGTGTGGGTCACCATGCTGCATTGTTCTTTTTCGCATTGAAGATGGTGACCACCACTCTTGGATTCTGCTCATGCTTACCATCAGGCAGGGCAGAGTCATTTTGGCAGCTTAAATATAAAAAAAAAAAAAAGTTTAAATTCATTGTTTTTGTAAATAAATGATTTAAACAAAATTAATTTGCTTCTGAGAGCATACACTAATTGGTGTTCGCAACTTTGTTTGCGTAGAACCTCCTCCGTAGTTTTTAAGGCTATATTTTTCAAAGTAATAAAAACTAAGTTTTAATATCCATTAATGACAAACTTTTATAATCTTCGATTACTAAATTACGGTCGAATGCCCCCATAACACTCCTGATCAAGCTCCCATTTCTCTTTTCAGCAATGATGCCAGCTTGGTTATTCTCCCTCGGACAAGTCGTCTTCCGTGACGCACAAATAATGATTCCTTATGACCGCATTGCTACCTTCACGGCAGGCCTGCTAATCCCTCTGGCCATTGGACTTGCCATGCAAAAGTTTACTCCCAAGATAGCTGCATTCATGGTCAGGATTCTGAAGGGATTCTCTACAACGTTGCTGCTATGTATCATTGTTTTTGCCATAGCAACAAACGTTTATATCTTCCAGCTGTTCAGTTGGCAGGTAAGTGATAATAAGTCTAATTAATACTATAATTTTAGCTCGATCATTTAATTGATTTACACTAATACAATAACAAATAACCTAAAAGTTCAACTTTAACTAACGGTTCTATTTTAAATCTTAAACTTATAGGTATAAAGTTAAAAATAAGTTGCTTGTGTGTTTACGTCCCCAACCCGCACTTGGCTAGCGTGGGGCCGTATGGCCTTAAACCTCCCCGAGAGGAGACCCGAGCCCAGCAGTGGGACATTATGGGTTTTTGATGATGATGATGTGTGTTTATGTGCACGTGCTTGCGTATGTGCATGCGTTTGTGTTTTATAAATGTTTGTAAGGTAGATCAACGCGTTAGCATTAATAAATTCTTTGGTGCATCAACATTTGAGCCATTTATCTAAAGTCAGTATACACTTACCAAAGATTACACGGATAGTATAGTGGTTCAACCGGTCCTCGTCTACCGCAATGAGTGTCGTGGGTTCAAACTCCACAGGGGACCACACTTTATGTGATCTACAATTGTTTTTCTGAGTATGATTGTTCTTTATATCTATTTCATGTTCGTTTGTAAGCCCCGCGACGCACGTTCCAAGTTGGAAGTATTCTTTTTCAAAAGAAATAGAAAAGCCAAGGTATCTATTATATATTATAAGGTGACAGTAAAATGTGTATATTATTCCAGATCGTACTAGCTGGTATGGGTATACCATGGTTGGGTAACCTCTTTGGTTACGTAATAGCGCGACTCTTCAAGCAACCGCATGCTGACGCCCTCGCTATATGTATAGAGACGGGCAACCAGAACACTGGTATCGCTATCTTTTTGCTCAGATACGCACTGGGACAACCTGAAGCGGATATTACTACTGGTATACATTCTATTTTTTATATATATGATTATTGTATGTATTATTTTTAGGGTCTGCCAAAGTGATTCTAATGTGTGATAGAAAACATGAGTAGAATCCAAGAGTGGGGCATACCTTACTCAATACGAATGCAAACAGTGCAGTATGTCGGCATAATGAGATGGTTCATGATGATTGATAATTGATGATGATTAAAAATGATGAGCTAAACCCCTGAAAGTTAAAAAAGTAAACATTTTATTCTCCATCCTATGATTTTCTAATAGTACTGAAATTGACCGTCTAAGACCACAAATGAAATGATTGAATGAAATTTCATAATTAAAAAATAGTTACAAATGTTAGAGAGAGATTATTATAAATTATTATAGATAGATAGATGGATAGAAAACTCTTTATTTGCACACTATAATATTACAGTTAGAAGAGAGTACATAAAATGTGAGACGAGTGTACAAAGGGTGGCCTTATTGCCAAAAGCAATCTCTTCCAGGCAACCTTATTATAGGTAAAAGTATATGCCCATTTGGTAATTATTATAGTTATGGTGTCCTTAGGTTTTACATGCATAATTAAGCTATAAAAAAAACATAAAATTATATATTTTATTTGAATATCGGGGTCTTATTAACATTGTATCTTTACTAGTTTTAAATATAAAATAAATATATGAATCACATCAAAATAATTGTGTTATTAGCATTAGTTAGTAATTATTATTTTTGTGTTTGCAGTGATACCTGTGTCCGTGGCCATCATGACACCCTTCCCTATGATGGCTATCTACTTCTTCCAAAAGATCAGAGCTTGGTGAGTACTTTAAAGCCATAAATTAGTGACTTTAATGAATTTATTTCTAGAAAACATCTTGGAAACCGTGATTATTTCTTGTGTGTTCTAAACGCTTTCAAATAATGCAAAGAAATAACGTCTTTCAGAGTACTTAGCTTAAGAACATTATTGCGTGAAACGATCTCTGCATCTCTGTAATCTTGCACAAGGATAGTGCAAAATTATTATTTTTCAGCTTGTTCGAAGATTTTTCTTATAACATGCATTTTTATTTATGGGTTGTTTTAAATCTTTTTGCTGTTTTTTTTGTTGCTCTTACATGTCCATTTTCGCAGACTGAGATGTAATAATGTATCTTAATAAATAGCTTAATTTAATAATTTTGTGTAGTGTATTTTGATTATCTGATACTAGTTAATGATATACAAGTTCTAGAAAAGGTATTTATAGATCATTCAAAACTATATCAATATATAATACTGAATAATCGGTTCTTATCGCGAACTGTTGCCATTAGTAAGACGAATAGTAACTAAAATTAATTTCAATTTTTTTATGGAATTTGGAGCAAACGAGCAAACGTATCGCCTGCTGGTAAGCTATTATTACCGCCCATAGATAGATACCCGCAACACCAAAAGGCTTTAAAAATGCGTCGCCGGCCTTTGGGAATGGGAAGGGGAAGGGGTTGGGGTATGGGCCTTCGGTATCCTGAGACGGTGCCCGCTTCAGTGCGGGCAGGCGCTGGGAGGGGTTCGGATGGCGTAAGAAAGCGGTTCCCGGATCTCTTCCGTCTCAGGCGCAGAGTGGCACACCGTGTGGTTTTAGTCGGTTCGATTCCGACACACCGCCCCGCCGCAAACCCCGGTGGGGTGAAGACGACAGGGGGTATCCAAACGTAAAAAAAAAAAACATGGGCCTTGGGTATCCTGACTCACTCGCTAAAACACAGCGCAGGCGGGTTGTTTCACACTGGTATTCTGTGAGGCAGTGAGGTATCACTCACTATTTTTAGGGCGTTAATTTGTTAAGGTTACGTAAAACTCCAGTGTCTGAACAATAAGTGCATCAACGATGTTGATATTACTCATTCTATGTTCCGTTACTGTATAGCAATAGCAAAACTACAGACATACTATGCTTGAAACGTGACGATACAGATGCCTCAGCTATTTATTGTACTTGTATTCAAACATTTTATTATTTATTCATTCATAAAAAGTTTTCATGAACGCTTTGGTATTCAAAATTAGAACGGAAATTTTGACAGCAGCTTGACAGTTGAATTGCATATTTGCTTTTTTATTGTTTGCAATACCATTTCTGAGGATAGTCACAGATTTTTTTTTCAACATTGGCAGCGTGATAAATGAATTGTTTTTTTTTTCATATAAAATGTTCCATCAACATCATTGGTTATGTCGTCTAGTAAGGGAGGTATGTTCATACAAAGTGTATTGTTTGAATTGGTGCAGGGGTTCTTTCACTCTAAATATGTGCACTTCGCTTTTTGCTTTACTACATAACGCTTTATTTGTAAATAATAATAACAGGTTTTTTATAGTTATAATCATTAACTGTTGTTTAATATTTATGACAGTGTTTAAGGGATCCACGAATTTCTAAAAAATAATTACGATTTGCGTTTAAGGAATAAATATATTTTAGCCTAACGTCTTTACTAGTTCCGAAGCTCTTGTTACCATACAGAAGATATCAGTTAACGATATAAGATTCTTCAAAAAAGAAGGAGTTTCAGTTTTTCACAGGTCGAAAATTTGCATGCCCATGTTGGTATCTACTTTAGATAATAAAGTGGATACCGACATAAACGTGCATATTTTCGACCTAACAGGTAGAATGTATGCTTCTTTTTCATGGACTACTAGTGTAGTGCTATTGTTTTCGGCTCGTGAGTACGATACACTGTAGATCAACTTTATTTGTCGATACAAACTAACAACTTTTAAGTGTATTCAAACTATTAAATCAATTGCAAACTTACAACCTTAAAGTTGAAAATAACACAGAACCGTTGCTTAAAGTTAAATAATGTTTATGAGTAACGGGGTTAATATATGCCCCTAGGAGGTGGATATTTACAAGCACTTAGTCCTATTGCCATTATTTTAAAGGCCTATTAATCCTGATATTAAAAATACAAACAAACCTAACCCATTCCAATGTTTTTATTGAAGTATTCGATGTTCTATTCTAGGCTCAAATAAAAAACTAAATAAGAATATCAGCGAACTTGACAGTTCCTCAAATGATCTCCGCATTTGCCCTCGACGGCTTACTCTAATACCGCATACGCTGATTGTTTAATTCAAAGAGCGCACGCTCATTGGTGAATTCAAATAACGCGTGCTCATTGGTTATATGAGCAAGCGCTCGTTGGTTATACAAAATGGTGCACGCTTTCCTAGCTTCCTGTTACACTCCTCCGTCCCTTTGCACGAAACCACTCCAACA
Source organism: Hyphantria cunea (assembly GCA_003709505.1). Lineage (NCBI taxonomy): Eukaryota > Metazoa > Arthropoda > Insecta > Lepidoptera > Erebidae > Hyphantria > Hyphantria cunea. The sequence continues at coordinate 1,261,049 of PKRV01001639.1, read as the reverse complement.
GATCCTACTAAACCTAGAGGAATAGTGTTGCATATCTATATTTAACAGCATTAGAAACTAACAGATGAAGTGCTTGCAAATTGTGAATTCTTCACGTCTTACTATTATTCAATTCTCATTCATAACACAAATGTTGTATTACACATTTCTTTATTATATATAGGTGTGCTTTAACTGTAAGGTCAGGTGCACCTTATATAGCTCACTGTTAGAGTCATAAAAATATGCATCATATTTTTATTGAAATATTACCAGGTGACGCAGACATTAGTATTTGATTCGTCTAAAATACTCTTAAGTTCTCATATTTTTAGTAAGTATTTTTTTCATAGGAACATTTCGAATTAGGCGTTCAAAAAATTACATGTATAAAGTTACTCTTTAAAAATCATATTACTTGCTCCCCGAAGACTACGCACGTTTAAGGTTCTTATACACACGCGTATCTGTACCAGCTTGCTAAAGCATTACAGAATTTATTTTATTCACAAACAAGAACATGATTATGTAATGCCGCTTACTTCGTCCACATTGATCATATAACGGGGCTGGCATACAAAGGTATGTTATGCCAATACTCCGCCTTCCATATTCCTGATATAAATTCCAGCATAGTACTCGGAGAAATGGATAGAAAGTCATTATTGCATACTTTAAGACATTTAGTACCTGGATCACTGAGATATGCTCGATATTTTTTGGTAAATTTTTTTAAAAGTATTCCTATCTGTATAGATTTATCGTCTCCGAAACTTCATGAAAATCGTTGGAGCCGTTTCCGAAATTCAGATTATATATATATAATATATAAAAACTAGAATTGCTCGTTTAAAGTAAAAATATTAGATAGATAGATAAGTAGGTAACATTAGAGGACAGAAATTGAAGAAATTAACAACGCAAAAATATGATGCATATCTTAACAATTTTTGGTAAAATTTTAATCAACTTATGACAGTTGGGTCAGCAGCAAGTAAACAACATTTTTGATGGGTATGAGACTTTATCCTGTTTTCTAACTTTGTGGACTACATTTTAACGCATGCTCTTTTTATTTCTAACTTTATTTTATCTTATTTCGTAATTATTTAATAGACGGCCATTCCAAACATAAATTAAAACTTTAACAAATGATCCTATTTGTTTTTTTAAGCCCTTCTTCTGATAGTTACTGTATTATTTTTTAATTTTTACCTATTGTCAAATTCCTAAAGATGTATCCTTAGTTTACTCTAACCTGTCAAAGGTAAAGAGATATACTCATGATATTGACCATATATAATGTTGTAATAAATCATAGTTGGAAATATAACTAAATATCCAAGATTTTCCATGTGTTTTCCTTATAATAGAAATGATGTATAATAGAAAGGATGTATAATAGAAATGTTGGTTAATCAACAACCCGTAATGTCCCACTGCTGGGCTCGGGTCTCCTCTCAGGGGAGGGTTAAGGCCATACGTCCCCACGCTGGCCAAGTTGATGGTAAATTTCTCTTATTCATGGCCGTCTACTGTTTAACTATAACTATACGAACATCTCTCAAACATAAGAATCATCTTCAAACTTCTACTTACAGCTGCATCAACCGAAGAAAACACACAAAAATGGACGAAGAACTCACTCCCGGAGGAGAAGCTCCAGAATCCACAATCATCCCGCCCTTTGATTTGCGCGGAAAAGGACTCGAAGGTATAGAGAACAAGAGTGGACTTACCCCCGACGAAACTAACAACGAGAAAACCGGGGGCAATGACGTAGATGGAAAGACACCTGACCCAAGTGATGTCGAACGCAGTGCACCCATCAAAACTATTTCTTAATACGTATAGCAAGATTAAATTCATGGAGCTGTTGTTGTATAAAAACTATTCACAAATATTATTCAATATTGACATACTTATTTACAAATTGTTTGTTTTACAGAGAATATACCATGTTAGCAGTGTGTTAATTATTATTGTTGAAATATAGTGCAATGGGTTGTATTACAAAAGTAGTGTTACCACTAAACCTGTACATATCTTGTAATGATCAAATTTGTTTTCGTTGATTTTTTACAGGTAGTCTTGTTATATGTTATTTTGGTCTAACAGTTTTCTGATATTGTCAATTTTGTATGGGTTCTAACCCTATTTAAAAGTTTTGTACTTTAATAACAAACTTTTCTATGTATTTATTAATGCACGGGCCTTCATATGTTTTGGCTCCGTGCTACTTTTTTGCTGTAACTTTGAGCATATAGAAAGGATGTTTTTCAAGTTTCTATGACCAATTAACATACACCGAAAAGAATGGCTATGTGTATGTTAACACATGATGTTTTGAAGAAGGAAAAATCTCAGGAAACCTAATATTATGCTCAATGCATTACAAAAATACTTTGTTACTGAACAAATTTCACCTATAAAATTGTACGTCGCTTATAAATAATTTTTATTCTCCGTTATTTTAGCACCTGATACAGGGTTGGGAACATTAATTAGCTTTTATTATTTCGCTTATTTATAATAATCACGTTGCCAGATTAAATAAAAACGCCGGCCACTTTGCACCTCTAGATCTAGATAGAATCCCTTCCAAGGTGGTTACATTCTCAATGTAAACACGGAAAAAAGTAATAAATGATTGTATTTATTGGTTTTGAAAAACATGAATTTTGCTCCAAATGGATTGTAACAGACATTACATTATAGAATGATATTTTTTAAAATTTTTTGAGATTGGGTTTACAGGTTTTCAGGACTTAACATGAAAAGGTATTACTTAAGCCTTTGGTAAAATAAAGTCTCGAAATTTAATTTAAATCAAAGGATCTGGTAACACTAAAGCTTGTTTATTTTTTGTTTGCATTTTGTATTGTTATTTTGCTTTTATGGAGTTATATGAGGCGATCTCCCTAGTTCAGGTTGATTATTTCACAGGCTCGTTTTATAGGTGAAACAGGTGTGAAAACGGCGTCGTTATAGATTGCAAGATCAGTATTTAGTTGTTGTGAGAGATCACTATATATTGTGTTAAGTACTAAATACAAAGGTTTTAAAAGAATATTGTGTTTAATTTCATTTTGAAAAAGGTTTTATGATGTTTGGAAGTGTCTTCTATTGTCAAAAACAGTTATATTTCTACAAAAAATAAAGTTTTAGTAAGAAAAATTGCGATTTAAATTTTAAGTTTGAACAACGCGCTAAAACGCACAGTGGTGTCATGGCGTCTATTTGTGACAGACGCGACGTCACCATTTGTCAACCAGTGTCAATTATTTTTCTTAAAATCAGTAAAGTACTTGTCGATTATATCCGAACAAAGTAACCTTTGTACATACGTGACGTAACCCGCTCCGATTGGTGTTCAACTTAACATGGCGGATTGCTGTATTTTGTAGTTTTATTTTTGTTATTTAACTATTATTCTCGCTCTAACTATGAAAATAAATTCGATTTTTTTACTCTATGATATATATATATATATATATATACGATATATATATTTTATCAGATAAATATATAATTTTAGTAGTTTTTGGTTACTGTCATCATCCAGCAGTGAATAAGCTAATGATGATGATGTCTTTTTGAATTGGTTTTTGCTGTCTTAAAATTGGTACAACTGGCAATTTAAATTACAACGAGATAATAAGGTGTGTGGTGACTAAATAAATAAAAAAGGTATTTATTTTTTAAGTTAAATATTCTTATACGTAACGAAATAGCACTGTCAAAAGGATATTTTTATAAGCAGGACATCTCTTGATAAGTGATCACTGGAAACCTATAACTAAAGAAATGCAAGTGGAGTGGAGACTCAATTGGAGGTACCATCAGAGGCTCCAGATATCAGATTCCAGAATTAAGGCCACTAGGGTTGAGGCCTCTGTTAACTTACAGCTCGGCAACGAAATAATTCTTCTGTAGTTCTGTTACCCTGGGTATCACTCGTAATACCATGAGATACTAACTTTTAACCTGCGTGTATATCAGTTATCGCGGTAAATAGTAGCCTATGTATTATTCCAATGTATAAGCTATACTGGTGCAGTTTATTTATCTAAATCTATCCAGTATTTTTTGCGTGAAAGTTATTAACGTCCATCCTCACATACATTATTTATGATATTGCCAATTGTTATACATATTGTGTGATTGTTCCTGTTGTACCATTTTGTACTATGTATATACAATAAAGATAAATAAATAAAAAATAAATATTAATATATTTTGCTCTCTTACTTTGTGTTCAAAAGTTCGAACTTCTCTTGAGTGGCTACATCTAGAAATACGTTTGCGTAAAATATCAATGGAATTTAATATTTAAACATAACTTTTGTGATCAAATACATAAAACTTTAAAGGCGGCTATTATCTATTTGTTTGTTTTACCTGGTCATTTCCACACTTGGCCTCCTGATTCGGAAGTTGTACGCGAGTTTGTCATCTTCCTACTCTTACCATTCTAGATCATCCCAGAAGCTCAGCAGCCTTTTCAGATCACTAAATGCTCCCGGGATCGGTGTTGAAGGGCAGCCATATGCTATTCTAGATTCAAAAGGAAGTTAAGCTGTAAAAATCAGAGTATTCCTTATATAATGTGTGGTAACAAGTCCGCCCGCATTTAGGCATTCACTCCAAGAAGTTTGTTTTCAGAATTTAGATTCATCTGTAACCATTATTTAAAAATATTTTACTAAAAAGTATAAGATCATACTGGCATACGTCGCAAAATACAGTTCTAAATACAAATACACAAATTATCATCTACACTACAACCAAGACAGACAACAAATCAAGTGCAATAAAATGGCCGGAAAATGTAAACACAAGTAAATTTAGTTTTAAATATAAACACAAAAATGTGAACCAAACGCAGCCTTCCCTATAACTCTCTGAACAGCTAGCTTCAATCAAAATGACGAAAACTAAGTACGATCCACCGACTAACACCTTCCCTTACAAAATACGTAAGAGGCTGAATATGCTCAGTGTGCCCCACACTTACATCATCGACACTGGTGAAGGAATGCCCGCATACACGCCGAGGGGAATACGTGTGTCAGCTGTACACGCCCCTCCCAATGATAGAGTTAATGACGCCGCTTGGCCATATACTAGGTAAGTTACTTAAAGTTGCTCATTTCGAGGATAAAAATGTTGGATGTCGGTGCTAACATTTGTGGGAAACAATTTCGATAAACCACTCGCTACTGATCCAGTATGGGTAGGGTTTTGTCATATTTGGAAGTTTATTCACAACGATTCCTACCTAGAAACTTTAAACTATAAATGAACATGAAACTTACGCCAAATTTCATTGAAATCACAGAGACACAGATAATTTAGAATTTATAATATTTACTGGTATGAATATTGCAACTTTAGGTTCCATTTTATTTCATCTCTTAAAAATTTCGATATATTTTTATCCTAAGTAAGTAAAAAACCCTTTATCTTTTAACTGCTTTGCAGACGGCTACTCTTAACCAAAAAGCAATGTAAAAAACAATTTAGTTCGGAGCGCATGGAACGTATCGATCGTATGATTGAGGCATCGAACGCTACCTGCTACGCGAAGTATGCAAATTGTGTACTAGATCTCAAGAAGCAGGAAAACAAAGATATAAAGAAGAAACGTGGATGGTCCGAGTCCGAGTGGAAGAAACATATGGATTATATTGGACAGATAGCGAGTGCTAAACGTGATTTTAAACCACTTCCAGTCAAGGTAAATGTATAAATACTTTAATAGTCCATAGCTGGACAGAAAGCTCGCATTAGGTTTTGGACAGACGGTAAAGGATTTGGTCAAGGTCAAGTATTCCTTCTATTTGAAATGGTGATTGATAATGTAGATGGGTAGATGTTGTGATGATGATGTGATGTCGTATTAGCTATTCTTTGATTATTACTGTAAATGGGTTTTGTGAGGACGAGTTTTTCTGCAAGAGGTGTATGAATGCAACATAATTGAGGTAGAAGAATCAGTTGGTCCTATCGCATAACACGAATAAAACCAATGATTGACCTTTGATAACCTGCTATAAACTTAATGCAGTCGTTGTGATGACACAATTTTCTCCTAAGGACAGATTCTAATATTGTTTAAATAAAATTAATAGTAATATAAATATTAAGATAACTAAAAACTTATAATTAAGTATTAATCGTTATCTATCTAAATTACAGCGAGGACCCCGCAAGCCGCTCACAGCTTTCTTCCCAAGACTTAATGTTATCTCGATACTACCAGAGTTTAAAGTTTACAGGAGATTGTCTAAAGAAGCCTGGTACAGGAATCCTGAGAAGGTTAGTTCTTACCTTATACAGCGGCCGGAGATGACAAACACCAACTTCTCACTCACATATCGACTTACTGCACGGAAGCCGTAGTGGATAAAATGGTCACCACACCGCTTCAGTGTTTCTTGTTGCTCGCTTAGTCTTGTGGGCTCGATCCCCATATAGGAACCCATAGATAATCCAGAAATTGCAGTTTTTTGTGTCAATACATATAAGCGGAGAGAGTTGTCTTTAAAAAAAATTGACGGAGGAAAAGACGGAGGGGTAATCTCAATAAATATATAAAAGTAATATTTAAAAATCAAGGTTACCCCGCCTTTCCTCATTTATGTCGAGTATCGTTGATAAAAGTAGTCTTAATGTCCTTAATGTCCCGACATATGAGCTACATTACTTTAAAGTTTAATGTAAATCCGTATAACTTTTGTATTTTTAATACCACTAACTTTTGCTGTTTGTCGGTTAGAACGGTAAAAAATTGTCCATATCCTCCCCCGAGAATCAAAGCATTTCAATGCCAAATTTAATTTAAATCGGTTCAGCGTTGCTTTCGAATTTATAATATTAGTCTGAATAGCAGCAATGTAAAAAAATGTAGGATTTATCTATGAGAAGTCTAAAAAGGATTTGTATGTTTCTAGGTTGCTCCTGCTGCTTTAAAATACGTTATATCAGACCGAGTCAAGAAGCTAGCCGTTGCGAGAGTTATACCTGCCTACGACTAACCATAATTAAACATAAGCTTACATGTCTTTGTCATAATTATAATGTATCTTTTTAATTTTAAGGTTTTATATTCAAAAATTTATTATTATTGCCGATCGTTTCGAGTTTTCTGCTCGGTACCATCGACAATACTAAAATCATTTTTTAAATATAAAAACTTGATCATGGCAGACGTTTAAATGAGCCGCTTTAGGGAACGACTTTACCTACTTATTATTTTTAAACAAATAGTTCTCCTTGGCTTTATTTATTTTAAATATTCAATATCACTTTGCGTTTGGATTTACATTTTAATCAGTTACAAATGTTCGTCTCTCTTTAGTCAATTATCAATATTTAAAAAAACGTCCCTTTGAGAATAGAATGTCCGTTTTTATCCTTGAGTATTAAAGTAAAATTTGCTGAAGCATTTCGTAAATATTATCCTTGTTCATTTCATTTTTTTCTTACTGTAAACTCTAAACATTTATGACACTTACCTACGTTTGTTTTCGCTCTGTTTACAGGCCTTAAACAGGATTGTTTACAGGAGATAAGCAGGATTGTCTAATGTTATCGTTTGCACCCACCTATTTCTTAATTAGCGCGCTGTCATTTTATCTTGTCAAATAGTTGCAGTGTTCTCGTTCAAATATTGATAGCTTATTAATTAATATGGTTGTAGTATGAAAAGATCCTGTCCCCGATAACGATACCATTTTTATTCAAATTCAGTATATCTCCCAGGAAATGTAAGAGTGTTTCTTCGCATTTTCTTCCGCTTCTCTTCTTTAAAGGTATCTCTATGCTCGCAAAAGCATTACCAAGTAAATTGTCACCTACTTATACTTTTAACCTGAAGTAAAAGATGTGAAAATGTATAAACATATTTAAAAACCCTATCCTTAAGTAGTTTGAGAAGCCACCATAAATGGTAGTAAGTATTTAAGTACCGTGTTTTATTAATAACCCTGCTTGTATTCATGTACTGTACTTATTCTAAGAAGTAAACAAATTTTCTCTTTATAATTGGTTTTATTATAAACACACGGCTTTGTCATTAATTTGAGTGGTATTTTCTAACTTGAATATTGTCGTTACTGAACGTGGTTTACCTAGCCGTGTGGTGAGGGATTAAGAAGTGTTACTACCCCCATTCATTCCAGGAGTGTCGTAAGTACACTTAAACCATAGGTAACCTCCACGTAGCACAGCCAATGAACATCGCGGTTGTGCCACGTTTCGGGAGAAAACAAACGACAAATCTGTAAAAAGTAAAAATGACCAACAGTTGATTATTATTTAAATGATTATTATTAAAAAGCTGTTGATGACACTGCGCTGAGTAAAAGACGAACTAACTGATCATGTTACTATTACGATACTATTGATCGAATGTGATTAGATTCAGAGGTAGAGCAACACCCTTAGTATAAACCCAAATGGGCCTACGTATTACACTGTTATTACAGAATATATCTGTGTGTGTGAAAATTTGAATATTTTATGCCGAACTGTATTACTCTATATATTTAGATTATACCGATCCGATTTTTTCGGCTTCGATTAGATTTGAACTAACAAAGATAGTAACAATGTTGTAGAAATGAAGATGGAAATGTGTAGAATATGAAAAGGATAATGCATTAACATTAAAATAGTGGTAGTTAGTTGGAATAAAATAAAATTTTTGAATGCCAATGACTATTGTATTGTAAAGGCCTTATAACAAGGCCTTTATACGCAGTACACTGTCAGAGCGCCTCCTAAATGGCTAAACGTGCTATATAATATACCAGGCATTTTTTAAACTAATGGTTTGTTCGATAATGCGGTTAACCATTGTTAAAACCTTGATGGAAGAGAAAAGTAAAAACCCATACTCTTGAGAGTGAAATTATCTTTAATTTCAGTTCCACTGATTTTTTATGCCATAGCGGTAGAGGGGATAAGCAGATGGGTCATTTGATGGAAAGTTACCACCAGCACCTATGGACACCTGCAACTTCACATAAGTCACAAAGCTTGTCACATTCTGAGCCTCCGTCCCCTAAATCAGAGGGAAGGGAGTTGGAGCTCCGGTAAAATTACTCGGTAACAAGCAGTATGTCTATAATAAACGTAGAGGAGGGTGCTCACAGGTCAGGAGGAATACCGACATGCGCAAGATAGATGGCAGGAGCTGGATGCGAGAAACACAAAATCGATCAGAGTGGCGTGTAATGGCAAATACATATGTGCAGCAGTAAACTACCATATGCTGATAATGATACCCATTATAGACACCATAAAGAATTGCAGAATTCCAAATATAATGAAAAAGGTTGCACCAAAGAGTTGCAAATTGTATTACCATTCAACATTATGAAAAATAAAAAGTTCCAATTACAAACAAATGAAAGACATCTATGATCATTAATCAAGACAGCCCGGCAAGGTACATCAAAATGGGCGGAAAATATAAACACAAATAAAATAAGACCAAAATGTAAACCAGAAGCCACCCACTGCTCCGTATAACTCTCTGAACAGCTAGCTACTCCTCTACCATACAAAATGACAAAACCGAAGCACGATCCACCGACACCTAAATTCCGTTACAAAATACGTAAGAGACTGAATATGCTCAGTGTGCCTCACACTTACATCCTCGAAACGGATGAAGGGATGCCAGCGTACACACCGAGGGGCATACGTATGTCAGCTATACGAGCTCCACCTAATGACAGAGTTAACGATGTCGCTTGGCCATATACAAGGTAAGCTGATCTTATATATTTATGTATATTTAATGTATCAATATCCATATTCTATTCATCTTGTGGGTGCCGTAATAGCCGTTAAATAAGGAAAAACCAGGCCAGCGTTGTATAATAGGACAGTACCTCCTTTCTGAAACGAGGTCTATATCCTTTAGTGGACTTATGACTGTTGATGATAATGATGATAAAAATTTATTCATTAAAGAAATCTACTCTCCAGTAAACATACATAATTATGTCAAATAAGATCTTATGGGAAACGATGTACCTACGACAAAACATTTGTAGTATGAGTTATTAATATTCTCATGATTATAAATTAGGTTTATTATTTTCTATTACGATTGCAGACGCTTAGTGAAAACAAAAATGCAATTTAAAAAGATATTCACTGCGGACCGTTTAGAACGTTTGGACCGTATGATCGAGGCTTCCAATGCTACAATGTACTCAAAACTAGCAAACTGTGTTCTTGATTTGAAAAAACAGGACAACAAAGATGTAAAGAAGAAACGTGGATGGTCTGAATCTGAGTGGAAGAAACACATGGATTACATTGGACAAATGGCTGCTCCAAAACGTGATTTCAAACCGGACGCGATTAAGGTTTGTGAAATCATAGTAATGAGAGCAAAAAAAATTAAATATACCCTGTTCGGCTGGATCCCAAAATTGCAATCTCAAATAATATTATTAGTTAACGTTAGCTGCATCCCTAACATTTCTTTAATGTTATTCTAAAGGTAATTTTAGAGTAAAACGATCCTATAGTGCTTATACTATTATTGCAGCGAGGTGCATGCAAGCCCATTGAAGGCCTTATACCAAGACTTAGAGTACTCGCCATGCGTCCTGAATTCAAATGTTACAGACGATTATCGAAAGAGGAGTGGTACAGAAACCCAGAAAAGGTAAGATTTTAAAACTTTTAATTCAAACATATGTAAATAGTTTATAAAGGTAAAAACTTGCACACACACCCATACAAACATTTTTGCTTATCTCGGATCTTCCAAAGTACGCAAAGAGTTTAATTGTGGTTTTCACTAAAAAAAAAACAAGGTATCCATGCGAAACTGTGGCGAGTCCCTAATTGTAAATAATTTGTATATTTCCAGGTCGCCCCGCAAGCTTTGAAATACGTGCTAACTGACAGAACCAAGAAGCTAGCCGTTGCGAGAGTTATACCGGCAACCGATTAACCCACCCACCGATCCGCCAAGCTCTTTTATACCACTGCTAAATCTGCCGCACCTTTATCTACCCAAAGCCCTATGTAGTTTCATCTAAATAACTTTTGCAGCCCATATAATGAAATTCCTATTATATTGATGTTGCTTATCAAAAAAAGTCCTCTGAATACTGTAGTGCAAGTATTTAATATAGATCAAACTGCCGCAGTTTATAAATTAGTATGAATTATATTTAAATAAAAGCAAACGCGGCTGTGACAATTCTATATTTAATTTTTTGCATTACATCGAATTATTTTTTTCATAGTTGCGAAGAACTAGCACACAATATTTATAACCTATTTTTTTTTTAGTAAATCACATTCATCATGTCATACAGGCTGTCCCTGCGTAGGTAGGTATGTTTTGTAATTTTGAAGGTAAGTGCTAATTTATTATAAACTGCGGTAACATTTATTATAAAGCGTGGGGTAAGGCGCACTCTAGGTCATGAGTGCGTCTTTTTGTATATTCTAACTTACCGCAAACTTGACGAACGTAAATCTGTTCGCCTTTAAACGCATTTCCATGAGACCCGAAACTACAAAATACAAGTCGTGAAATAAATTACATAACTGCAGTTTTGGCTCTGCTCCTTCGATCAGATATTTAATAATCTAAATATCGAAATAAAATTTATTCCTCGCCTGGTACTAGAAGGCGGCCATTGATATACATACATACATGTCATACCATACCACTGAAACTATATAAAAATAAAACAATTTCAAGGAGATCGGTTTTTGTTTTTGCGAAAGACGGTCCCCATTTCATGTCATCCACATTTTTTATGTTTTTTTTATCATTAATTCCATCATGACGAAGACTTGAAGACTTGGAAGACTTAAAATTGAAGACATTAAATACTTGACATTGGCAGAAATAGCTGATCCGGCTGGTTGCCATATCATCAAAAGAAGAAAACAATTTCAAAGATTTTCCTGATTTATTTATTTACTATTTACATTAAGAATAGACGACTACATAAATACTCCGAAATACTGACGACATAATATTAAAATAAATAATAAATTTACAATGGTACACAGATCGAAATATTAAATTAAGTAGAAATGAAAAATAATTTGGCCATTTTTATGTCAGTGTCCGCCATGTCCGGACAAGTTTTGAAGTTCTTTTGACAGCCTTCTAAACGGTGGTAACTACAGAACTAGTGGTACAGCACTAGAAAGGGGCTTAGTGGGCGAGGCGGGCGATGATGGCATTTGTGAAGTCTTTGGTGGTAGATTGACCGCCGAGATCCTTCGTCCTCACTTTCCCGTCTTCCAAGACTCTGCGAAACAGATAATTTTGGTTGTTAGTGTGATAATTTTCAGGAAGTAACAGTTATCGGTATCTTATTAGTCTAATAGCCCATTTGAAAATTCAATGACTTCACGCTATCGGCTGTTTTGGATCAAGGGGAAGTTCTAGCAGTAGATCTTTTGGCTCAGATAATCATGATTTTTATATTTGAGATAACTCAACCTAACTTCGATGACGATTTTAAGTAAAGCATAAGGTTTACTTAAAATCGTCATCGAAGTTAGGATACTGTGGATAACCCTTTCCCAAACCCCGAATCCTTGTATAATTTTGTACTCGATTATTAATAATTCATATCTTACGAAGATTTGAAATATACTAGGGGGTTAAATTCCGAAGCCAATATAACTGGGTAGCGATAATTTCAATTGAGTAATAATAACAAATGCAGGACGTCTCTGCACACAACGCCATCTAGTTTCAAATTAAAAAATTAAACAAAACGTGTACCATGAAGGCTTGATTAACTGATAGAATACTTATATACATCTAAAGTACTAAACAAATATTTGCAGGTTTAACATATTAACATTAAATAACTCTTATAACAAGTTTATAATTTCGCTTTCTTTACCCGATGGCGAAGCCAAACGGATAGGTGTTAGTTTTGGCAGTCCATGTATGTTTCTATGTTCTACCGCAGGTAGCACCTAAAGTACCAAACTGATTTTAATAGTGGAGGTGTCAATGGATTGGTAATAATGGTCCGGGTGACACAGGCTCTCAGATCATATAAAAATGGCAGATAAAGCACGCTTTTGTTGTTGCTGAAGCCAAAAAACTCAGCTACTTTCAAGAAATCACACTTTTCGTTAGTATCGTATAAATTGTCGTGCAGTAAGTTTGCCTACAAAATGCCGTCTTGTGCAATTAAATGGTGTAAATACTACACAAAAGTAAGCAAAAAGGGTGAATCGGATTAACATTTCACCCATAATACACATAAAAACGTATGGGAAGAGTGCTGCCAGGAGTTCGTATTCCTAATAGCCAGGAAATGTGGGTAAGAAAAGTAATTTGTATTTAAATTCATATTCAAATAAAGTAGAGAGTGAAACATAAGTTTATTTTTTTTAATCACGTACTTTTAGAGTGTTAAAAAAATTACGTAAATAAACAAAATAGATTTAATCTTTATATTTAAAAGTATTACGGTCACTTTCGGGATATCTTCCGTGCTAATTCTTCATCCCAATTAAAACCATCTATATATTACAAAGGATTATCACTCTGATATGCTGTAAGCGAATCAGTTTAAGTAAGTATAACACACTCAGCAGCAGAAAAAGTGGGAAAAAAATGCTTGAACTTGTATTATGTTAGAAAGTGGTTGGTATTTACATTAAGCGTAATGCGTTAAAGGTTTATAACCTAAGTTTAGATATACCCATGTAGACACTGTTTTTTTTTTAATATTTTTCAATTACGAATGCACATAGCCTACAGAGCGCCTCAAGTTGTACCAGATGCGAGTCTAGCCGTAACGTGCGGCCGTTGAATGTTGCCAGGGTGGAGGGGTTTAGCCCATAATCACCACGCTGGGCAGGCGGGTTGGTGATCGCAGGGCGTAACTTGTTGCACCGGTGACGCTGCTGCCCATCATATTATATAGGCCTATTGTATTTAGTTACGCCTGTTGGGATGGATATACCGCCATCGGTCGGTCGCCAGAGCCTCGTTTGTTATCTAGCAGGGTACACCGCGTGCAGGTGAGGTTGGCTGGGGGCGAAAGATTGTGGTTCGCCCCCACACACCCCATCGAACTAAGTGGCGTGAAATTGGAGAGGCCTATGTCCAGCAGTGGACTGCGATAGGCTGATGATTGATTGACAGAGCGCCACATATGATTTACGACACGATCATGTTATGATAATTACTTTAGAAGCTCTCATAACCTCTAAACGAACAGATAAATATACATACGGGTCAAAATAATAAATCATAACACAATCTTCAATAACCTTAGTATTTTTTCTGCTCACACATAGATGACTCCTTCATATACATAATGTAATTGATAAGAAACAAACGGATTTATTTTCCCATATTACTTATTTTATTGCAATTTCTAGGGAGTTTTTTTTTTTAAAGTGGCAACACTTAAGTCACTCGCACATATTTGAAGAAATGGCTTCACTTTCTTATTCTACGTGGGTTATCTATCTTTTTTAATTTGATCTGAGTATAGATTATTAAATTATATTTTAAAAAATACGTATACGAGTTGTACTTTATTCAACGTTTTAGTAATTTTTTTTTTCTTTTTACTAAGACAACTCCCGCATTAGGAATTTACATTCCTGTGTCGCGGGGATCTTTACAAACATATATGAAACAGAGACAAAGTACACCCAGACTTAGTACAATAATTTATGGATCACACAAAGTGTTGTCCCACGTAGGATTTAAACCCACAACACTTGGCGCAGTAGGAAGTGGTGTGGCGACCACTGAAACCACTAGGCCAACCGTGTAGTCGTTTGTCATATTGAACTAAACAGTTACAAGAAAATAAGTAGTGAGATATTTTGAACTTCGTAACTCTGTACAGTTTGACTTGTTCTGTACTACTCCGATCGCGGTGAGGCAGCTTTTATCGAGAAGTTTTTTTTTTTTTTTATGTAAGTGTTGGATGCGGTGCTCAAACTGATAGTTTAAGTAAAATGTGATATGTTTTTACGCATGGATGGATGTATTTTGTGGGTTCATTACCAATTTATTTTGTTTTATAATATTGTTTTCTTTTTTCTTTGTTTTTGTTTTCTTTTATATCCGCATACGCATGTTTTCCTATGGTAATGTATCTGTATCTGTGAATACATACCATGTAAGTCTAAGACCTGGCACTCGACCAGTGTAATATATTGTTACCTATATATGGAGGCTTGTTGTTAGCGATTTGATCACCTATTTGAATTAACCATAATTATGTTTATTAGTCTGTAAGCCTTCTTCAAAAATAAATAAATAAATAAATAAAAACACAGTAATCCACAAAAATTAACGAAATAAAACGACAGAAATCAATAATGTGCTAAATAAGATAGTACCACTTCTGATAAAAGCAAATAAAACAATTTTCTTTACAAAAATAATAAATATAATAAAACTGAGTAGGAGGATAAGGCTCATTGCTATGAACTAGCAAATTATATTTGTAAACTAGCTTTCGCCCGATGCTTCGCTCACACAAAATATTTTATACAAACTTTCGTCCCCTAATTTACCCCCTTAGGAGTGGCATTTTGAAAAATACAAAAATACGTATTCCATTAATTTAACACCACTATATTTTTACAAAACTTAAAAGAAATCCATCATAAGAATAAAAAAAAATTTCCCTCTTGGGGGTGGCATTTTCGAAATTCCTTTCCTTGTGCTTATTTACGTTACACAAAGAACCTACATGCAAAAGTTTCAGAATTCTGGGTTCAGCGGTTTGGGCCGTGCGTTGATCTCTGGGTATCTTAGTCAGTCACCTTCCTCTTATATATATATATATAGACATATTTATTGAAACGATGCAAATTAAAACTTTAAATACAAAAACAAACTTATTAAAAAGAAAGTGATATTCACGAAAATATGTTTTTGGTATAAAACTCATAATTTATATAAGCAGACGGTCCGTCTGTTGCCGAGAGTCCGGTGTCTCGTTTACAACACCTTCCAATTATAACGAACAAAATTAGACGCAAGTTATAAGCGACTAGCGATAACACAACATATTAGGACAACATGATTAAAACAGTAAAAGTACGATCATGTGGGTAATAAATAAAATTCGCGGCGTTTGTTGCCAAACCCCTCCGAAACGGCTGGACTGCTTTTTATGAAATTTTGTGTGCATTTCGGGTAGGCCTGAGAATCGGCAATCATCGTTTCACACCCCTATTTTTTTTTGTCATTTTTTTTATTGCAAGACAACGTACGGCGGGTCAGCTAGGAATAATATAAAGCAATGTCAATCTATATAATCGCTGGCCTCTGTAACTTGTAACATCGTTTACAACATTTCGGTGATACCAGATTGACGTTTACGAGTCAAGCTAATCAACTATCAGTTGTTTATGATATAGAAAAGAGTTTATTCGTGAGCCAAAGCAAAATTAACTTACAGTGGAGTTGCATTAGGATCAAATTAGTTTGACTACATTTTCGAAGGATATATCGCTTTAAATATAATATGTATATATACTGCGATATTTGGGTTTTTATTTCAGTTTTACTTATTCATCATCATCACCATTCTGCTCTGATGCAATTTTATTTAAAAATCGCTGTAATTAATGTCTTACATAGTAAAGGACTTTGGATTTTTTTTGTGAAGAATAAAATCAGGTGCTGAAAAAAAGATGTTAAATTAGTTAAGTAGCCCTTCCGTACTGTAACATTACTCACTTAGTCTCATCATCATCAGCCTACCGCAGTCCTTTGCTGGACATAGGCCTCTCCAATTTCACGCCACTTAGTTCGATATATGGCTTCTCGCATCCAGCTCCTGCCAGCCGTCCCGCGCAAATCATCGCTCCCCCTGGCCTGTGGATGTCCTACACTACGTTTGCCGAGACGCTTAGTCTCAATTAAGTGAATTTAAAAAGAGTATCACAGGTACTAGAGCCACGCTGATCGCAGCTGGTACGGGCCAGCTCGGCCGGGGCTGTACAAACTTCACCCTGAAAATCAACCTAAATGACAGCATTCATGCTGTCGTGTTTCATTGGTAATTACGAAACCCGAGGCTCAATGATGAAGAAGCATCTCAATAGGCTACCATAGTGTGGGTCACCATGCTGCATTATTTGCATTCACAATAAGTATGGTGACCACTACTCTTGTATTCTGCTAATTTTTTCATTCAGAAAGAATAGAGTCACTTTAGCAGGTACATCATACTATTTTAATATCACACATGTGAAAACAAGTTTGTTTGTCATGTTTTCACGCGAAAGTTACTTAACCAATCGTCTACTTTTTACCTCGACTCTTCCCATAGGTGTTAATGACACCTATATGAGCCGACTAAATTGGACAACGTCACTGTAAAGAGATCGACAACCAATTTTTTTTACGTTTGGAAACCCCCTCGGGCCTTCACCCCACGGGGCTTTGCGTCGGAGCGGTGTATTTTTTTTTTTTTTTTTTAAGCTGCCACAATGACTCTGCCCTGCCTGATGGAAAGCATGAGCAGAATCCAAGAGTGGTGGTCACCATCCTCAATGCGAAAAAGAACAATGCAGCATGGTGACCCACACTATGGCGGCCTGGGGGGAAGGGGGATGGTGAGGGGGCGTTGGATTGGGGTATGGGCCTCCGGTATCCTCACTCACTCGATGAAACACAGCGTAAGCGCTGTTTCACACCGGTTTTCTGTGAGGCCGTGGTATCACTCCGGTCGAGCCGGCCCATGCATGCCGAAGCGTGGCTCTCCCACGGTTGACGGTATTGAAATCGAACGCACTAAAATTCCTCTCTACGCCCGAGACGGGAGGCAACCGGGAACCGCTTGCTGACGCCACCTGACCCCTCCCAGCTAATGCCCGAGCAAAAGCGGGCACCGAAAAAAAAATGCGGAACGCTTCATGATTTTGCGTGTCATCCTTGCGCAGGGGCCATGCTAATCTTCTCTGTATCGTTCCAGTTTTAGAATATCTACTGCCGAAGCAAGTACAAAGAGAACGAAAACCCTCTACCAATCCGACCTCTACATCCTCTTTTCTAAAGCGAGGCCTTTGTCCAGCATCGGGCTGTTAAAGGCTCTTGACGTCATGATGATAAAACAATGTCAGTTAGTAGAAAGAAGTCTGACTGTTAAAACAGAAAGGCCCCCTCTTGCAGGAACCCTGATGCTCCTTTCTATATATATATAGCCTCACCCGTCTGTCGTCTCTGGTACCTGGGCTACGGTACCTGGCCCATTCCCGGGCCTGGCGGACAGGCAGTGTTCTAAACCTCTCCTGGTATCGCTCCGCCGTTTTTTCTACAGCAGAATTCCACGCGCTCTGGCTCCGCAACATGGCCGCAATTATTCCAAGATAATCCGACCTAGTATCTATCTAGGTAAACGGGCAATACTCAAATGTATAAAACTACAAAAAACCGGATTATCGATGCCAAATTGGGCCCTACAAACCTATAACCTATAAAAATTCAAACAGATTTAAAATTATTGAGTTTGAATACATTTCACAGTAGGTACATCTCAATAATGTGATTAGTTATTTAATATATTATACATATGCCGCGCCCCAATACATCTCAATAGATTTCTCTTAATAGTTCAATACAAACGGATTCACGATAAAAAATAATTCATACGGCTATATCTTCCACACGATTTATTAAAACTGACATCAAGCTACGCCCACTTTACCCTTAATATGGTGCAAATTTACTAATAGTTACCCCTTTTTACTATATTTCTGTCTCTTTCCAATGTACGACAGATGTAAGAGAGGTCACACGACCCTTAAAGCCATAAAACTGTCAGCGCATAGTCGCAAATTTGACATTTATTGCAAAATTATGCAGGACCATTTCCTATTAAGTTTTTTGTTGATCTATTTGTGATCATTGTGCTAGTAAGATCGCGAATTGATTGATTTTTCCTCATAACTTCTCATCTCATATCATAAGATATTAACTAATGAAGCAATGAGACGAAAACGCAAAATTCTTTAAGAAGGTAGGTACAAACTGTCATAATAAATGGAACATGCATGACCGAGCCTTGCTCTATCGATCATAAATCGATACTAGCTAGATTGTTTTATCGCCTCCAAACCCGCTGAACACTATATTTTATTAAAATTATTGGAACCGTTTCCGAGATTCAGATTATATTTAAACATCGTGATATTTAGATACCGTGGGAGAGCCACGTTTTGGCATGCATTGGCCGGCTCGACCGGAGTGATACCATGGCCTCACAGAAAACCGATATGAAACAGCGCCTACGCTGTGTTTTACCGAATGAGTGAGAATACCGAAGGACCACAATTCAACCCTTCCCCTCATCCCCCTCCCCATCCCCCAAGGCCGATTATGCACTTGTGACACCTCTGGTGTTACAGGTGTCCATGTGCGGCGGTAATCGCTTACCATCAGGCGATACGTCTGCTCGTTTGCCCCACAAAAAAACAAACAATGCGCGTTTAAACCAACGCATTCAGTAAAAACTTTAAGAAATCTTAGTTATCATCTTCATCTTCTTAGCCTGTATTATTTCCAAGATTATTTTGAGGTCAGCTACTGTTACTACTACTGTAGTTCAACTGGTTTTACCTGAATAACAGTGTCACCAAGGAACGACTTACGTCGGAAGTCCGCGACCCTGAATTTGGACTGAATTCGAAGGATGCGCTTGCCGTCAGTATATTGAGGGCACTGTCTTATCAATATCAATTGACATAGATCTCCACGACAACTGAGACTGCCGGCTTAAAGGCTTTCATCATCAGCCTATCGCAGTCTATGCCACTCAGTTCGATCTATGGCTTCTCGCACCCAGCTCCTGCCAGCCGTCCCGCGTAAATCATCGCTCCACCTGGCCTGTGGACGTCCTACACTACGTTTGCCGAGACGCGGTCTCCACTCAAGAAAAAGGCTTTACCCAGACACATATTTGGCTCTACCCTGGAATTGAACCCGAGACTGCTTGATAATAGTAGCATACAGTAACCGCTAGACCAACCAGACAGTATTTTAATAGAATCTTAATACCAATCATCATTTAATAACTAATTAAATCAACAGACGAAATGATTATTTTTTATAATAAAAAACATTTAATTAATAAATTCGGCTAAGTGCGAGTCGGACAGGCACTAGAAGTGTTCCGTCCCATATCCTCCGTCTATCTTTAGCCATTATTATTGTCGAGCAGAAAAAATCCAAAAAAAAAACACGTTTGCGGTATGCGAGTACCCCTTAGTAATAATTCTTTCCATCTTTGTTGTTATAGCAGTAACGAAATACATCTGTGAAACTGTATGGCTATAACGTTTAATTAGTTATAGCCCGACGACAGACAGACAGACAGACGAGTTTTAATAATAAGGTCCTGTTCTACCCGATGCGTACGGAACCCTAAAAACGATTGAAAAGAACTATATCAGCTTAAAGTAGTAGCAAGTATTTAATATTCATAGAAATATTAATAATATCATTTGTGTGCCTTTAATAATAAATTGTAATATATTGTGTGGGCCTTGGAGAATTGAACTATTTTCTATTAACTCGTGAATATTTATAATAAATACTAACTTTTTACCTACGGCTCCACCTGCTTGTATGGCTATGTCTGGCCAACGTACAAGTTCAATATGAAGTAAAGAAGAACTTTATGTATTTTATTGTGCCTAAAACTAATGCAAAATGACCAACAGTTATTGGAGTGAAAACTTCTTTAGCCGCGTCCAGCACTTTTTGGTAGTAGAAAATCTTATAAGTTCGCGTCAACGCGTCACCGCGATACTGACGTCACAAAACTTAAGGAAGTTTTGTGACGTCAGTATCTCGGTTAGTCACGTTGAGCATTTTTTGGTAGGAGAAAATCTTATGAATACGCGTCAACGCATCACCGCCATACTGACGTCAAAAATCTTCTTTGGCCGCATTGAGCACTTTTTGGTAGGAGAAATCTTATGGGTTCGCGTGACCGATATGCTAATGTTTGATGTTGATAATTTTAATTTATAAATTATGAAATTTCTAATTTTGCACCTTAATTTTACAAAGAACATTCTGAGTTATAAGTTTTCACTTCTATCGGCAGTCTTTATGTTTGCCAATTATCTTTTTTGTCTGCTTAATACAAGTTATTTACCCACGCTAACGTTCTGAACGATCGAGATTTTTTGTATTTTATAGGAACACGCAATCAGATGTGTCAACTGCATTATCATTAAGTACCACAAGTGCTTTATCGCCTTCTAATTTCACACATAACCCTCCTCAAGAGTAAAAGGACCCAAAGTACATCAGGTCCAGTCCCAATGATGCATCTTAATATGCCGCCATAGTGTAGAATAGAATAGAGTAGAATAGAATAAATTTTATTGTACAACAGTTAAAACAGTTTACATTCAGGAGCATAACATATAAACGACAATGTACAAATGGCGGCCTTATCGCTTAAAAGGAATTTCTTCCAGGCAACCTTTAGATGGACAAATTGACTGTAGAAATTCGAATTCATGGGTAATTTGGTGTGAAATGGGAAAAAATAAATACTTAAAGTAAATCATTCAATTAAGATAAATACTAATAATGAAAGATTTAGTATTACACATTAATACAGTCAAATAAATACATAAATATATACAATATCTACACGTACGTCATCATGATGCAACATGATCTTGCATTATCTGCATTCATAATGAGTTTGGTGACCACCATCTTGGACCTAGCTCATGCTTTCCATCAGACAGAGTGTAGAAAGTATCCTTGGGCAGGTTCACACAAAAAAGGTATATTTCGTGAACAGAATTCAGAAGTTCAAGAGTATATTTTTATCACAATCACCAAATCAAATAAACATAAAACCGCAAAAGCCTCTCCCATCAGTTGAGGCCTCTCGCTATTATACGCATATTAAGCTAATCTTAAGTTAAGCACTTTCGTATTAAGTTTTATTTGTTATTAACGAGAAAACATAAGTAAAGATTAGCATTTATGTAACAGGGGATTAAAGTGCGTCGTAACAAGATGGCCGACGGTTTAACGTGTGATAGCTGACTTGATTAGTAAGTTTGTTTATGGAATTATGTGTATTAATAGTCTTATTTTTTGTTTAATCTTTCCAAAGTATACTGAGTACGAGCTTTTGCCCGAGTCTTCGCTCGAGCAAAATGTTGCATACAGATATTTAGCCCCTAATTTACCTTTTTAGGGGTGGCATTTTGAAAAATACCAAAATGTATTTAATTACTGTAGCCTCACTATATTTTTACAAAATTTTAAGCTTATCATCACAGGAATTAAAAGTTTTATCCCCTATTTTAACCCATTGGGGATGGCATTTCCAAAATGCCTTACTTAGTGGTTATTTACGTATTGCATGCTCATATTTTCAGGTTCAGCGGCTTTTTTTATGGAATTAGAGGTAAACGAGCAGACATATCGCCTGATGGTAAGCGATTACCGCCGCCCATGGACACACGTAACACCAGAGGAGTCACAAGTGCGTTGCAGGCCTTGGGGATGGGAAGGGGGATAAGGGAAGGGTTGGATTATGGGCCTACGATATTCTCACTCACTCGGTGAAACACAGCGCAGGCGCTGTTTCACACCGGTTTTCTGTGAGGCCGTGGTATCACTCCCACGGGTTAACGGCTTGGGCTGTGCGTTGATCTCTAGGTATCTTAGTCAGTCACCTTCCTCTTTTATATATAAAATATATATTTTAGATATTAAGAATGAAGAAATAATGAAATTTCATTTCAATGGATTAATTAACAGTGAACATCTGTGATAGGCATTTACCTTTGTTTTTATATGAGTTCGATATGACTTGACTCTGTCTAATAGAAAGCATGAGTTGAATCCAAGAATGGTAATCATTGTCCTCATTGTAAATGCAGATAATCCAGCATGGTAAGCAACTTATGGCCGTATGGCCTTAACCCTCTCCTGAGAGGAGACCCGAGCCCAGCAGTGGGACATTATGGGTTGTTGTTGTAAGCAACTTAAATCTGTTGGTACTAAGTAATATTACAAAGCTGTTGAGTTTGTTTGCTTATTTGAACGTGGAAATCTCAAAAAACTACTAGTTCGAGACAGACATCAATGAAAAATATGGCCAAAATGGTCACTTTTTTTCTTTCAGAGACGATAATGTTATAACGCGGGTTAGTTCACTTGTATCTCTTAAAATGTGTTCAAGAATGGCTGGATTCACTTACTGACAAATAACCTGTCTGTTTGTTTATTCCCTATTTGCGCTGCGAGCTAAGAATAGAAGCATTTCGGTCTAGTCACCTAAACAGACAATTTCTTTGGTCCACTGCTTAAAATGGTACATATCTGTATCGCAAACAAATATAGATGTCTACTTCATTAAAACGAATATTACAATACATCTCGGAAAGTGAAACAGTGCCTGAAAGGTGTTTCACCGAGTGAGTGAGGATAAAGGCCCTTCCCCCATCTCCCTTTAGTCTCCCAAAAGCCGGCAACGAACTTGTGACGCCTCTAGTGTTGCGGGTATCCATTGGCGGCGATACTCGCTTGCCATCACGCCCTATTTCCTACCCCTATTCCATAATTTTTATTTTAATCAAATAAACATTGAAATATATGGCTCAATTGAGTGGTCGAAAAAAGTGACGTCACAAGTTTGTATTTTGAACTTTTTTTTATGATCTTAATCGTAATAAGTTATCGTTTTGGCAGATGATAAAAAGTAACTTACTTGCCTTAGGTATCATCTATCTGTCCTATTCAGCACAGACTGTGTAAAGATACCTAGCAATAACTTCATCTCTAACGTGGAACACTTCTGGTCTCCCATTCATAGATATTGAGGCGTGAGTACATTAGAAAAGCTTCTTTTTTCCCAAAATAGAAATAAACAATTGGTTCCTCAAAACTCCATGAATCAGCAATCGTTAGCCCTTTCAATAGTTTCTTAAAAAAAGGGTGGAAATTCGCGAAATTATCTCCGTAAATTCTTTTCACGTGAGGGCTAAATTGAGGACAGATGCAATTGTGCCGCGAAATAACAATACACTGAGACAGCATCATAAAAAACACAGCATTTTACAATTGCAAAGAAATTTACTCTTCTTGTATTGATCCCCAATAGAACTTATATTTAATTCAAAACCCTTTAAATACAATCGAATAATATTTATTAGTTTTTTTTTCCTAAATCGATTTCATCGTGTAATGCTCCAGATAACGGCAATTGAAAAAAAAATATTGAAAGGGTCCTTTTGGGTAACTTGAGGTCATACTTGCTCACACCCCTGTACATCCTGTCTTAAACTGATACAGGGTTGGCACTAACAGTTACCAATTGAATAATGAAAATGATTTTAAATTTTATTTAGTCTTTATTTTTTTATAGCTAAGACATTAGTATATTGTTTGCAAATAGCATTGTATAGATTATTTTTCGAAATAAAATCCTAAATGCTATTCCAGACTTTTATCTATTTCAGTACCAAATTACATTTATAATAACACAGCCATATTCGTAGCCTTTAC
Organism: Hyphantria cunea; assembly: GCA_003709505.1. NCBI lineage: Eukaryota > Metazoa > Arthropoda > Insecta > Lepidoptera > Erebidae > Hyphantria > Hyphantria cunea. The sequence continues at coordinate 1,236,517 of PKRV01001639.1, read as the reverse complement.
ACAATAAGAAAAAATAATCCAAATTTTTGCATAAATAAATAGAAATAACATTAATTAAAATGGGACCTCTTAACATTCTTCAAATATAATAAATCATTTTAATTTATTACCAATAATAGATTCTTTTGTATATTCTCATTTTGAAACGACGCTAATTTGTGCTGTATTATTTTTAAAGCTAATATAAAGGCTAAATACATATTTTATGACTAAAAATCTACATATATTGAGGTTATTAGTGAAAACGTTTTAGATAAATATAAATCAAAAATATTATAAATAATTACCATAGTAATCATACAGAATGAGTTTAGAATTTCTATCGATGAATACAAATTTATCCTTTAACATAACCTAAAAAAATGCCGTTAACTCTAGACTGTCTAGCGGGATTTCGTTTTGTCTAATATCCAGAATTTGCATGCTATGTCGATATAAAAGAATTTAGAAAGAAAAACGTACAAACTAACAAGTAGCAATCGATTTCTCAAGATGAGAGGAATAGTCGTAAGGGCTTAGAGTTGAGATTTTCTACTCTTTCATAAACTTCACCAAAGAAAGGTAATCGAAAAGTTTGGTCGGATATCCGGCAATCGTATATCCAGTTATCCAGCTTTTCTTCTTGATATCTGACTTTTAGCAAATACACTCTATTAGCTGTACATATTGATAAGTTTTTAATATTAAAATTTGAATACAAATGAGTACATAATGCGGTTTGTGGAATACACAGATTTGAAATCAACCTATATAAAATACATTCATACTTGACACCGTAGCAAATTTAAATATTTTAAGAAAATTAAAAAAAACGTTCGTTTTTAAAAGATTTTTGGATTGGTAATTTTTATAAAGTAAATTTCCTTACTTGGAAAAAATTGAGTGTTATTATAGTTAAGAGGTTTATTAACAAGTTTTCATTGATGAATATTTCTGAATATAAAATTAATTATGGTCAGTATTCGGTTACTCCATAATTTTAAGGTTTTCGTTCATATGTCGGATAAAACTCAGAGGCTTGTTTAGAGACATTGGTGTATTTAAAACTAAAATTATTATTTGTCAGTGTGTTTGTCACTATATGCCAAATTTTACCGGCAAACAGACAAAGTTACCTTAAATTTTACGAAACATAAAATTATACAGCAAAGATAAAAAGCTGTAACTTAGAAAACTACAACAACTCCAACTTAAAGAGTTTTAAATTAAATATTTATTTTCTAAAAGTGCCAACCCTGGCGCATTGCAATTCGCGAGTACAAGCATGCGACAGGTCACAGTGACTATCGACAGCTCCGTGAGAATGCGTTTGCGCAGCTGACGTCACGTCACCCGAGCCGAACCGATGACAGCCGATGAGACCTATTGTTGTTCAATAGTAAGTTTTGTTTATTTGCCAAATGGATTTTGATTGTAATACTTGTAGTGTTAGGCAAACTTAGCTCTGTTTGGTGAATCTTGAAACGACAATGCTCGAGGAATTGAAGGCAAACATTGGCATTGAAAGGGTTAAGTTATAATTGCTTCTTTATATATTACCAACAGGATTTTGGCGTAGTGTCACGCTTATACAAGTCATATTCCTAGTCCTCGGTATTATTTTCTTTCGGGGCAGAAATACAATTTTATAAAACAAATCCGCATCATTATCATCTTCCTTGATCTTATTATTAACAAGATTATTTGGGGTAGACTACTGGTAAGGCCGGTTTTATCTGAATTTTAGTTTTTTACCACAGCGCGACAGGAATCGAACCTCCTTATCTCTAAGAGTGAACTGAATTCAAAGATTGAACTAGTAGCCAGTAAATTTGAGGGCACTGACTTCCTAATAACGACTACCATAGTTGTTCATGAAAACCAAGCCCGACTGCTTAACGTGCCCTCCGAGGCAACACCGCCGTCTTCCACACTCCGGGCTGCTATTAAAATTTTTTTGTAAGAAAAACCCAACAGCAGTCCTACCCCGGAATAGAACCTGAGACCTCTTGATCGCTTACGCTAGCCACGAGACCAATAACGAGAACCATAAAAACAAATCAGCATATAAAAATTAAATATTCAAATATATTCTAATAAATATACGGAATGCTGTGGATAATTTACTTCAAGTGAGTCAGTTACTGGAGCGAAACCTCCCTGCCCTCAGCCTGAGGGTAGGAAGCACTCAAATCGCAGAGCTTCACCTGATGGCAAGTGTATACAACCGCGCACATTCAATACAAGAGGTACAAATTCTTTGTCCCGTTCAGTTGTAGTTTCAGTCGGTCGTTATGTACCAAAGCATGGTTCTCACACGGTTTTTACCTATACGATTTTATCAAAATCCTTACAACTATTTCTGTATACCGGTTTAAACCTGTATAGATTCACATTTAAATTATTTTTCCATACATAATGGTCACAGAAATGACAATTACCCACTATAATGACAATATAGAGAGCGGCTTCTCGAGATTTACAGAAATCTTTACATTTCACAAGGATTCACTACAAAATGATAATACACAGTTCTCCATCTGCCATTAATTTCAAATAAAGAACACAAAACTAACCAAAAGTGGTCCAACTTAACATCCTATTCACTACCCGATTAGTTGAGCTTTATTCGAAGAATTACTGACATAACAAACCCAGTAGCCAACCGTGTGATTGCTTCAGTACAAATCTTAATGAATAGCCCTCTTTATGGACTTAAGCTCGACACAGGACTTCCGATTACGAAAATAGACCCATTGAACTATTACCTACTATTCATTATGTTGGAAAGTGAATGGCATGCCTTATAGGCAGATGACACCACTTAACTCTTAAACGACAATTCAATTAACCAAAGATTAAGTGATACAAAAACGTGAGCACTTTCTTTAGTTAATCCGTGGTTTTATTAACATTATTAACTGGTTCGAACCGGATATTGTGGAACCGGCCGCATTGATAACGATCTAATTTTGAATGTAGATTTGCGGGATTGCATTCTATTTACGAACGACCACTGGTTTGTTATTTAAAATTTTAATTGAAGTTCTTATGACTCTTATAACGTTCGAGTAGAGTACATTTTTGATTGATTCTAAATAACGCAACTGTATAGTTAAGATTGTATTTCATACTGAGCTTTTGTGTAACAATGTTTTTCTTGCCGAAGAAATAAATCTTAAGACCTATAAAATAAAGTCGAAAATCGTATGTTGGTTAAGTGAAATATATTGGCAAGCTATCTCGTTCATTGGGAGGATTATCGATGTCCGATTTTCGTTAAAGATTCCCATACGTTTTGTTTGTATCGGTAGCTTTGACTGTATACATGGTGTTGCGTATTGTTGTCGAATATACAGCTGTTTTTTTTTTTATAACAAGGGCTGGGTTTATTGTGGTCCGTAATGAACGGGGCTTAGACATACAAGTTATAGTAAAGTTTTTTGAGGAGAGTATAAATAATTAGATATACTTAAATTCATTTTCTTTTTTTTTATATATTTATTTCTAGCTGAGCCCCGCGGTACAACAACAGCCGCGGGTATCGGCCCGGAGCAAAGCCAGTCTAAAAAGCAGCCTGAGTAACTCCTTACATCATGATCTATCTGCCAATGAAAATCCCGTCAAAATGGGTCCAGCTAGCCAGACAGACATAAAAATTGTTAAAAATTACATTTTGGTAATTATATCGTATAAAAATACTCATATATTTAAAAACCGGTTATTTCAATATTACAAACAGACATTCCAATAATATTTATTTATACCTATAGATAGTTTGTAGGTACTATGATTGAGATAACTGTAGGGCCTCTGTTACTATTCTCTTATTATTTATATCTATCTATTATACCTTTAAGTACATGTTTGATATGTGTGTATATATACATAATTATATGCAGCTGCCTCGTTGTTCTAGCGGTTGAAGTATGCGACTCCAATCAAGAGGTCTCGCGTTCAAATCCTGGGTCGCGCAAAAAGTTTTATTGAGTTTTTCTGATTACATAAATATTAATAACAGGTCGAAGTTTGGAAGTTGGGGTCTCAACCCCCGTGCTCCGAGAGCACGTAAAACTGACAGTCCTGCGTCTGTTCTATTCCTGACCGCGTCATTTAATCGTCCCATCGGTTTATGAGAGAGAGGGAACAGAGAGTGCACCTGTGTTTGCACGCACTTGTGCACTATAATATCTCCTGCGTAGTGGGCTGGTCTCCGTTGTGACTGACTGCCGTGGCCGTAATCAGCTCGGAGAACATCAATTATATTCACAGTTAGCAACCGTCTGTCTGAAAAATGTTGATCCATTCTAAGGTTGTCTGGAAGAGATTGCCCGATATTTATATATTAAATATGACTATATATTATATACCTATATACCAAAGCAATATATATACATACATACATACATGTATATACACTCGAAAAACATAGCCCCGCTTTTTTCGCAGTCGAGTAAAAACGTGAAAATCGGTAAGATAGTTTCGGAGTTCATCGTAAGCAACAATGTGATACGAGAATACATAGTCTAACTAGTAACCTAGCCTGGCTTTGTACGGAAGTCTTTGATATACTCGAAAATCCTTGCACATAGAAAACGTGGTTCAAGAGGAGGAAGTACTACACATAAAAACCTTCCCCTTGAATCAATACATCTTTTGCTGAAAACTGCATTATCATCAATCAATAACTCATAATGTCCCACTGCTGGGATCGGGTCTCCTCTCAGGAGAGGGCCATACGTCCCATTAAAAGATCTAAGCGAACAGACAACGTAAGGGCCTTCACTTTATACTATGAAAAGATATACCGTGGGAGGGCCACGCTTCGGCACGAATGGTTCAGTTCGAGCTGACAGTTCGAGTGACACCACGGCCTCTCAGAAAACCGGTGCGTAAGTGAGAATACCTGAGACCTATATCTCCAACCCTTCACCCCCTCCCTCTCCCTATCACCAAAGGCAGGCAACGCACTTGTGATGACTCTGGTGTTGTAGATGTCTATGGGCGGCGGTAATCGGTTACTGATGGGTTTTGGGCATAAAGAAAACTAATTATTAGTATATACCGAGATGTATTTTAATAACAAGTGGAGATAACTTTCGACACACACAACAGCGTACAAGAGCAGTGTTGCCACAGATCATAGATGAAAAATAACCAATATGACATTAACATTAGAATGACATATATTGTGTTTATAAAATATACACTAACAGTTACCATCAGGCGAAACGTAAGCTCATTTGCCCGATATTCCAAAAAAAAAATTCATGTGTTCATTGCTGAAAACTGCACTAAACTCCGTTGATTAGTTAAAAGATATAATTATACCGTGGGAGAACCACGCTTCGGCATGAATGGGCCGGCTCGACCGGAGTGATACCACGGCCTCACAGAAAACCGGTGTGAAACAGCGCTTACGCTGTGTTTCATCGAGTGAGTGAGGATACCGGAGGCCCATACCCCAATCCAACGCCCCCTATCCCCCTCACCATCCCCCTTCCCCCCAGGCCGCCATAGTGTGGGTCACCATGCTGCATTGTTCTTTTTCGCATTGAGGATGGTGACCACCACTCTTGGATTCTGCTCATGCTTTCCATCAGGCAGGGCAGAGTCATTTTGGCAGCTTAAATATAAAAAAAATAAAAATATCAAAGCGAACAGACAACGTAAGCAACTTTATTTGATACTAAGAATGTAAAGATATTTAGATTCGTCGTTTTGAATAATAATAATAGCAACCACTTATGCTGAGTTAACAACTTAATATTAAATACAAATGGTTTTAACAACTTAAAATAACCACATTTTAAAAAAAGAAATCATTAACGTTAATTCATATACTGTATCTATGATCCAGTGTTGACAATCAAAAACCAACTCTACCTACAGGTAATTAGGTAAGAAATTCATTGTAGTGTGACACTAATATCCTTCAATTAAAATCACAAACGAAATCAAGATTAACGCCATTGGGATAAAGTTGAAATTACTTTGAAGCAAATGATGGTTTAAGGGCTGTGCTGAGAAAGAATAATAACGCCGGCAAAGGAAGTGGGTAAAAAGATAATATAAATTGTTATACAGTTGTATTCATACAGTTAAGGTACTAGGATATGATTAGATTCGTGGTAAAGGGATAGGTAGTGAATAACAGGGTTCTGTACCCATTATAAAAATCGTTTTATGTAAGTTCAAAGACTGAATCAACAACCCATAATGTCCCACTGATGGGCTGGGGTCTCCTCTCAGGAGAGGTTGAAAGGCCATACGTGTAGAAATGATTGGAAGAATCATTGTCACTTTAATGTTACTAAATATGAGTATATATTGAGTGCTATAACCTAAATATAATATACATACCTGCCTGTTATTAAAGTACTTCGGGGAGTAAGGTTTTTGGAAACTAAACCTGCACCTACCTACTTTTTGACTGCCCGCTTGGCCTCGGGGCTTAAGCGATCGTTACGCCGAGGGTTGAGGGTTCAAATCCCGCTTGGAACAACACTTTGTGTGATTAATAAATTATTGTTTTGAGTCTGAGTGTTTTTATGTCTGTTTCGTTCATCGCGATACAGGATATGGTGGGTCGGTTTTTTTACAACCTACTTAGGGTTGTAAAAAAACCCCCCGAAAAGCCCTTGATTCTAGGAATAGGGATCCAAAACGCTGCAGCACACTTGTATCTAGGTTCTCGAGTAGCTGGTAGTCTCACTAAATCAGGTCACCCATCTATTAATTTGCCCAAACCTAATAAAAAAAGAATCAGCAGAAATGCACAGCTCCTGCAGTTCCCAGAGATAAAAGAGGCAGGTTTCACATCATTTTCCACCAGATTTAACACATTGCGGCAAATTCATTGCTTTATTTGATTTTATCATTTCACCTAAACAAATAACACTCGGGTTTCGTACCATTTTGTATTAAGTTAAATTGGTGATTTTATGTGTTGAGTTCTATTGTTATAAGGGTAAGGTTTAATTTTGAATGATGATTCGGACAAACTTTGTTCGGATGAAAAAATTGTCTCATTATGTCATTTATTAGCTCTCAAATTGTGTGTGGTACAAATGATAAGAAATTCATTAATATCTGTCAATATTTGCGTAGGTACTATTACAGAGAAATTAAAATACTAAGAAGATTTATATGGCCTTTGTGTAACAGTGGACTGTGATGGAGTGTGTGAACATTTACAACTCAAAAACCAATTTGTGCTGAAAAATGGCTCTCCCAAGATAACAGGTTTCAGTCTCAAGATAGTAACGGATAGAACAGGTCGGCATGACCGGGTCGATACACACTACACTACTCACAGAAGACCAATCTAAAATGACTACATTCGTATTTTCGTGTTTCGTTGGTGAGTGCGAGACCAGAGGCTCAATGATGCAGTAGCTTATCAATAGCGAGTCAATCAAAAGTGTTGCATAGTTGCAATGAGTATAGTGACCATTACTTTTGAATTCTGCTCATGCTGTCCATCAGGCAGAGTAAAATCACTTTTGGCAGGCCCATATATAAGTACATATATACTATTTGGTATTTTACATCTAGACGACATATTTATCGCTACAGCTCATAACATATGCCACATAAAACATTCACACACAGAATGATCATTGCAGATTAAGCCGTAGGTTTTGCGCTCTACTGACTGCGAATGCCCAATCTTATAGCCCTACAGGGTCTATTGTCGATGACGCAAATACTATGGCTCTGTGGTCTCTTTGGTGATCGAATTAACGATAGGTTTGTGGGTTTAATGTTGTAGGGATTTGCTACTGGTTTTGAGGAACTTATAAACTCCTTGATACAATTTATAAAAAAAAAACGAGTCTTATAGTCGTTGATTTGTAACTTCTGATATGTCAATTCTAGTGGTGAATGATACAAAATTGACTATAGTGTTTAAAATACAGCTTGATTTATGTGACAGTAACTTTTGTCCCGACTGCGAAAAAAAGAGGGTTATGTTTTTCGAGTGTACGTATGTATGCATATTTCTTTGGCACGCCCTAGAGCCTAAACGGTTAATTGTATTATTATGTGAGTGGTGTCGATAGATTCGTCTTAGTCGTGAGAGTGACACTGAGTACATCAAAACTAAAAAAACATCTTTTTCTTTTCATAAAATGGCAACCTGCTAACCATAATCAGCTATTTATGAGTATGTATGATGCGTTGAGGGATGAGGAGGGGTTGTGGTATAGTCTTTTGGTATCCTCACTCACTCGGTGAAACACAGCGCAAGCGCTGTTACACACCGGTTTTCTGTGAGGCCGAGGTATCACTCCGGTCGCGGCGGCCCATGCATGTGAACACTTCTATCCGACTACACATGAAGATGAATGTGTTGAAGAGTGCGAGTTCTATGAATGTACCTAATAATAAAACAAATACCTACATGAGTACAAACTTAAATATGATTGCCTACCGTTTTTATCTCGTTTCAACACTAATTGGTCTAAAGACTATCAAAATCTATAACTTCTCGAAAGGGAATCAATTTCTTACCTTCTTATTAATCGGTTCTGTTTTCGCAATCACTTATTCAGAATATTAATGATATTGTGGAGGAACGGGTCACATGTTCCCCCAACACAAAGGGAGTATCCTCCGACCAGGAGTGGCGATCATGCCTGGCGGGCCACTGCCCAACGATTGAGTGGGAAGTTGTATATATGTTAATCGGCGCGAGAACTTCCATTGCGCGATTCAGGATTGGTAGCTTTTCTTAGTTTTCTTCGTTACTCCGCAGCTCGATGTTTCTTCGGTAGATGGCGTTGTCATATATTTTTATTGCCGCTGAATGTGGAAGTCGCCACAATATTTTAACATAAAAGCAATTAAATACTTGGTTAACAAACAATCTGTTTAGATATCGATTACAGAATATCTACCTACATTATAGATACATATTTAGAACTCCTTTCTGGAGTTCCTTTCATGTGACTAAGTCAACTTATTCTGATCTCTTCAATATCGATCTCCATAATCCAATAAAACCGAATTGCAAACCCATTTAAATATCAATTAATCAATCAATTACCAACGGTTGCATTTCTCAAGATTAACATAAGAAATAACCTATCAATCAAATTTAATTCCAAATTCAAATTTCAAAAATAGAACCATCGTTCACGCCTCTTCATACATAAAGGAACCATCGTTTTATATCGATTTCAAATTTCGAATTTATACAAAAAAAAATTAGCATCAAAATATCGATATAACGGATTTGTTCGATACATACAATCCGTAACAAATAGTGAATTTGTATCCCTTTTGTATGGCAAATGTATTAACATATGACATTGTATCGTATGGATAGGCAAAACGATATGCTAATGATACTTTATTGTGATCGGTGTGGTGAATCGCGCGCACATCGAAACTATTTGTTGTTACGCGATTTCACGGAAAATCTGATAGCTTTATATCTGACATAAGGTATGGAGAATGTCTTAAAGGTAATGCGATATTATTATACCCTTTCATGAAGTGCTAAATTACGAGCGTAATCCAATTAATGATTTTCGCAATGTGGAAGAGAGTTAGAGTTTTTTATGAGATTCTTGCACAATTGGAATCTATAAGAACAATATTTTCTGCCGCAAGTAATATAGTTTAGGGCCCGAAATAACATGGCCAGGATCTTCTCAGAAATTATTCCTGAGGGGAGTCGGGTGCTTTGAAGTGGTTCCTTAAGGATACAGGAGCTAAGAGTGTGTGGTGATTACTACACACTCTTAACTCCTGAATTCTTAAGGAGAAGTCGATCTGAAAGGATTTTCCATGCTGTCAACAAAAAATAAAGCATAACTTTGAGACAGAAAAGGCCTTCTAAGGTTTATTTTAATATTATCTAGTTTGTATAAGAATATAACTTATTAATTTAATGTCATTGTGTGCCTATTTTAATATGTCAGATTTTATAAATGTGTCATATTAACTGCTTTATTATCAAAAAATGTCTATGATATTCAAACCTATATCCAATACATTACGTTACCATGAGAACCATGCTTCGGCATGAATGAGCTGGCCAATCGGAGTGATACCACGGCCTCACAGAAAACTGATGTGAAACAGCGCTTGGGCTGTGTTTCATTGTCATTTCATGTCTTGTTTTGATGGGGAAGGCCCCATCCCCCAAAGACCGGCAACACATTTGTGATGCCTCTGGTGTTGCGGGTGTCCATGGGTGGCGGTAATAGCTTACCGTCAGGTGATACGTCTGCTCGTATATATATACGTAGAAAGAAAATAAAATAATTCCGTACTGGTTTCAATTAAATAGACATCGATCATTTACCTACTGTAGTATATCTACTGTTAGTTTTTTCTCATATAACTAAATTAGTGTTCAAACTAATCTATATATATTATCTGTTTCAACACAGTTAGACACAAATTATATGCTCTAATAATGTCAAAAAGTTTTTTTGGAGGGGTATCTATTTTATTTAAAATTTTACTTCCATTAGTATTCAAAGACTTTTCATTAATGGACCATTTGGCCATTATCAAATCAAGTATACGTATCAGTTCGCCAATAATCGAATTTGTAACGGTCTATCGAGTTCCGTTGTGATCAACAAAATCTCATTTAAATGACAGTAGGTGAAGCAATAAAAATAACAAAGCTACCTGCATTTACACATGTTACCGAATCTACATACGTTGCGCCCCAAACATATGCAAAAATCATTTATCGACATTTTAAATTCTTTTATCTGTGGCACATGTACACCGTCGCGGATTGCTCAATAGATTTTTTTATTGGCAATAAAATGTGTATGTAGTTAATTTGCGTATGGTGTATTGTAGACCGCACATTGTAGCAGTTCGCGTGGAGGGCGCGACCCGCTGCCCTCATGTCGCCAACGTTTCACACAACCTAACATTTCAATTATCGAACGCTTTCATTGTGTCATATTCATAATTTTAAACGGCCTACCATTTTTCGGTAGCCATGTCGATTTTTTAACAAAACCTAATTTGAATTTGAAATAAGGATGTGACTTTTGTGATTTTTTTTAATATTTCTGTGATGTATTTCTTGTATCACTTACGTATTTGCATATAAGTTTGTATTATGCAGTTATTGGATCATTTCATACTTGTTAGACATATGTTAATTTTTTTATAGAATATTTATTGATCTATATTCGAAGTTACATCTTTTCATAGTTTGATGGAATGTTATTCTTCGATCTAGCTTCCGTTATGATTTCTATTGATGTTAAAATGTTGATATTGTGTGCATGCATTCTTGACCTTTAATATATTCCAACGGCATTTTACTTAGAAATCGATATGTTATTGTATTTTTAAGTTCAGGTGTTATAGTGTGAGATTTAACAGTACTCTTGTTAAGTTCCTTTCATTTGATTACATGATTTTTTTTCTAAACGGAGTAGGCACTGAAATGGTCAGTAGGTATATGTTCACGAAGGGGCCATCTACAAAACGTTGGTGGCCCAAGGTACATCGGGATTACAGGGATTTCCTTTCCAGGGTGCACCTGGTTCCCCGACATCTAGTACCCGAGACGGTATGCGGTTTTTAGTCGGTTCGACATAACCAACAGTCGGCGGTATTGGAGGGTATTTCCGCACAAAAAAAAAGTAGGTATATGTCTTAATTAACATCTCTTGCAAACCTTAATCTCCTAATGATATTTTTTTCGAATAAAAATACCGATAGTTTGGTTATATAATACGCTCCTAATAGATTTAATATACAATGTATTTTTAATCTGTTACATTTAGTGCATGTAATATCTTTAATCAGTATAATCTAATCTAAGTCACGAAAATAAAAAACCTAGTTAATTATGGCGTATTACCGACCTACATATGTGTTACCGAATATAATTAATACTTTAAATTCACGGTATACAAAATTTGCATAGTGTTCTTGAAAACTTTTCATGAAAGTTCTAAGATGTTATGAAATATTGGTGGGTAATGGTGTGATTAATGAAGCGCCCCAAATACATCCTGATACGACTACGTATATCGTATGATTGTTAAAAATTTTATCGGTAATAAAATGTATAATCCTGAAAATATTCAACACATTAATTAGTTAGATACATACATAACAGTTGCTACTCATCTTTAACTGACTTCAAAAATGGAGGAAGTTCAATTTTATGTTTGTTACCTCAGAACTTTGGATTGGATGAACCGACTTTAATGAATCTTTTTTTTATTTTGAAGGCTGGTACTTCCCGTGTGGTTTTTGGTCCAGTTCTTGAAGTCGGTTTTTTTGTCAGGATTTTTCTAATCTTCGAAAGTCTTTGAAGTTTTCAGACTTTAGTATAATATGCATGTATATAAACCTTTCTCTTCAATCAATCAATCTAAATATGCTAAAAACTGTATTTTTTTTTATATTCTCAAAGATACAAGTGAACAGACAGCGGAAGCAACTTCATTTTATAAGTAGGAACTATCTTAGAACACCCTTCCAATACTAAACCTATCTTTGCAAATAAATTGTAACTAGTAAGGAGGAAGAAAATATAGGAGGATATAAACATACATTATATTATCATTATTATATTCTTATTATTATTATATTATTATACTGCCTCTGTAGCGCAACGGTAGTGAATGCGACTGCTGTACAAGAGGTCTCGGGTTTGATTCCTGAGTCGGACCAAATGTTTGTATGATCTGCAAATGTATAATATATATGTATTTACAAAAAAAAAGTATTGATATCAGTTGTCTAGTACCCATAGTACAAGCTTTATTTAGTTTGGGACTAGATGGCGTTGTGTGTTAAAATGTCTGAACATATTCATTTATTTATTTATATATTTATTTATTTATTGTTACAATAAAGAATTATCTAATATATAAAATTATCGTGTCGCGTTGTTTATAAAATTTTGTATCGGGTAGGTCAAATCGGCCATCATCTATTTTCAATACCCCTAAATAGGTTCTTTTATATTTTTTTTTAAATGTCTATTTTTTTTTCGAGTTATACAGTTATATATAATTTTTAAATGATTTTAAGCTAACGTGAAACGACGTAACTTTCTGTCAGACTTACTCCTGAAAAATTGTGTACTCCCAAAGAAGTTTTATTATTTTAACATATATATATTAACCCAAACTTAACATACCTAGTTTCATTAATTTAATCAAATTCTTATATATTTTTTTCCTAAATGTTTTATTAGAAAAAAGTCCTATAAGATACGGTACTTAGGTACCACTTCAATCTAAAAATAGCAGAAACTTGTCTATAGGTCTTCTTTTTTTTACCTATTCACATTTCTTTGAAATCGGCACGACATGTTTTATTCTTCCATTGTTCTGTTCCTTTCGTTATTTCACTGTTAATGTAGAGTCAACCGTCAACTTGTATACTCTTTACATTTCATGTAATCTATTGTACTTGAATATCTAACTTTTAAAATGAGTGGCCATGAGTTTACCAGTATTCTTCTCATAAGGCTCTACGCATTTTGGAAACTGGAAGTCATGAATCGATACAGGCAGGCAGTTTTACCTAATTCACATGGACAATATAGGACATCTGTAGCGTCTTTTTGTGTCGATCTATATTTTTTATCTGCAGCCTAAAATTTAACGTCTATAAATGTCACTTAGTTAATTGAGAAAAAAAAAACAGTCCCAACCATATTTATTTTACAGAGTGTTTTCAAGGTGGAATGACTATAGGAGAGTGTTTTCTGGTCTTCCTCTTCTCTTATACCTAACACTTTCCTTGCCACTTCCACCGAGATAATCTATTACTTGTTATTTTTTTTATCCAAAAGCGCGTAGACTCCACCGTCATTGTTCATTCATTCACTCAAACAACTCTAATCAGCTACATTCCATTAATGGGTAAACCTTCAGGATAGGACGGCAGGTCTAATAATGGTTTTAAATATTTGTTTTTTTAAATTTAAAGTTAAACTGGGATAACAAATTGTTATCCTTTATTGTTCTTACTTTATCCATTTATTGTTTCGATGCTGTACAGGTTGTACAATTTTTATACTGAAAGAGGAAGCCGAATTACTTCAATTCTATATAAATATTTTAAAATAAATAAATCATAAATAGCTACTACAAAAAATGACACTAAGTTTTTTAAACGTCAAACAAGAATAATGATTTGAATTGTCTGGTGTTGAAATATTCACAAGTTATAAAATATGTTTATATTAGCAATTATTTACCTTTACACTCTGACTATCGACTTTATGCACTAAATAATTAATTGTTTATATATGAGACTTGTATTATTTATCACCTACGCTTAGAGAAAAATATAGCCTTACAAAACGTAAATCTTCTCTGAATTAACAATTCGCTTGTTTGTTGAGAGTGACATCTAGTTACTCATTTGGAACTTATTGTGCGATTGTATAAGTTATTTATTGATTTGAGGTTAACCTCTATGGTAGCACATGTCTTATTGTTAACTGAGAAAAAAATAGTAAAAAGTTTATAAATTAAATACCAAATTTGATTTATGTTTCTTGAAAATACAATTGTGATGGAGAAAATTATTGCCAGAAGACTTTTGCTTTTTTGTTAATAAAGTTTCAGATTCCATGTTGCCTTTTAAAACTACCTTATAAAATATGTATAGTAAATTTCCTGTGTAATTTCACGTTTTACCAGGAATCAAATCCTTGAAACTCATAAGTTCAAAACTTTTTAAGGTCACCAAAGCCAAAGTCAATAAACTTTATTAAAAAAACAACGAAAAACAATCATTGTTATTTCTAATTAACGGTCATGTACTTGTACTTATAAGTATTGTAGGTATTCGCGTACATAAGTGTACACACATACCTACGTGTCTGAACACACAAATATAATATTGCCGTTGCATTGTTTTCTCAATAAGCAGTATAACGAAACGCGCTAAGTGGGCATTGAGAGGCTCAGGTGAGACCGCTGTCATACGAATTTATTTTTGTTTCATACACCAAGTCATCATGAACAAAAAGGTGGACGGACGAGCGAGACCGCGAGCACGACGCGCCAACCAATTTGCATTGTACGCCTGCTAGTAAACGCTTAAAATTCTTATTTCGAACTGTTGGTCTCGTTCTGCATAATAACATCCGTAAGGCAATGCCAGCTGCTTGGCCAATGGCGTTGCTCGGCTCGCACTCGTGGGCGTAGTGGAGCGTTTCGATTGGCGCGCGCACTCGGCTTGATTACTCGATTTCTCGGTAGTCGTCACCGCAGTCGGTGCGCGCGATTGTCGATTGTCGCCATTGTGTCGAGCGAGCGACGAGCGCGCGGTACGTTCGCTGATTCGCACCGATAACGCAAATCGATCGTGTTATAAACTAACAGTTACACAATGACAACATTTGAAACTTGATTATTTGTTTTTGAGTAATATTGATTTGAGTGTGTGTGTTGTGAGGACTGAGTTTTCATCGTGACCGAGATTGGAGCCATGGATCTTGAATTGCATCAGCGGGCGAGCGGCCACTTCATGAGGTAAACAATCAATGCATTCGTAATTTGAAAAAATAACTTTTTTTATTTAGATGGTGTTGTCTTTGGTCGTTGGTTGCGGCGAGGTCAGATCACAATGTCGATGAACCTACAACTAATTGATTAGTTTTGGTGCTTGTTCGGTAACTATTGTGTTCGGCTGTTTTTTATTACTCCTTTGAGGTAAGTTGTATAAAAATTTATTATTACATTGTTAGCTTGAATTTTACATTTATATTATGATGTTATTTGATTGCGAAGACATCAGTAACCATCTTTATGCACCTAATAGGCGCCTATTCAGGTAGTGTACACAAATGTCACTGTTTTAAAGTTGTAGTATATTAAATGATAATTAGTTTTGATTGTTTGCCATTGTCATTAGATAATTGCATAGCTCACAATACCTATATATATACTATACTTATATATATACTATAAAGAATTCAGCCTACTAATATTATAAATACGAAAGTTTGTATGTATGGATGTTCGTTACTCTTTCACGTAAAAACTACTCAACAAATTTGGATTTGGATTATAAGTCAGAATAAAATAGTCTACTTTTTGCCGCGTAAACCGACATACACGCGGGCGGAGCCGCGGGCAACACCTATTCTTAAATAAACCTTCATTAAATATCGCTTATGTAAATACTATTACAATCATGGTAAATAAATATTCAACTACTTAACTATTTACTTTTGAAAAATTATATAGGTATATATATTTAGGTATAATAAAGTAAAAAAGATATGAATGAATGAATCAATAAAACTTTCACTACTATAAATTCTTTTAAGACTGTTTTACCACTAGGGTTGAGGCAAATTGTCTTGTTAGGTCTTTTTATTAGATATAGGTAGATATGCGGGCAGGTATATCAAAGATAATAGGTACCTACCTTTACAGATACCTAATATTTTTTAAAGTCATACCTTGGTACTTTAAGGCTCTCCCATACGGGTGCGTTATCGTAACAGGTAAATTGCAGCATTACTGCAAAACGGAGGGATATAGACGTCCTACTTCAATTGCATCGCTATTATCGCAGTGGTGGGTATGTAACTTCGTAGCAGTGCTAACTCATAATCTACTAAGAACAGGTATCCGCAATGGGTTATTTTCGGCCGATAATAATGCGCTTGTCTGAGGGATATTAAAATATGTATCTAAATAGGTATATTAGGACAGTGCTTAGGTAATTGCGTAATAAGGGCGTACCTAGCTACCTTGAAGAGAGACAATGCACTTGTGGTTTTTGGTTTCCAGGTGTCCTTGGGTGTCGGTAATTATTACCATTTTTTTTATAGGTGTGGAAACCCCCTCGGGCCTTCACCCCACCGGGGTTTGAGGCGGAGCGGTGTGTCGGAATCGAACCGACTAAAACCACACGGTGTGCCACTCTGCGCCTGAGACGGGAGAGATCCGGGAACCGCTTTCTTACGCCATCCGGACCCCTCCCAGCGCTTGCCACCTCTGAAGCGGGCACCGTCTCTAACGTAATCATTTACCATCCCGTAACCCGTCTACGCTTGGGTATACTAATCTTATACCTATAATAAATCAATTCTATTTCTCACAAATCGCGCGCGTTCCGCTAAACTCGGCAAACCTTTTTTTTCGTAGGGAAATCCCCTCGGATACCAACCCCTGGTGGCATGTCGGACTCGAACCGATTAAAACCGCACGCCGTCTCTGGTACCAGGAGCCGGGTAACCAGGTACACCTTAAAAAAAACCCTGGAACCTCGACGTTCCTCGGGCCACCTACGGTTTCTAACTGCTTCCCTCCCTCGTGGAAGCCGCGATGTTTCCGTTGCTGCCATTAGATGAGATGCGAGTGCTGCAAAGCGCGCGCACCCCCCACTCGAGCTTGTTTCTGCTAGGGTGATAAATGGCCACATCTGTCACCCCCAGGCTTGCGCTTCTGGAGGACGGAGATCATTCCTCCAGCGCCGGAGTCGTCTGTGGTACCTGGCCTGGTGGACCGGGAGAGTTCTAAAAACCCGTCAAACCTAACCCTTAACAGTTATAAATAATACTTGATGAAAACACTATTAAATACCTACAACTCAACGAGTCTCATGTTGCGGGAACTTCAATATACCCCTAGAATTAGGGGGAAAGGTGAACTACAATAGAAGTTCGTTGAAGCCCGTTCTTAATCCGTGTCAGGAATAAACAAATGGTTAAACCCACCCGTAGCTAAAGGTGAGTATGCTGAAACATCCTAAGTACCTATTACTCCCATGGTAAAATCGTCTTTACAGGCATGAATAAGTAATCCTTACTCATTGTGACCACTTACTGTATGATGTAATGATGTTGTTGATGATGATGATAAATATTAGAAAGGCTTAAAAAATCTTGGGATCTCCTTTGTCTTAGGGATTTAGGAAACATTAGTAAGTGGTAATTCCACTTAAAACCATCCCGACGGACATCCTTAAGCGCCCTACTTTGGGAGGACCCGAATGGACGCAACGCCTAGTCAGACCCTATCGCGGATAGGAGCACTTACCTCTCAATCTGGGTGTGGCGGTACCTTGGTGCAGACAGTCTGATTTCTATTTATCTACAGCAGTTATTAATCTGCTGGTAGAGGTTTCCACTCTCTAGCAGCTTGCGGCCCGGTCGATGGTTGGTATCGCCGCCGACGTCCTTCACACTCGGAATCGACTCTCTTTCCAATACTTGTATTTATCTGCTATGAATGAACGAACAAATTTCAGCGTTTTTGAGATCGACAGCATTATTGAATGCACATTTAAATTAAAACTGTTCACACTGAGGATATGAAATCGAAATACGATACTCATAATAAAATATCGCTTCATACCTAGGTCGAACCTGCGATAGTATACCTAACGTTTATTTCTGTCAGGTCTAAATTTTTTTCTAGAAGGAAAATTATATTAAATCTAATCGGCGTAAAAACTTTCTCTACGCGATGCAGAATCAGAACCTAAGCAAGCCGCAGTTTATTGTGTAATTGTATGACACAAATATGGCTCGTTTCCTAATTAATAATATTCGACGAGTATAGAAAGTGCCATCTAGCGACGGTGAGCAAAACTAATGATTGTTAAATAATTACGTAATGGGTTTTGAATGAACTTGTGTGGAATGCAAATCGTTTTAAAACTTGTAGCCAATGTAATACAAAGCAGAAGTTTTCTAACCTCGGAAATCATTGGTATTTTTTAAATTAAGTATTATGTTGTTTTGAATAATGCTTCTTGTTATTTACACAGATTGGCTTTGCACCTAGATACCATACCACCTATCCGTAAATGTCGCAATTTAAATTAAACCACAAATTAGATAACTTTACCATGTCATTATATTCAACACATACCTACCTACCTAATGTGTTCTTCTGTAGCACACACATAATCTATATCTTTTTAGGAAATCGATATCCGTTTTTTTCATATTAGAATTGTAATTTATTAAACTTGACAAAAAAGACTATTCTGGTCAGAACTGTATCTTTTGCCAATTGTCATAAAATCTTTGTGTATTAAAAAATAGTTTTATATACCTAGATTAATAAAATACTTACTTAATTTTAAATTATGACGAAAAATATACATAGCATAATTAAAATAGCTAGAGTCGGGCGGAATCTATACATATCGAGCGGGTATTAATCGTTCAAACGCATACCGATTTCAAAGGATATTTTTTCTGAGCTCACGCTAAGTGCTATTTATTTTTTCCTTTCAATATGTTATCGGTCATCCAGTTAGGTACTTACACCCAATTGCAATTATGAACAATTATAACCTATATCGTTATTTTAAAACAGTCATTTCAAGAAATCGTCACTGGAATACGTTTTCTAACTAGAATAACCTCAAAAATTATTATCATCATGGTAATAACCTCATACATTTCGACCTTATGATTAAAACTGCAGGCAACTGCAGGCCCTGTCAGGCAGGCTTACTGCCTGACAGGGCTTGCAGTTCCGTGACCAGACTGCTTAGAATTCACACCTATTTATTCCTAAATAACTTTTTTTCAAATCGTTACAGTCTTATGGGCTTAGATCTTTTAAACTATACAGCGAAACAGAGAAAGCATTTCAAGAGTATTGTTTTTATGTGTAATACGTGTATAATATAATAGAGAGGAGCCGATAATTTCAAAGGTTTTTTTTATAAAACCGGGATGAATCCCTAATCATAGATAAAACACATCCAGACGAAATACAATTGATCGTACTCATCACAAATTTTAAGTCCCAAATTGAAATTGAAGTCTCGTGACATGATGACCTCGTGTTTAAAAGTCTGGGACTTGTCTGCTAACTACAAGACATACGGGCTCGTCTATCGACAACTGTAACTAATATAACTGTATTTATGGGTTCGTTCATTCACCACATCATTATTTACCTGATTGAAAACTGCAACTGTCGGTTACATAATAGCACGCTTACTAGTTTATAATAAATAGGCCTGTGAATATTATCGTTATAAACAGCCAATGAAAGTCCATCGCTAGAGAAAGGCATCTCCATAAAAAGGAGGTTCTATCTTACGCTGGCCTGATAGGTTGGTAAGGCGCAGAGTGGCACACCGTGTCGTTTTAGTCGATCCGATTCCGACATACCGCCCCGCCTCAAACCGATGTGACGGCCCGTGGGGGTTTCCTCACGAAAAAAGAGCTTGTTTCAAGATTTCCTTCTCTTAGCAGTGATGTTGTCCTGGCTTGTTTGTTTCCCTTAGTTGCCTCTTACGGTACCAATACGATGAATAGTATCCGTATTTTAATCGTTCAACACGCGATCGAATATAGGGATCCCGTAAATACTATTTCGAGTAACTGAAGTCTACTCCATCAGAATCTTAGTTTCAGCTCAGAGTTCGTTGTGTTCCGACTGTTACGACATTAATGTCGTGATCGATCGTGTCGAAAAGTGACTGTCACGTAATCGTGACGTGTCTATCAGACTACACCTGAGCTACTGGCTGTCATAACTATTGCGATACCAGTGCCGTAAAAATGGGTAACGGGAGTGTACTAGCATGTTGCTCATTCTAGTTAGAGTAAATTAATAATAAATAAATTAATAAATATTTCGGACATCTAACACACAACGCCATCTAGTCCCAAACTAAGCAGAGCTTGTAATATGGGTACTAGACAACTGATATGAATACATAAATACTTTTTTTTTGTAAATACATACATACTATACATAGAAAACACCCAAACTCCGAAATAAATATTTACAGATCATACAAACATTTGGCCCGACCCAGGATTCGAACCCGAGACCTCATGGTCAGCAGTCGCGTACGCTACCACTGCGTCACCGAGGCAGTCGAGTGTCGGTTATTTGCTGGAATTGCTTGAAAGCAGTTTTATTTATTTATTTATCTTTATTGTATATACATAGTAAGAAATGGTACAACAGGAAAAATCACACAATATATATAACAATTGGCGGTCTTATCGCTCTCGGCGATTTCTTTCAAACAACCATATTTTGCTTAGCAGCAGTTTGGATATCTTAAGGGTTTTTAATGTAGAGTGGCGTACAATGAGAGAGGCCTATGTCTAGGGCTGGACTGCAATAGGCTGATGATGACAATGAATCGAATTATTGAATGCGCTTAACTGTGATTGTACTGTTATAATTAAATAATAACCTACTTCAAATGCAATCAATTAAGCTATTTTTTATGGAATAGGGCGGCGAACGAGCTGACGTACCGCCTGATGGTAAACCGCCGCCCATGAACACCAGAGTCTGTATAGAAGTAGTGTAGAAGTGTTGTGTCAGCCTTTGGGAAATTTGGAAGGGAGGTGTATGGGAAGGTGGATGCGGGCATGGAGGGTTTATTGCATGGGTCTTTGGCACTCATGTCGAAGCGTGGCTCTCCCACGGTGAAAACTAACTAAAATAACACTTATTCGAAATCATAAATGTTATTAATTACAAACAAAGTTACCTTTGCTTTAAGTATACAAACCTGCAACAAATTAAAAAAGAAATACAAAAATACCTACAAAAGCCCCACAAGGATCGAACCAGCAATGTTTACGACCAATTAAGTTCTGAACTGGTCTAATGAGAACGGGCACATCTCTGATACAGGCTGCTATAAACGCTGTGCATTACAGATTTACAATGGTGATTAGCCTTTGTGCTACACCGACAATTTTATATCTGTTATGAATATAAGAGATGTGAGGTTTGGAAACAAAGAAATACTTTAGAGCATTGATATTGAGGTTATTAGAGACGATCTGTGAGTAGATTACCTGCTACGCATACATACGCAGTAATATAGGTATCTTTACACACTAGTTTTATCAGTAGATAGAGTGATTCAGGAGGAAGGTTCATGTAAGTAATACATGGATATCATAGTGCAGGAAATCCGAGAATTTCAAACACGTCGGTCTGAACTCGGGCCTGGTCGCTTGCTTTTTATGATACAGTAAAAAAAAAGGTACGCACTTACTAATAGTCAAAAATCTGGTTTCTAAGAATAGGTCTACGTATGTCTGAGAATGTAGTACTAAAAAATGTAGGTAATAATTATTCATTGTCATATCAATCTATGACTAGCTTAACCGCCTCCTTGGTCCAACGGTTGACTTATGCGATTATCGATTTAGAGTCTCGGCTTCATATCCCGGATCGGGTCAAAACCGTTATTGAGTTTTCTGATTATAGAAATACTTAATAGCAACTTGGAGTTTAGAAGTTCGAGTCTGAAAACCCGTGTCTCAGAGAGCACTTAAAGCTGCCGGTCCTGTGCCTGGTCTCTCCCCGGGCGCGACAGTTATCCGTCCCATCAGATTATGAGAGAGGGGGAACAGACAGTGCACCTGTGTTTACGCACTCAATTGTGCACTATAATATCTCCTGCGTAGTTGGCTAATCTACGTTGAGACTGATCGTCATGGTCATTATTTGCCAGGGAAACCTCATCATTATGACTAGCTATTTTTTATACTGGCCTTTTACGATTTTTTTACTGCCGATAAAGATACACTACTTATTTCAAAGGTAGCAAAAGGGTCAAAGTAAGGGTAGTACCCGTTGTCTATGCATGCTAAATTTCCCGAAAGCATGCAAGATGGGCAGGCAGTTATATAGTAAAACAAAAAATACTATCATATTTTGTTTTGTGTTAAAACCTGCCAAGGAGCCCGATGGAAAACATAAGCAGAATCCAAGAATGGTGGTCACTATATCTATAGCGAATTCAGACAATGCAAGAAGGCAGACCTATTAAGAAGCTTCTGCATCATTGGACATCAGGTGTGGTGCACGATTGCTGTCATTTTAGTTTGGTCTTCTGTGAGACACACAATTCACTATAGTACTATAGTAATTTGCTTCGGTGGTACTTATATCACTTTCTAACCTGTATATTTCTACAAGAAGTGTACTAAGATTGATTATAATTACGCCCAGCTACGCCCTCATTTGCGGGTTGTCGCTCTTCACCGTAACATCGCTCAAGGCCATTAAGTGTTAGTAATATTTAATAAATAAAAATAAATATTTCGGACATCTAACACACAACGCCATCTAGTCCCAAACTAAGCAGAGCTTGTATTATGGGTACTAGACAACTGATATTAATACATAAATACTTTTTTTTTATAAATACATATATATTAAACATAGAAAACATTCAAACTCCGAAACAAATATTTGCAGATCATACAAACATTTGGTCCGACCCAGGATTCGAATCCGAGACCTCATGAACAGCAGTCGCATACGCTACCACTGCGCCACCGAGGCAGTTAAAGTTGGTGTTAAGTGGGTAGTTGTAAGGCTGTACCCTGTAAGTTTTCTTTTGTCTAATTTTTGATAGTTTTCAGGATAGTAGGTGATTATTTTGTTCCTTACAATTAAATTTTTGTAATCATTCTTTAGAATAAAACTGATTGTAATTTCATTTGTTATCGTATTGTTTTTTTTTTTTATCACTTATTGTTCTTAAAAAATGCGAAGGTTGTTGAACATAATTCGAAAAAATCAACACATTGGTACCTTACCTGCAATAAAAAACTGTTCGAAACTTTTCCTAGTTACTACATAAACTTCAAAGTAAATTAGGAATAGAATGAGCTGTGAAGACAACGGTAGCATACAACGTACCGTGTTTAATAAAAACGTTTTCGATAACCCCACAGAGAACAGTGTGATCCCGACCGCCTGGGGAGTTTATCAACCACAGAAGCAGTCATTAAATACTTTATTATCGATATATTCCGATCAATCACCACATCTAAGCATTGGAATTCAAGTTCGGGGTTACTGGATCGCTTCCCACTTAATTACACGTATGGCCTATACTACGCCAAGTGTTGTGGGTTCAAATCCCACATGAGAAAACACTTTGTGTGATGCGTAAATTGTTGTTCTGAGTCGGGGTGTACTTTGTGTCAGTTTTACGTTTGTTTGTAAAGTTTCCCGTGACATAGAATATATATACCTAATGCTGCAGTTGCCTTTTTAAGAATAAATATAAAGAAAATAAAAATACTACTATAATATCTAGTACTACGAATTTTTTGTACAAGAGATTGTCATACCGTTCGGTTTAAATTGTTTCAAACAATTATTAACCAACACTTCAAGTAATACCTACTTTTAACGTAACATTTCCACTATCCACCAATTGTTGTAATTACCACCTCATTACGAGATTTACTTGCGGCGTGTCGATACGCCGCCCTATGTTCTGCCGCTTGTAAACAATCGCTCATGGCTGCGTGTGCGCATGACATTAGCGTCCAGTTGCTCGCGCCGATTTCACTTGAGTACGTACTTAACCACTGACAGGCGGACTGAAACAAAAGACCGTAAAAATCAAGTTTATGTACAAATTGACAAGTCAAAAGTTTTAGTTTATAGGAAAAAAAACGATTTCTGCCCCTTTTTTTACTTTCTGAGTGTTCTAACCTGAACCTATCCTAAAGTAGAGTTTACAATAGTCTTACTAATTCCAGAAAACTAAATATTTGGTTATAGGTATGGTAATCAAAATATTAATGCAATGGTTTCTGTCACTATCTGTTCGCATCATATTTAAGATCCTCCAGTTTCTGAGGGTTGTTGAAGTTGCGGAGAAATATATAAAGTGGTCCTTCCTGAATTTAACGACAAAAGGAGTGTCTAAGGAGCTATACAGCATCCTTGCGCTGCATATCTACACAATAATATGTCCACACTTCGCTCGTATAGACATTACAGGTCTTAGAAAAATGCTAGTGATTTGTATATAACATGCTTCACTATTTTATTTCCATAATTAATTAATTTAATTGTTAAAAAAACGAGGATCCACTTGCAATAATTACATAACATTGTGTGTCTATCTCAAAGTATTATAATTACTTTCGATTGTTACTTTTAAATAATCAAGTTTGTACGACTATCCGTTTTTCTATATACCCTACAGATCCCCCAAACACTGTGACCGTGTAGGGTGACCACATATTATGTGCGGACGAGAGGAATCCCAAAGTTTCGACGTCCACCGTTAATTGGTTGGACAAGCTGCGCAGTTGTTTGCGTCGGTGTCTTACGACCTCTAAGTAGTTTACAGTAGCGTGTTTGTGTTGCACTGTATGTCGGGAACGCTGTATTTGATCTTTGACATAATTTGTTGGGTGTGAGAAGAGTCATTGCTAATTTGGAGCGATAAGTAGTGTTGGAGTTATCGGATTAGTCTTTGGTGTTTAATGATTTGTTTGGTCGCAAGTTGGTTTTAATATTAATGTGTTTTATGTAGAAATAGGTCTCATTTAACAGTGATTAGTTTCACTGATCTGGGGTCAGATCAGGCGATCTTATACCATCTGTTAGCAGCAAAAATAATGGTGAACTGACTCTCCAAGCGTTAGTTTGCTTGGACAATGTATGGTTTTTGTTCAAATCAAGAAATAGAATCTCAGAGCCCAATTATGAATGAAAAAACTGTTTAGAGACACATTACCTATTCTATTCCATTATCTGTTCCTTTTCTGGTTCTTAACTTTTTTGTTTTGCCGATCGATAAATTTCACCACTTATATTTTATTTAGTTATACACATAGTTAGCTAAGATTGTAATAGGCATTGCGAATTGTAAACAGAAATAAAACTTTATTCATTCAACAATTCCACCACACTATTCACCAAAGATTGCCGCTTACAGTAATTCTGGTATATGTTTGAATTCATCACCGCCATCCAAGGTAATAATAGATTAACAAAATATACATTCTTCTCACAAAAGTAACAAGGTAGCCAAGACAAACACACTTCCCTCGCAAAACGGAAAAGGCGCTTCAATGTTTCACATACCTCCGATTGTCAATGTTTGGTCTCAAGTTCACAGGTTACCGTCAAATGTTCGCTAGCTGGAACCGAAGTCTTAAAATAAACTATAAAATAACGCACCTCACATAAATGTTGACCAACGTCATTTGTTTGGAGTGAGTCAGAATGTTGTTAGTCAGCCGTATTAAAGCCCATATCAAGAAATCTAAAAAGGTACTGTAATAAATAATAAAATAGGCTTTTCACAGCTAAAACTTAGCATGGTAGGAAGAACAATCATTATTAACAATAATACAAATAACTTATAGCTCACAGGGCAATTTGAACTTATTTACTGCGTAAACAACAATAAGCAATCCGCCTAACTACATTATTACTGATACTGAAATATGCAGACTATAGGTAAACTTAAATTAGTTATGGTTATAATAAAAATGATGATCACATCACAACTTTATATCTTATTATTTATTTAGTTGAAAAAGATGATTATATAGAGAACAAATCAAAGTATACTTATATCTCATGGTTCCATGTAAGAGATTGACTTCGGGTGATAAGACCACCAATTGTACCTTTTAGCTTTAAGTTATTTGTTTTAATTTGTTAATAATTTGGTGTACAACAAAGTGATTATTATTAATATTGTATTTAATAACCAAAGACACCATTAAATATCAAAAATTACTTTTCTTTACTTTCTGTTTCTACTTATTATTAGAGATCTCTATTTTATTATAGTTATATATGACTACACGGTTGGCCTAGTGGTTTCAGTGGTCGCCACACCGATTCCTACTGCGCCAAGTGTTGTGGGTTCAAATCCTACATGGGACAACACTTTGTGTGATCCATAAATTGTTGTTCTAAGTCTGGGTGTACTTTGTGTCCGTTTCATGTATATTTATAAAGATCCCCGTGACACAGGAATGTATATTACTAATGCAGGAGGTGCCTTAAAACCTGAAACGCCTTTTAGTATATAACCACTAGAAAACTACAGCTATTGCTATAGGCTTTAACCATAAAATGAAGTTATTGCATTCCAAATCAATTTAAAAACTGTCAGTAAATAGATCGTAATGTTAATTAGTGATCATTATTGAGCACAGTGTTCAAAATTAGAAATGACCTTAACAAATGGTTGCCAAAGGATAAATATTGACACTCGTAGTAAACATGAAACTTTGAACTAAATATATCCTGCCCAGAATTTCAGGATGAAACGTTACAACCTTTAAAAAAGGTAACGATTTTTAAATCTATTTGAAATAAAATGCCGGATTTTAATTAATTAAGGCGGGCCACCCTAGTACCCACACATACAATTATAATACACATATCTACTTCTGTAATGCTCCCATTTCAAAATACCATTGAGTATGGTGTGATGTCTGACACGGAGTGTATAGCTACATATTGATTGTGTTATCAATCTTTTGCTAAGCCTATCAATGCGACTTTTATTCTAAATTGAACTTTATAATCAATAAGCTCAGATCTACGAGTTTCTTTGAAGTAATCAAGAATATAAATCAAGTCAAAACCGATCATTATATTAATCCAGCGAAATAAAATGGTCACTACTACTACAAACTATTAATATATAAAATAAATAAATAGAAATTTGAATTCTAATATTAGATAAACAAGATATGCTGCCTCGGTGGCGCAGTGGAAGCGTATGCGACTGCCGTGCATGAGGTCTCGGGTTCGATTCCTGAGTCGGACCAAATGTGTGTATGATCTGCAAATATTTGTTTCGAAGTTTGGGTGTTTTCTATGTATAATATGTATGTATTTACAAAAAAAAGTATATAACTATTAATATCAGTTGTCTAGTACCCATAGTAAAAGCTCTGCTTAGTTTAGAACTAGATGGCGTTTTGTGTTAAAATGTCCGAAAATATTAATAATAATAATATATTCAGCGAAATAAAGTGGTTACTACTACTACAAACTATTAATATATTAAATATATAAATAGAAATTTGAATTCTAATATTAGATAAACAAGATGTTATAGCCGGTAACCGAACCCCTCCAATTGTGTCATTAAGACAACAGTAAAATAAATAAATACATTTACCAAACTCGTCCGTGACACCCCTCAGTAGGGTGACCAGCTCGCGACATACGTTTTCAGACACATTTTGTCATGTACGCTGTTATAAATGATAGCTCTCCCCTATCGGGGTTTGTTTGCGGTTAGGATATCCTACGCTTCTCGAATTGATTTGTCTCGTTTTGTTTAAATTTGTGAACGGTTGGTGGTTAGTGATATACAGTCAAGTACTTAATGTTGTGGTTGATTTAAGGTAATGATTACAGTTTGGATAAATAGGTAGTGGTTTTTACAATAAATAGGCTTTACTTGAAAAATAAAAAAAAAGTGTGACTGAAAAATTAAACTTAAATTCACAAAGTGGTATTAATTTTTGTTTAATATTTATTCTCGTTGAATAAATTTGAAAGTAACTTTATCTGTCTGTTACGTTTATACAACTAAACGCCTATACTGATTGTAATCAAATTTGGCATGCAGTTACTTTCATTCCTGAGAAAGGATATAGGCTCTTTACCGCAATAATACGTACTCGGCAGAATTACGAGCTAAAAATGGTATATTTACTTATGAGAACCCTTCATTTTAATATCCAACTTGTATTTAGGAACAAAATGAAAACAAATTTTGGAACCATTTGGATTTGGTTTTTTATTTTGATTAATCTAGTGATGTTTTTCAAAACAAACTCATTCATTTGGTAGTACAAAGCTACAGAGAGGTAGGTGCTCTAACATACAAGTCAACTATTATAATTTTCTTGCATAATATACTTAATAAACATTCAGCAAGCCTATGATAGTATTCATAAATATATTTTTAAAATAAATAATCACTTTAATCTTATTCAAAACCAAAAAATAATGCAATCCCACAATCAAATTGTATTAAAACCGATAAGTTAAATGCAAAAGCCACTCATCAAGTATGATCCTCAGTACTTCTTGATTACCCATTTTGACGTCTTTTACTTAAGGAAACTCAAACTCCACTCGTTGTAAGGGCCAATCAGAAGCTTGGTCCTTAAAACCATCCCTGCGTCATAAGCCATCTCTGACACCCTCTTTAATATTAATATTTTCCACATTTTTGAGCACAGTAATTGTGTGCTATATTAAATGTAACGATTTGATGCACGTGGTAGGCGAGGGTAGTGCTCGTTAAAGGTGGATCAAAATTTTATTAATATTTTGGGGACACCCTATTGTGAGTTTTTAAAACCTGGAGATAATTGCATGCTTGTTGCGATATTGATATTAATTAATGTTTTGGATGAGTTGAGATGAGTTTTTGCAAGCAGGTATTTTTATTGTTGCAATAATATTCTAGAAAACTCAAACTAAACTAAACTATTAGAAAACAAACAGATATCAAATCATCTCAACGTTGAGTACGTGGTCAAGTTAAAATATTAACCAATAATAAAATAGAAAAGAGGTGTTAGCGATTGTAGAAAAAGAATCGATGCAAAATATTTGCATCTTCAATAAGGGATTAGATATAATTTTAAAAATAGGTATATACCTAGGTATCTACCTCTACGTATAAAGAGCTGTTATGGTTTTTGTGTAAGTTTCTAGGTTTGACATAAATACATATTGCCATTTATAATATTTGTAAAAATATAAGTTTACTTTTTTTTGTTCTCTCTATATGTCCAATCCGATAACCCAAAACCTTTAAATGAAAAAAAAAAGTTGACTAGGGCGTCCGTCATACTGGCATTGTTACGACGTATATTTATTCATATAATGTACTCATGGTATTACTTATTTCTTACTTATAGTTTATTTCTTAGAGTCGGACTGCAACCTACTGATTTATTCGCTTCTGAGATCAAACCATATTTAACAGAACTATTTGTCCCCACAGTGCTGCTGGCGCGATGTGCGATCGAACTGGCTTCGGTACGTCGATGAGCCACTTCCAAATGGGCCACATGTCTGCAATGGGAGCCATCGGCACCATGGGCTCCATTTCCGCAATGAACGGACCCTCGCCGCAGAAGAAAGTACAGGAGGAGCACATAAAGCGACCCATGAACGCTTTTATGGTGTGGTCGAGGTTGCAAAGGCGGAAAATTGCTCAGGATAACCCAAAGATGCATAATTCTGAAATCTCCAAACGATTAGGTAAGACATATCTTTATATTAATACGTTAAGATAAAGCTTTTGTAGGCACCTCTTTTTACGAACCACCACTATTTGCTATTATTTCCTCTGAAGTATAGTTTTTTTGTTCTAATTCTTCTACGATAACGAATGTGTTTCGTTAACATCTGTTTTATCATCAACCTATTGCAGGCCACATCAAACATTTGTTTGCAATCGTTAAAAAATTGACTAATATAAAATATATCTAGTTAAATTGACTTGCTCCTTTTTTGAAGGAAACATATCTGAATTGCATTTATTTCTTCTAAAGATATTTGCCGAAGACTGTTGGTATCTGGTGATTCGAAACCGAACAGATTTGGTACGTTTTCACTTCGTGTAAGTGTGATGCAGAATTGAAACTATCGAATTAGTTCACTATGTACTCACTAGATGACGCTAGGCACTGATAAAACGCTATCGATCAGATTTCGATGTGCAGACCTTTAAGTATGACTAAATCCAGTAGGAATCACATTACATTCCATTTTACACACACGTTACATTGGGCATTTAAAAAAAATGTTTAGAATATAGTTAGCTAAAAATGTTATGAATATAACTAAGAACTTTAATCATTAATATGTTAGAGATTGTACTAATTGAAGCCAAAACAAGAAAATATTGTTTTGGCTTGCTTTGTTTGTTTCTTTGTTTAAAGAAGCTGTTCTTCTCCACTACCTGTTGGATTTGATTTAAAATAATCATTTTAAGGAATATCAAGAATAGGCTAAAACCAAGAATGGGCTAGCACTTTCAAGAACTAAGCAATGGTGATCATGTAGGAAAAGGCAGTAAATACAAGTTACATAAGTTCTCTTAAAATATAAAAAAATGTTGCACATTTAGCAGAGGCAGTACAAGTATTCCGAATAAAAGTTCCAATGGCTGATCTATGGGTATTTTTAAACTTTTTGGATGGCGTAAGAAAGCGGTTCCCGGATCCCTCCCGTCTCAGGCGCAGAGTGGCACACCGTGTGGTTTTAGTCGGTTCGATTCCGACACACTGCCCCGCCACTAAACCCCGGTGAGGTGAAGGCCCGAGGGGGTTTCCACACGTTAAAAAAAGGGTATTTTTAAACTTTGATTTAGTACCTTACCTTCAACAGCAGATGGCGCTGTTTACAATAATAGATAAATAATTTTTAATACTACGTAATAGCAGAGAATTCGGTTCTAACAAGAAACTATTAGTACGAGAAATATCGTGTGTATCGTAATAGCATATTTAAGTTGCAAATTTATTTGTTTGTAGAGTTAATAAAGTAATGGCAATATTTATTCATATTGCGTGACATTTTGTTATCTACTTCATACTTACATACAAAGTAGGGTTTCTTTCGACAATTTTTTTAACATATCAACATTGGAGTGGTCTGAAAATTGGAATGTTAAAATAAAAGGTTAATAATGTGGAGAGATGTAAATATACTCTATTTATCGGACTTTGACTATTAAAAACTTGATCCTTTCCTTGCTGATTTATCATTTATGGGAATTATTTTCGTGGTTTAAATATCATTAATTTCAGTGATAATTTTAGTTTTTTTAATGTGTAAAGTCTAAAGGTACCTACCATAAATCTTCATCAACTGGCAGATATAAAGTTTACCAATTAAAAACGAACGATTATGTTAAATTTAACAAATAAAAAAAAAATAACAGCTCTTTAAAACATTCCAAAATAATAGCCAAATCCTTTGCAATATATTTTAAATCAATAAGAAAACTAATTCCTTTTTCAAATTAACGTCAAAATAAGCCCTTTTGTTTGTGGCATGTCTTGATAATGTGCGATGACGTCACTAGTCAGCCCTGGGCCCCATTGTTCCATAGAATCTATTGAAATTCAGTCTAAATTACTATTATGCAAAGTGATAGTACCTGCTTACTCGAAAGGGTTCATTTTGATTGCAAATTGATCATTCTGGGGATTTATTGGAGCAATTTCGTTTTAATTTGTGAAGATATCTAAGGGACTCAGTGTCTGTATTCGTCATGTTATATTACATTCTCACTAGTAATAAAATGAGCAACACCTCATTAATAAAACGACATTTATGTTTTGAGACAGATATTATTAGACATTATTAAACATTTATTTTAAGTTGACGCTGTATTTTTTTCTAATGAGAATACATGAAGTTTCATGACATTTGTGGGTATCTCATACAAAAAGTATTTACGGATTTAGAGTTAGTTTATATTAGATTAGATGAATGTCAAATAGATACAATGAGTAAATTTAGACAACTTTTTTTAATTTGTTTCACCCCACGGCGTTACCAGCTAAGTTGTTGTAAAGATTTACGCTCTTATAGCAACAAACGTGGATAATAAGTATGTATACTTTACCTACGCATTATATACCTACCTAAAGCATTTGATTTCTTAATATGGGATGAGTAGAACTTAAGCCTATTTAGGTAAATAATTTTTAACTGTTGTTTAAATAAAGTAAAAAAATCCAACCTCGCCTTCACTCGTGGCCAGTATTACAAAATCACCGAGTCTTTAAAAAACGGTTGCAATCATCCTACAGAAGCGACACAGCGGGGGTATTTTCAAATAAAGAACACCTCAAATGTAAGCACAAGTTTCGTTCGAAATTTAAAAAATCGCAGAAATAGGGCTGGGACGACGGAAGAGTATGGCAATACAAGCAAAACCGGCCACGGCTATTCTGCCGGTGACGGCGAGAGGAAACGGCTTTTCTATTTTTTTTTTTACCCCCTCCGGGTTAGGGAGAAGCTTTTTACAATGTGGTATGTTTTATACACACTTATTTGTTCAAATTAAAGGATGGTGTTTATTATGGACATTTTTATTCAAGCCGTTTACAAGTGTAGCGTTTTTAAAGCCATTTCTGTTTAACGTTATTAATCGTAGGTAAATCAAAGAATATTTATTTATTTAGTCTTTATTGTACACAAATGGAAAAATAATTAAGTTGAAAATAAATAACACATACAAGGGCGATACTGTACGCTCAAAAGGTCCTTCACACCATAAGATACCTGAAAAAAAAATAGAATGGTTTCTTTTCTAAGTGAAAAGATTTGGCTTTCGTCTTTTTTTCTCTTTAAACAAGACAACCTCAATTAGTATTACTTACACATCCTTGCACAATAATTCTCCCACTTAAAATTCATACGTTTCAAACCGTCAACGCCATCTATTGTCAGTGAAAACAACTAAAGCTGTATTAGTTTTTTCTTTTTGCGATTTCCCGAACGGAGGGGTGACAATGCTTCGTGTAAAAGTACTCTTTGTCAAATTCAAACACATACATTATTCATGGTGTGCTGTAGTGTTGAATTTTTGTTTGTCAAGGGAGTAATCGTGAAGGGAATTGGATTAAGGAATAATGTACCATGGTTATTCTGTTGGGGCGTAAATATAAAAGACAATATGGTTTTATTTAGCATTATCTTAAGATAACCCCTTAATATTAATTGTAGTGTCAGTAGTCAAGTGTAGGAGGATAATCTTTCAGGTGTTTCACCAACCTGATACCCTATTTTGGTTAGTTATCAAAGGTCCAATGATCTTAAGGAGATTCCTCGGTCGTAAGCAGTGGAATATCAGATTGAGTTTTCGTTACTAAGAAGTCGGTGACTCTTTTTACCTTACACTTCGGCATGCATGGATTGACTCGACTCGAAAGGTGTTTTTTTCTAACAAAATAGGGATTACTTGATATAGAAGGTAATAACAAATCTTACGAAATAAACTAACGTACTCCCAATTAAAGGCTTAATATTACTAACTAGACTTTATAAAATCAACAACGAATTCCTAATAAGCAGTTCTAATTAGGTACTGTTCAATATATATAATGTTCTGGAAATTTTATGTGAACTTACATCTGACCAATACATGTGCAAAGATAATACGAATCTCGGAACCGTCGCAGGCGATTTTCACTAAAATTTAATAGGTAGGAGGTTTCGGGGCGATAAATCGACCTAATTAGGATTTATTAAAATTTAGCCTATAAAAAAACGTCGGTCATTCAGGTACTACGAGTACAAGTCTAACCAGTGAAGTTAAGTAGATATAGAGCAAAAGGAGACTCCACATAACACAGCAAACACTAATCATCAAATTTTCCGTGCGCATATTTATTAAGATCAGACATAAACACAATTTTTCAACTCATAATTATCCTTAAAAAAATGTCTATCGATTAATTGAAAAAAACAATCACTTATTTCGTAAACAATGGTAAATTATCAGAATATCGTATTGCGAGCATGCTGCAACGCATCTGTTCAACCTGTCAGTACCAATTGTTTATCGAACGGTACTAATAATTGTGGCCCGTTTTGTAATCGAAATCAATCGTCAAGTTGAACAAAGGTGTGTGCACAATAGAGCGAAAGTTTCGCAGCCTCGGATATACGGGCTTTAAGTATGGCTAGCATAATATGTTTGCAGTTACGTACATGTTAATATTGACATTGCGGAATATGTTGTAAATACTAGGACTACTACGATTGTTAGCAAAAGAGTAGAAGTACTATTCTAAAACATCAGGTTTTAGGCTAAGCACGTCTAATCTAAATAACACTTATAAGAAAAGTGAGTTTGAGTTTCATATTACTTAGTTCTTTCTTTTATACCTGACTGCATTAGAAGAAGGGTTGTGCCTTTTGGGTGTAAGTATATAGTTTTATTTCTTTGGTATGCTCTGCAGCCTACACTGTTTATGGGTTTTAGCGTTTTACCTGTCGTTCAGAACTGTATTAATTGTGAGAGTGACACTGATTAAAAATTGGTACTGCCGGTTTATTAATTTTACATGTTCAGACAGTCGAGTTGTTTGTATTATACATAATTCAAAACACATATTGATATTTTAAATCAGTTTTTCTACGGACTAATAATCCGTTGAAATAATTGTTTGAAAGATTATTGTTTACAATCTAACCATTCAACCAAACTTCAACACAGCTTATCGATACCTTTTCTATAGTACTTAGTAATATTTAATACTTTCTTCATGTTCTTGTTCAACTGACTTTCGCTTTTTTAATTTCTATCTTGTCTATGTCTTGTCATTGCCGTAATTTTGTCTATTTTATCGCCTTTAGGGGTGTCCACGAGCATATTGGTCCAAGTCACAAGTGTTGTTTCCATTCGACGACGAATTCAGGAGGGATAACAGAGTTAGAGGATCAGATATTTGGGTTCCGAAACCTCTTGGTAAAAAGCAACGAAAACTTTATATATCAGTAACCACTCGGTTTAGTCTTCCTATACAGAATGAAACACCCAACATGCTGGTATAAATGCTCGCTACACAACACACGGGTGTGTAACACATGTTTGTTTTCATCAGTGTCCGATGCACCTACCCTTAATAGTTTATACACGAGGGGGCGGGTGCACCACCAGTTAATATTAATTAAGGTGGGGTGAGGGCCACCCCTGCTATCTAGGTGTCGAAGACGTGTACAACTTGATGACTATGTAATGCATATTAATTGTTTAATGTAACCCAATAAGGTTGTATTTGGTTTGTAAAGACTTATAGATTACTGTGAGGGTTTGTTGCACGATATTATAAAATTATTACATATTAACTGTGTCCTACCATGCTTTGCTGTGGCGTGTTGTGGCTACATCGATCAGTAATGAATAATAAAACTGACATGAAAAATAGACAAATATCGTCTTTGAAGGTTGTACACTGTGTTAAAATTTGAGCTCAAACGATGTTGAACTTTTCAAGTTTTTGAATCGTACACAAGCATACACGCAACTTCGACAGCGTTTCTTTTCAATCCAGCTCGACACTATTAATATGAGCGTTATGTTAACTTTCCTTTTCAGGCATACCAGCTAAAGACACAGATTATATAAAACCATGAACATTGGTTAAATAGTTTCGAAGTTTACCGTGAGCAACAAAATGACAAGAGAATTATCTGTAATAGATACTACAATTAGATTGGAAACAGTGTTTCTATTGATTTAACTTACAATGGAATAAATCGTATTTCAGCGCCATCTATTGAAGACACCAATTACCTACAACTGCCAAATCACTAATTACACAAAAGAAAAAATTGAACAGCCTACCCTCAAGAACATTAAAAACCTCCCAGATGTTTCACTCCATTGTATTACATAACAACACATGGCTTAATACCTAATTTACTACAATTTTCCTCGGTCCGACTACCATAGGCGTATCGGTGACTTTTTTGTACCGAACTTTTTTGTTTTCACACTTTTTCCATCAAGTAATTACCATCTTACCAAACACTATTGGGTATTTTGAACGGCTCTGCGGCCAATAGCAGCACCGCGTCTAATCTCTAAAAGAACTCTCTTGTGGTATAAAAGTCGATAGTTTTTTTACCATCAAAATGAATAGTCTTCAGAAATAACCCATACTCTTTGTAAAGAATCTATTAAAGAGGTTCTCTTCTTGTAAATTTTGTGGGAATGACTCTTCCGTTTGTAGTCAGGGAGCTGCCATTGTAACTGATATAAATTGCATAATACGTTTTTTAAGGATGAATATCAGAGTTCTTTGTACTTAAATTGATTTAAAAGGTTACTGTACTCTTGATGTTTAGTTCACGCTGTCTTTAAGTTTTACATTATTGCATTTTTTACTAATTATTAACTGACATTTATCGTTTTTTGACATAACTTTTACGTTTTTTGATGTAAATGATAAATACTTAGGTATGACAAATACTTTTTAAAGCTATCCAGGTCCTTAACCACAATCCTAATGGCTTTTTGCATCTTTTAGAGGAATCATGATACCTTGAGCTTTCTGGTCTAGTTAAATAGCTAAATACCCAGTACAAATAATTGAGTGATAAGTACAATCATTTATTGTGTCTAGGTGCCTATGATATGTATGTATGTTTATAGAAATATATAAGTACTAGTTGAGCCCCGCGGTGTTACCCGCGGTGCAAAGATGTTGTATGAATTGTATCTATATAAATTGTAGCCTATGACTTATTCTGATGTATAAGCTATATTATTGTAAAGTTTCATTGAAATCCGTTTAGTGTAGTTTTACACGAAAGAGTCACAAATACCCATCCATACTTACAAACTTTCGCGTTTATAATATTAGTAAGATATTTATCAGCAATGGGGTTATCATAGTATAGACTGGGCTTGGTCTGATGGTAGGATCTAAAATATATAAGAACCTTTAGTAATGTTTAAAAATCATATAGGTACCTATTTAATTCTCGTGTAACGTTGATCCTCACGATCGACTTCAACAGTTTCTAATCGATTTTCAGAAATGTGTTTTTTTGGCATAGTTTACTTAAGTAAACACATCACGCTTAGACCAATAGGAGCCAAGCATGATTGAAAAGAGACGCATACAAAGTTACGAGGGTCAGCTAGTATAATCTTAAAAAAGTACGAAATTGTCAAGGATATGTTACAAATTTCCACTTTCACTTATTTCCCCACTTAAAAACATCTATCATTGCAGGCGTAGCCCAATGCGACAGTGTTATACAATCTATTTATTTAATTTACAATCTTATTAATTGTGAATTCACTTTGTGAGTAATAAAGTACCTCTAAGTACATCATTCAAAATTAAATTAATAATGCTATTAGACGGGTGCGCGTAAGCGAGAGAAGGTGATTTATCAGGCATTTTGAGGTGTTAAACTGCAAGAGATTGTCTTTACTCCAGATTATCATCCTATCAATATCTGTCTGAAGCCTCTTGCAGTCCTCCAAGTTATTTAAATATCAATATCACACTACGTCTAAATTTACCGTTTTAAAATAATAAAACCTCTAAATCTTGGAGTTATGTTTACGTTCGTTTAAAAAGTCCGTACATATTCTTTATATACTTAGTGGAAACGGGAGCGCTTATCGCCGCTACACAGGCACCCCGCCCTATGGGGTGTTCTCAACAAAAATACTGTTGTTTCCTTATTGTTGCCGTCTGTTGTCGACTGTTGTCGGTCGTTGTCGCTTGTTGTCAGCAAGGGCCCCGTTGTTTAATTACTAACGTTTTTGTAACGCTGTGTAAACGTTGTGATATTTTTGTTAGGCTCCGTGTCTAGTGTGGTTGAGGTTTTGTTGATAACGGTTCGGAGGGATCTCTTCTTTGCATAGTAATTTTAATTCCATTATTCTGTTAGACGTATCTGGTTCCGCGATAGATTCGATTATTCGTTTGTTTAAAGGTAGGACATGATATGTTTGAGTTGGAATCGAAGCTGCTTCACTCCTCACATACCTACATCTATCTGATCCCAAGGCAAGCAGCGACGGAAAATTCTATGTAAAATTACTTTCATATTTCAGGTTTAATAGCCTAAGTATGTAAGTTTATAAAATAAGACAATTATTTTTTTCAGCAGACTGGTTAACATAGCACAAAGCTCTACTTTTTTTAGGACCAGGTGAAAATAAGCGAAACGTATGAAAGCATTTTTTTATAACTTAAAAGAATAACTCGTTCTAAGTTCTTTTTTATATAGACTCACAACGACTCAATCGAGTTAAGCTGCTTGGAATAGTTAAGCGTACCATAACATACCTATTTAAGCAATCTACCAGTTAATACTTGCATTAAATATGCCCTGGATACTTATATTATTCTCTATACTTGATATAAACTGGTTCGTTAATTGTCCAATTAAATATCTTCTATTTAGTTGAGAAAATCGCGTTGTCATGACTTGTAACTAGTGCTTATTGGAGAAACCTTGAAATCAAAGCTTGAACAGGCAGAAGAACAGTAGGAAACTTTACAGATAATTATCATATAACAATCATTACTACAATCAGATTATAGCTGTATAAACATTCTATAAGCCAGAACCGCTGGCCTGTACTAATTTCTATTGTTCTGTTGTTGCGTCACTAACAATTTTTTTTTTTTGCCAATCTTAAGGTCGTTGTTTGACTTGACAAACAGTTAGTTTTTATTATACAGAGAGATTTTTGAACAGCAGAATTAGCACCGATGAATAATGTAAAATCGGGTCTTGGTTGCCGCGACACAAGCCTCGAGCTTAGTGCGGAACTGTCGATAACTTCAAACCTTGTAATTTGTTTATTTATTTATCTTTATTGTACACACTTAACACATGAAAAAAAAAAAAAAGAATTACAACATACAAATGTGACAATTGGCGGTCTTATCGCTCATGGCGTTATGTAGAAATCTTTATCAAAGATAGAAAAGATTTTTAGAAAAGATTATCGTTTATGTAGAAATTGAACAAATAAAAAAAAGATCACCATATACCTATAATGTATCATTGCACCAAATTGTATCCAGTTACGATCAGTGAGTAATTCTTATGTGAATAGCAAACCTTCCTCGTTCAATCTTCCACAATCAATCTTTACGTTTTATGTACTAAACGACATTTAAATTTATCCATTCCAATTACTTAAGAATCACTCGTACAAAACAAGTCTAACTTAATCATAAAAGCCTACACTATCCACACAATGGCGACACTCCCCTAAAACTCGTAACAAAAAATCTATTAACATTTAATAAAATCATGACCTAAATAACATTTCTTACCATTTCAATTTTACGGACGAAAGGGTGGCGGGTGCTCCTTCGCCATGCGTCTTTGTAAAACCCTCCCCCTCCCCCTTGCCACTCCGCCCCTCTTTTCCCTCCTCCCGTTTCACCATTGTCGCATGGCACACAAGCTTTCAGAGTAATGAAGAGCATTTTCGTCCGATTCCGAACACAATAGCCCCTTTAATACAAGGCAGAGAGAAACTTCTTTGTTGCCGGGAGTATTGTACCTAACGTGTGTGTTTGGTGCTGTGTATTGTTTTTTGTTGTGAATGTCTGTTCGATTGTTGTGACAATGGTGTGTTATGTATGATCTATCCAGTGGAAGGTGTTTGATGTTTTTATGGGCACGTTTAGGCGTACCCCTTTCACAAAGCATTTACTCCTGGCGCCAATTTAATGAAATTAAATGATTACAATTAATATTATTCAATTTGAGTACTGACGATTTATACACCTAGTTGTTATTTATAGGCTCATCATATATATCATATCATTCAGCTAATATAAGGGCTCAAAGTAATCATCTGAGCGGAGTAATTAGTTTTAAACAATCAATACAAATAAATAAAATTGGGGTGTCTGTTTGTGATATTAAAACAACTACTTTTTACTAAATGCACGGTACAAATACCAAAATACTTCTTCTTTTGCCTGTCTGTCTGATTGTTCGAGCTAATCTCTGGAACGATTGGACCGATTTCGACAGTACTTTCACTGGTTATCTCTGATGTAATAAGGAGTAATATAAACTTATATTTCTATGCAAGCTTTGCCCCGTGGTTGCAAAGGTACAACAATAACCACGGGTAGCACCTAGGGACTTAGCTAGTCGTTAATAAATCTGTGTACTCAGTATCTTCGTCGTTTTTTTTTTCAATTTATTAATATTCATTGTAAGTAACGATTAATTGTTTAGTAATATTATTAATATAAGACCAATGAAAATTCTAATAGACAAATAAAGCGCCTTGCATAGTTAACTAAATATTTATCGAAGTCACTCGATATACTCAACTTAACGCTTCTAATTCTAGCAAAAGCAAATATGCTCTCTCATACATCTGTAATTTTATATAGACCCAAATCTTCCACTAACTACTCGTTTGTAAATTCTACATATTCAAAGACACTGTTCCAAGACAATTAACTAACATATAACTATTATACCTAATTCCACAACTGAATACCGGACAATCATTGTTCAATGTTGCCATCCTATTACCATTGTTTCTGTAACGAACGGGCTGTGTAGGAAATAATTATTGTGTAGTGGCAACACTGTGTAGTATCGACACGTGTCTTTTGTCGTTCTATTGTTTGTGTTGCTATTAATTAAGAATAAATAAATAGTGTTGGTTTTGTGGAGAAGAATGTAAGAGGTTTAAGGCTATATATGGGATGAATAATTGAGTTGAGAATTGTGAAACACTTCTGAAGGTACGTTAGTAGAATCTTGTTGGAGTTGAGAGATGAATTATAAGAGTTTTTATCGCTTGCAGTATAGTAAATAAATAAGTATTTCGGACACCTGACATACAACGCCATCTAGTTCCAAACTAAGCACAGCTTTTTTTAAATATTTAATACAGTAATAAAAATAAAACTTGACCTAAAAACATAATAAAATTAATGCTACGGCTTATGGACGTCTGTTACTCAATAATTATAAGAACTTTGCACCTTAGAATTAGGTTGAAATTCCGGTAGCATCACCCACTCGCTCAAAAGTGAAAAAAAAAACTAAACTAAATCAAAATGGCTGTACAAACGTTTTTGTAAGGTCTAGGTATTAGTCCTTGCTCTGTCTGGTACTGGATTAAGAATACGAATTGTGCCCACCCATGTCCCCCCCGTGGCCCCACCCCGCAAGTCATCCCGTGGATGTCGTTAGAGCCGATCAAGAAAGCAAATTACCTCAGAACACTATCAAACAAAATGTAGAACAACATCACTACAAAGACAAGGTAAATTAATACAAACCCTGTAAAAACCCATATGATCAACATTGTGGTGGTATAAAACATCAAAACCTCTTTAAGAAGAGCCCTATCTCCGATGTGATTGGTTCGATCGTTTAACAACTAAGCGTGGCTCTTTCACAACGAAAATCCATTCAGAAAAACGAAATGGAAGTACGAATGGAGTAGAAACTAAATACTTTTAAGCATGTAATACTGCATGCAATTGGTTCAATTGAGGCGTGGATAAGCATCTCACTAAGCCGCCATAGTGAAGGTCACCATGCTGCATTGTCCACATTCACATTGAGGATGGTGACCACCACTCTTTGGTTCTGCTCGTACTTTCCATTAGGGAAAATATAAAATGTTGCACGTGAAATAAAAAAACAAACACTTTTCTTTATTTAGTTACAGTGAGTTCATCCGTAGTAAGTTTCGATTGAACTCGCAAAAGGTCATTTAACTTTATTCCTAACAAAAGCTTCAATAAAGGTTTATAATTTCCGTAATACAAGACCCAATATCGTCTGAATTAAAATATATATTCGCAGAAGTTTAATTAATACTCAGTTTTTAGAGAAGGTCACGTATTTATATACGTGACCTTTCGTGTGAGGACTAAATACTGGATCAATTGAATAGACTGCCTCGGTGGCGCAGCGGTAGCGTATGCGACTGCTGCTCTTGAGGTCTCGGGTTCGATTCCCGGGTCGAATCAAATGTTTGTATGATCTACAAATGTTTGTTTCGGAGTTTGGGTGTTTTCTAAGTTTGATATGTATGTATTTACAAAAAAAAGTATATATGTATTTATATCTGTTGTTTAGTACCCGTAATACAAGCCCGGCTTAATTTGGGACTAGGTGGCGTTGTGTGTTAGATGTCTGAGATATTTATAAAAAAATACAGTTTTTGAATTAAAAACATGCCTCAAAATAGAGGACCCAATCAGTTCAGTTCATCAAAACTACCTTCTAGAAAAGATTCATATTCCTAGCCTTTATTATTCCTAAGATTATTTGAGGTCGGCTATTAGTACAACCGATTTTACCTGAATATCAGTTTTTCCACGGAGCGACTGGCATCGGACCTCCGCAACTCTGAGGGTGAACTGAATTCAAAGGTCGAACTAGTTAGCTGTCAGTATATTTGGGGGCACTGACTTCCCAATAACGATTACCATAGATATTCATGAAAACCGGGACCGACGGCACGGGCGGGCAACACCGCCATCTTCCATACTCCGGGTTGCTATTAAGAATTTCTCGTAATGAAAACCCAACAGTAGTCCGACCTGGGAATCGAAGACCTGTAGCCTCTGGACAAATGAGATAGTTACCTTCTAGAAAAGAGTGCTATGACTAAACTCTAATTAACTAAACTACGAAAAATTTGAGTTCTCTAGCGATTTAAAGAATCACTTCAGTATAGGTATTACCGTCCACCGTTGAATGAAAGCCTTTCCAAAGAGCGCCAACCATCAGATTCAGAGATTATTGTTTTTAAATTTAAAATTAAGTAGCTTTTATTTCAAGTAGACCTTATTAAGCACTTTCGGAATATTACAGTAACCACCAAAGTTGCTTAGTTACAAAATGTAATTCCTATAAAGAATAATCTTTTTCTTTTTTTTCTTTTTTTAAAAGACAACTCTCGCATTAGGAATATACTTTCCTGTGTCGCGGGGATCTTTACAAACATACATGAAACGGACACAAAGTGCACCCAGACTTAGAACAACAATTTATGGATCACACAAAGTGTTGTCCCATGTAGGATTTGAACCCACAACACTTGGCGCAGTAGGAAGTGGTGTGGCGACCACTGAAACCACTAGGCCAACCGTGTAGTCAAACTTAAGTCTTCAAAAAAAGCATATTTAAAATTTTCGTGCACATTATTTTGTAACAACCTCATAAAATAGCAATATTAGTATTTAACTTTCAAACATAAAAAGCATATAATTAATATAAACAATCAGACAAACAGCTTTTCACTTTTATTGTACAGATAAAGTATTGATTGTTCGTCGCGCTAAACGCAAGCAAGAACAGCATATAAAATCCATGTCCAATCAAAAATGTAGGTCAATCAACTAGATATTACGTATAACAATAATACCTATTACACGAACGCATTCCAACCTATACAGATATTTACTCAATTGCTTACGCCGAATAAACATTCAATATTAGCTAATTACAGACTGTATTCATTTACAAGACAAAGCGAAAAACAAACCTGTGCCAGAACAAACACGTTTTCCAACTGCTAACCTGCATGCTTGTCAACTCGCATTTTAACTTCACGAGTGTCACAATTTCTTTGACTCTCAAACAGTGTGTCTTTGTGGGTCCGAGTTGGAGGAGCATTTTGTTTAGCAATGCTAATATTATAATGTAAATAAGTGAGGTGCACTTTGTTTTAGGTTGTAAGCTGTGTTTGTGGGTAACTTTTATTGTTTTTTATTTAGATGTATACCCCATATCTTTACCCCGAAACGCCGAAGGTCATTGCCGTCATGCATTTTTAAATAAACATGCATATAATGTGAATACATGTTTTATATCACATCATTACATTAACAGTTTTTATCAGTCACTGCGGGATTAGAAAAGTATTAATAGCTTACTACACCACGCTGTCATGATGAGTTACTATATGTTTTCCTTTCTCTATGCAGTGATCTTCTGCATAACTTGGAGTCGGTCCTTACGATGCCAATGAGATAAATAGCAGTGGTCTTAATATGTATTCTTAATCCGTTGCCACACGGAGGATTTTTTAATAAAAAACTATATGACCCGGCAAACGTTATTTTGCCATGTGTAAATTTTTTCCAAATAGAAATTGTGTTTGGGTAACTCTTATTTATCATTTAGGGGTATGAAAATTAGATGTTGGCCAATTTTCAGAGCTACCCGATACGCACACAAAAGTTCGTAAGAAAACGGTTCAGCTGTTTCGGAGAAGTTTGGTGAAAAGTCCCGCGACTTGAGAAATAAATATAGACATATTATAGGTTAGTTACGACCAGACAAACAAATGATTGTGTGGTTATAACA
Source organism: Hyphantria cunea (assembly GCA_003709505.1). Taxonomy (NCBI): domain Eukaryota; kingdom Metazoa; phylum Arthropoda; class Insecta; order Lepidoptera; family Erebidae; genus Hyphantria; species Hyphantria cunea. Next base: position 1,191,923 of record PKRV01001639.1, on the reverse strand, counting down.
CTTGTCCTTGATAAGAATAAGATACACGGTTCCTGTCTTAGATGCTAGGATCATCAACCAAACAAGACCGACAAGCCAGTTACTTTTTACCCTAAAACCAAACGAAGAGGTCATAGTTTTAACAGTGTGTTTGTACTTTCCACCATAGCACCTAAATTACTAAGCCGACTTTAATTAATGCGATGTTAGTAGACTCGTTCTAGTTGTCGTGGTGACAGGATAAACTTTATCAATAGTTTTTACATAGTCGAGTTTTACAGTTTCTTGTACTTTTTTCGGTCTAACTGAAGTAAATGATGTTAGCTAGCTATCGAAACTTGGTGTAGGTACTATCGTTTGCATCTGGGAGTGGTCTCAATGTGTTAATAACAGCAGTTCCCGGATCCCTCCCGTCTCAGGCGCAGAGTAGAGTTTTAGTCGGTTCGATTCCGACACACCGCCCCGTCGCAAACCCCGGTGGGGAACGGCCCGTGGAGATTCCCACACGTTAAAACAAAATAAAAAAAGGTACTATCGTTTACATGACACGGCAATAGCTATCGCCGTTACTGTGGCAACAGTAATGAAGCGCTATCATTATGTGATCGTGAAAACTGTTTGGAGGGAGATCGTTTTTTGTTTTTTCGAAAGACGGTCCCCATTTCATTTCATCCACATTTTTTATATTTTTTATCATTAATTCCATCACGATGAAGACTTGAAGACTCGGAAGACTTAGAATTGAAGACATTAAATACTTGACATTGGCAGAAATAGCTGATCTGGCTGGTTGCCATATCATCAAAAGAAGAACTATTTGGAGTTTGTCATATTGTGGTGTATATTTTGGTATGTGTAGGTCCCTTGGGCTAAGAAGTAAATGGGTTTGATACTTAAATAGCAAACACTTGTAAACTATTTATTAATATGAATGTAATTTGATCTAGAAGGAATGTGTTTGTGCTGGTTAGGTATATGTAAAATAAATAAAACAACAACAAAATATTTAAAAAAAAACAAAAAAAGAAAATTATTTTGAGCTCATACAAATATAGTTTTTACATACACCGCATATATAAAGTAATTTACATAATATACTTACATACATTATAAATAATCTTTTACTAAATCTTACTACACTTACACACATTATAAATAATCTTTTACTTAATAAATCTCTTCCTATAATATTTTAATTTTAAAAGTAATCGTATATTTCGGCTATCGCGGAAAAGAAGAAGAAATGATTATTACTTGCTGCCAATCATTTTACATACTTTTTTATTTCTGCCAAACTGCAGGACAGTTTGTTGGCAGACGTATATCCTTATTTTATTTAGATGAATTACTTGCTTCACATTACAGATAGAGTACCCTATGTTCTTCCTCAAGAATAAAAGTATCTCCATGTCAATTTTCATTGAAGTCGGTGCAGCGGCTTAGTCATAAAATCGTGGCAGACGGACAAAATTAATTTTAAATTTATAATATTATAATATGGATGTAATACATCTACAGGCCGTATTTGTTCCACAACAGTTTACACACAGAAAATCTCTCATTTCTAAGTGACACAATAAAACCACATAAGCTTAGTAAGACTAAATATCTTATTATAAAACTAATAAATGTTAATACTTTCAATATTATTCACGCAAATAACAACTCTATTGTAATAAGAAAAGTAGCTTATTTTTCCCAAACAGTCCTAAAACCGTTGTCGTAATTTTAATAGAACATTAGTCTTTTATACCATTGTTGTTACTAAGCACACGATCCTATCATCTGTACCGACAAAAGAGGAGAAAACCCACCCCTAAGTATCGACATAATAATGAGGAACCGGGAAAAACTTCTGTTGTGGAATGAAAAGCGCAAATTCGTCATTAGGCGGCGCTTTCCGCCATTGTTGTAGCTGTCTCACTCCCTCTTAGTGAATTTTCCATAAGCACGAGTGAGAGTAAGGGTGGTCCTTCGAGCCGGATTGTTCCTTTCTATGTTAGCGACATTGTTTTCGCTTTTATACCCGGCTGAATTGGGATTGTCTTGTCTGTTTGAATGGCCGATGGCGCCCCTCCACGGTGGATGAATACAGGCTTCTATAAATGGGGGGAGACAAAGGGTTGGTCTCTTGAATCGGCTGGGAGACAGGTCGTTTGATTATTGTATCGATTCAATGTATTGTCTCTGCAATGAAGGATGGTTAGGGCAAATTACTTTTCTGCTTTTTATTCAGTATTCTAATAGTTGTGTATTATTGTTTGGTAATGGGCATAAACGGATAACATTGCATAATTAGTCATCTTCATTGATATGAAGTTAAATAAACTTTCGATTCTCGTTTCGGCCAAGGCGTATATTATAGAATAAAACTTCTAAACAGCCTTTAACATTCAGTTTATTTTATATACTCAGAGATATGCAGACTGCAGAGAGCGATGTTGGGCTCCGGGGACCGGGTAATTTCATTCGATAAAAAGTAAAAAAAAATTACTTACGTTGGTTTCATGATAGGCCGTGGTAGCGCTCCGGTCGATTCGATTTATACATACCTGCCAAAGCACTGTTAAAGTCTTACTTACACCTCAGTAGCAGTAAATATCTTTTATAGTCCTATTAGTAATCGAAAGCAATTACTGTAAAATTGTTCTTATAATTGGTGTTTAATGTTTATGCATACATAAACACATGATTTCTAAATACATTTACTTATTTATTATTTACTTTCAAACACCTTATTCATGTCTGTTTAACATAGACAGTATGTTTTTATATGAAGTTCAGTAGCACACCAGAATAGAAAAACAAATAGGTATGATACTCTCTGTCTCTCGTCTCGTTGAAAGCAGTAGGAAACTTGTTTCCATTAACAGGAAAATGATAAAATAATAAATAAAAAAATATGTTTGGGTATTTAAACACACAGCTCCTTAACAATCAGAGCTTGTATTATGGGTATTAGATAACTGATATAAATACAAGTATAATTTTTTAAATAAACACTTATTTAATATAGAAAATACCCAAAACTCCGAAACAAATATTTATAAATCATACAAACATTTGGTCCGACTCGGGATTGAACCAGAGACCTGAAGCACAACTATCGCATAAGCTACCACTGCGCCACTGAGGCAGCTAAGAGTAGGAAAAGTTGTTGAAATTGCGCATAACACATAATATAAAAACAATTGTGAAATAACACGGTGACCATCTGTATTATTAATCCCTTACCGAACTGAAAGTGATTCCTCACTAATTCTAAATAAATTTCTCCCATTCACAGGTGCAGAATGGAAGCTCCTTACGGAAGACGAGAAGAGACCGTTCATTGATGAGGCCAAGCGCATCAGGGCAATGCACATGAAAGAACATCCAGATTATAAATACCGCCCTCGGAGGAAGCCGAAGACTTTAAGGAAGGAGGGATACCCGTATTCCATACCCTATCCTAGTGTCCCTATGGATGCCTTAAGAGCTGGTAAGTACATTCTATTCAAAAGCTAGTATTTATTTTAAATAATTTTGATCTTCGCTCAGTTCAAATGGGTAAAACTTTTTTTAACTAATCTTACTTTTTACTTTCTCTAGATAATTCAATTCAAAATGAAATCCGACATGAAATGTATTTGCTAAAAATATCTAATTACCAATACTTAACTCAGGTTAATAACTTGACACACGGTCGTCCTGGCCCAAGCTGGGTAAAATCAGTACTACCCATAGCAACTAATAAATAAAAAAGCCCTCTATACATTGCCTTTGATATCCTATCCTACTGAAAATAATGAAGAATCTCTTTTAGTATACTTATAATTTTCCTATTTTTATACATTGTAGTGCCTGTTTCTCTGCAATAAGTCCCTTACACGTTTCGGTACAAAAATGATAGTTGAATAATATAATAACAGGAGTATATATAAGTATTTAAATAGTTATAAGCAAAGAATTAAAATCAGCACATTTAGGTCTTTAGAAATCAAACACAAACGGTGCCACATAAAGCATTAATACACAAGGCAATGCACCCAAAAGCTCTATTCGAGTCGGGCTATCAACGCATCAGTGTTATAAAGAGCTATAAATGTTTTACAGCAAATAATGACAGTCTACCTGTCTTCACCACAATGAACATTAGAGCTTAATTAGCTACAATGTCGCTGTTTGATTCCCGTAATGAAAGTTTTGTATCCAGCAACCATGTTATTAACGGTAAAACGTATTCATTTATGGCGCAAGCGGACAAACGGGTATCTTTTATAAGTTTGTTTAGTCCTTTCTTTTCGTTGCTAGTCCAGTTAAGAAATATCAAACACATCTGCTCAAAAAACATGATTAACATGTTTTTTTATGGTATAGGGGGCAAACGAGCAGACGTATCGCCTGATGGTTTGACGCTACCCATGGACACCTGCAACACCAGAGGCGTCACAAGTGTGTTGCCGATCTTTGAGGGATAGAGGGTGGGAGTGGGGGAGTGTCTCCAATATCCTCACTCACTCAATGAAATACAGCGCAAGCGCTTTTTCTCACCGGTTTTCTGTGAAGCCGTGGTATCACTCCGGTTGAGCTGGCCCATTCATACCGAAGCGTGGCTCTCCCACGGTATATGTAAAAGTCTTAATGTAACTCTTATTGCAGAATATTTTTTTCATTTCATTATATTGAGTGTCTACCTTCGATTAGAATAATCTGCAATCTCAAATTAAAACAAACAAACAAAACAAAACTATGAGCCGACTTCTTAAAAACTCAATCATTTTGAGCCTATGGTATCTGGACCATTATTTCGAATCTATTGCCACCTCATTCATTAAAATTGATGTGCCTTAGGCGGTATGAACCTACTTTAGACAATTAAAAACAAAAGTGCACCTCACTGCAGTAGCGACAGCAGTTTTGCCGCGGTTGTGACCTTCTGCGAAGATGTTATCTCGAGAAGGAGGCGGTGGAGAAGGCCCGGGAGGACGACCTCCACTTGGACTCGAACCGGGCGGCGGAGACGCGCCTATCAGCGCCTCATGCCACCCTAAGCGTGACCACGGATAGTAGGCATGGGTTTTCCCCTCCATCCACTTCTGAGGCCAGCCGCAAGGAGGCGACGTACGCGTGTGCTGAACGCCGCCTAAATTGAGAGAGTCCATCAGATGACGGTGCCCGCTTCAGTGCGGGCAGGCGCTGGGAGGGGTCTGTATGACGTAAGAAAGCGGTTCCCGAATCCCTCCCTTCTTAGGTGCTGAGTGGCACACCGTACGGTTTTAGTCGGTTCGATTCCGACACACCGTACCGCCGCAAACCTCAATGGGGTGAATGTTACAAGTCAGGCTGTGCCCACGTCAGTGCGGGCAAGCGCTGAGAGAGGGCCCGGATGGCTTAACAACAGTTCCCTTATCCCCCATCTCAGCCGCAGGGTGGCACACCGTGTGGTTTTAGTCGGTCCGATTGCAACACACCACCCTGCTGCAAACCCCGTGGAATGACGACCCGTGGGCGTTTCCACAGGTACAAAAAAAGATTTGGTTTCAAGTTTTCCTTCTCCTTGCAGTAATGTTATCCTACATAGTTTATCCTCATTCGTCTCTTAAGACATCCACGGGATGAGTTAGGGAGGTAGCACTCCTTATTTCCAATCCGTCACCACACAACTTGTGGTTAGTGTGTAATAAACAATCGCGGTATTACCGCAACAATACGACCCCCAAACCTTCAAAAAAGAACGTACTCCTTAAAAGGCCGGCAACGCACTTGTGACGCCTGTGGTGTTGCGGGTGTCCATGAGTGCGGTAATCGCGTACCATCAGGCGATTGATTGCTCGTTTTCCATCTCTGTTCAGTAGAAAAAAACTCAAAACTGCCTTACCTATTACAAACTTATTGGTAATAAGTAAGTAAAGTAGATTTATTTTGTACTAGCTGACCCAAAAGCCTTTGTTTGCGTCTCTTTTCAATCTACTCAGTTCCTATTCCGATCTAAGCGGGATTTGATGAACTATCTTAGGCACGCCAGCAACTCGCACATTAAAAAACAAAAAGGTGAAAATTTTATAAGGCTCGATATTTTCGGAGCTCAAAGTGAAATACAACGTTATACGTGAATTGAATAAGTATGATAGGTTTTTACTTAAACTTCATTTTATATTAATATATCTATGTAATTTGCTTTAAAGTTTATATTTATCTTGTTTTTCTTATGGGCTTATAACTTATCTCATTATATAAAAATATAAAGTTCACTCGTTTTCAATTTCAGTCAAATTTAAAAATCGTTCCGTCAAATCGTCTATTTATAAATATAGAGATGGTGACACCGTTTAAAAAAATAGTTCTAAGCATTATGTAATCAATCTAAATGTTACAACTGTGTTCCACTCCATCACATTATTCTCACTTCTCTTTTTTCTCTCTATCTCTCTCTTACGCCAAACAATCCGCTATAATCGGGCAGAAAAGTTTTCTGTCCAAATAGCCAGAGCAGTACAAAAGGGCTTGTATTGGACGTTATCAGCCTATTCATTGGATGTCATCGAATCCGCCATAGCCGAATTGGGATTACACAATGGCCGTGCCTCGTTTACTATGTACGATTATGCGAGCTATTTGATTTAGTAGTGTTCGGTTAACGTGCGAGGCATGAATGAAATTCTGAATGGGTTTATCTGTAAACAAAATTTAAACGGTACACGATATTCAAAACAAAAACTAAGAGAACTGACTGCTTACTTTTTTGTGATGTTTGTAATGTTGAGCATTATCTATTGAAGGGTGTTTACCCTTTAATATATAAAGCTTCAAATTGGTTGTTTTATTTGCTAAAAATCGAGAAACATAGTTTATATATAAATTAACACAATCATCTTATAATACGACATGTCTGTTACTATATTCTCATGTCTACTACAGCTCGAAGCTACGGATTGAGCACTTGGGCATTGAGCAGTTGAGTACTGCCAATCCTTTGATTCGTGCCTAAAAAGGCATGCATTAAAAAAAAATTTTTTAGTTACTGGGTGGCTGAGGATATTGATGTTCTTTATTTATTTATTTATTTCCATAAATATGAATCTTTAGTTTGATTAACTAATGTCATAAAGAATATGCCAAAAATTTTTTTAAAATCCACTAATTTTACCCGAATCAAGTCCTCTGATTTTTCTATGGCACGTATGATTTTTTTCAGAAATTATTTTTATCGTATTTCATAGGTAGTTATTGAGTTTTGATTTTAAAAATATTATAAAATGCATGATAACAACGCGGGAGGTTTGAAGTTGCCCCCTTAATCCCCGTGTCTTGTAGAGCACGTAAAGTCCTTATCTGCTCTCTTCCCAGCCGATTGGTAGTCTCATCGGATTGTGAGAGTGAACGAACAGCGAGCTTACATATGTCTACGCACACACTTGTGCACTATAATATCTCCTGGATGGTTAGCTGGTCTCCATTAAGACTTGCCGCCTTGCCCAAAATTGGTTAGAAGGGTGAAGTCAATGTTGAATACTATCGATCTCCCTAATTTCGGAACTAAAGACAAATATTGACATTTACTGCCCATATTTATACAACAATTATTCAACTCTATAATTTACTCTTACGGTACATATTAGTAAATAGCGTGATAATATACCTGAATTAGGCCACTTTTAACTACTCGCACAAGTACCTCGCCTTCATTAAACGCAGCACTCCGGTCACTCGCCCTATCCACGACAAAAACGTACGCCTACAGTCACGACAAAGCCTCGTGACTCCAAAAATAACAATTTAAAGCTAAAAAATCACAACTACAAAAGACTACAAAGGCAGAAAGGGACAAAAAATATTTTTTTATAACAAATTATATTATATTCTTACGCCTATTTAGTGAAATATTCTCGATATTGAACTATAAAGTTGGTTATTTATGTCTTTTAGTCATGTTTTTGATGCGACATAATTCGGTATTGTGAACCGTTTTATTAGAGAAAGTCATTGTGGTGCTGGCCGTGTTGGTGTATGAAAATGGTTTAGATTGTAAAGTCGCGTGTACATTAGCGGTAACTTTATACCAGACAATGGCTCGATTGCGGCTTAAACTCTGAAGTTGTTATATCACAATGATATATTTTATTTACTTCGGGATGTGCTTTGAATTGGTGGAGCTTTGGTTATTTTACCGTTAGATAGTCACGCACATATGAGCTGGGTTCTACTGGAATGATACCAAGATCTAATGGAAGAAAATCAATCTCATGGAAAGGATACTCAAAGCACCGGCAAAGCACTTATATTTCTTGTTTGTCAGGTGTCCAAGGTTCGTTCTGTTTCAGCGAATAAGTGAGGACACCGGAGCCCAAGACCTCAATTCGTACTGCCACCCCTCACCCCATGCCCCAAATGCTGGCAACGTGTTACCACTCGTGTTGTGCGTGTCCATGGGCGGCAGTAATTGCTTACCAGCAGGCGTACGTCTGCTCGTTTATCCCCTATTCCATAAAAAAAACAAAATTAAAAGAAAGTTTGGTGAAATAGTAAATCAATATGAAAGGGATATTACTTTTGGTTTTGGATGAGGTAGATTAGGATCATGGATACATGTAACTATTTTTTAGCAACAGGGAAATCCGAGCCTTCTAACTTACAAGTTGTAAGAGAAAAATGTTATTAAAGAGACTACGCCACACACCATAACGCCATGGTCATGACCATCCAAATGAATAAAATTGAGTAGCAATAATTAAGATTATTCAAAACCATTTTGCAGATACCTTGAAAATTTCATATGAAATTACAATTTAGAATACATTTTAGAATTAAATTCACATGCACTTATTCCACTATTTTATTTATTTATGTTTACACCTGACTGGTTTCGCCTTATGGCATCATCAAAGGTTAATAAATGATTTGATTCTAGAATGTATTGCAACAAGTTCCATCACTTGCAGACGATCGAGAGCAAAAACTACTACATATTTAGAATATTTTACTCAACAAGTTCGTAGGGTACGGTTGTTATGCATTTAGGGGCGTAAACTACGGTAGTATTTTCAAAATATAATCCAGATATTATCTACATCGGGTATTCGAGTTCGATTCCCGGGTCGAACCAAATATTTGTATGATTTACAAATATTTATTTCGGAGTTTGCGTATTTTCTATGATTATAAATGTGTATAAAAAATTGTATATAAGTATTCTATCAGTCATTTTAGCTTTCACAATACAATAGCTCTGCTTAGTTTGAGGCTAGATGCCATTGTGCGTCAGGTATAAGGTTTATTTTATCTAAATTTACAAACTCCTTAAAAATACTTGTTTGAATAAATATGATATATTTGATAAACGTTTAAATACAATACCGGGAGGTTTGATTCATTATGACTTATGTTTATGAATGATAATATCTTTGTTATAAGTTAACGAAATTACGGGTATAAAAAATAAAATAAGGTCTAAGCAGCTCTATATAAAATATATATTCTAAAACATTACTATTAGTGAATATAACGCATCACATTTACATAAAGGTTGATACACAATACTTGAATCGTAAGAAAAACCGCTTCACCTACGTCACAGGACCTCACAACAAAAGATATTCGAAATATGAAAAGCGAAAATGGAACGCATAGTTTAAACCGTCTTGGCTGCTTTTGACAGTTGACAGTTTTCACTGTCAACGTGACAATGGGGTTAGTTGGGGTGCGTCAGTTGGGGTTACACCATTGACATGCGATTAAAATTATTGAAAGACTTCGCCTTTAAACGTGTCGCTATTGAATTTTTCTTTAAAGGGTTGTTTTGAGGTTTTAGTTATGTGAGGTTTCAAATTTATTATATACAAGTAAAATAGCATAGAGTGAGGGGCTTATATCCAGCAGTAGACAGCACAGTGCTGATGATGCTGATAAAATTTACTTAAAAGCCTACCAATATAACCATATATGTAGAGATATATACGCTATTTTGTGATTACAGTTCTTTGATTCGTACTTTAAAACACGGCAGTAGAGTAGTTACAATCGAAAGAATACCTTTCGATTGTAACAAAATATAAAACGGTAAAAGGCGAAAGGTTAAATTTAATAAAACATATTAGTAGTACCGTAAATTAAAAACCGGGCAAGTGCGAGTCGGACTCGCGTACCGAGAGTTCCGTACAAACCTATAGGTATATTATATGATGTAAGTGTTGTTACTAAAAATCTATGTTTTTCACAATTTTTCTTTTATCTGTGCTATAAGAAGTTGCTTCGTACCAAATTTTGAGATTTCAAGATTCTGAGTTCACGGGAAGTACCCTGTAAGTTTTGGTCCTCTTCGACCCCAGGTTTTGATCCATAAACGGCTGTATCTTTTGATTGCATTGACTTAGAAGTTTGATTTGCTCACAGTTCCAACGGACTGTAGACCTAAGTATTTAAAATAAATTTCAGCTTAATACCTTAACGCGTTCCTGAAAAATAATGGTCTTGACAGACAGACAACGAAGTGATCCCATAAGGCTTCCGTTTTTTTCCTTTTGAGGTACGGAATCCTAAAAATCTATCGCAGTGTATAAAATTAAAACCATTCTTCTAGCAAACGCGATTGAAACTTGCGCCTGTTAAAACTTTGTTACCATTTGTAATGAACTTTACGCGAATTAGTCTTAAGCTAAGTAAGTAAAGACTATGTACCTCATTATCTCAACGCGGGAACTAAATTATCGATTACCCATTTAATGCTTTGTGTAATTGGTCCTGCAGTACAGGTACTTCAGAGTGCCTGGAAATCTGTTACCGCTACGTAACTTAGTGACGTGTAACATACCCGCTGATTATTTATAAAAATAATTAAAAATGTAAATAATACATGACAAACGTTTAAAAAAATGAATGAGCGAAATGAAATAATTATGTTAGGTTACCCCTCCGTATGTACAAAAAATAAAACAAATCGTATAAACTCTGTAGAGGTAATAGGTAAATTGAAAACATTTGTGAGACAAAATAAAAAATGATTGATGTGCAACATCTGACATCTCACCTACTACTTGATGATTAACTCTAGCACGCTTCAGTAGTTATATACTTCAGTCCGTTTTCCTAAAACTATTCCCACAGATTGCAAAGAAAGCGAGAGGAAAAATGCGACATTAAAACAACTCTATATACAAACAAACAAATAGCTACTCAGCCGACCCGACTACTTACCCGACATTAAAATTTTTTACCCGTCTCCATTGCGGTCGCCAAAACTAAACGTGGGCGGAGTCGGCACGTGTGTCCTGACCCTTAAGTAAGGGTCGCGCCACACTTTGCACTAACATGGCTTTTAAGTTAATTGCAGTTGTGAATTTATGTCGTGAAATAAACCAAGGGGGTGAATAATTACTTTCGCCATTTAGGAATGATTTTTAATATGCTCGTGGATGTTTTAATTAGTAATATAACATTTTTTTATAGTAAAACTTTATGTTCGTACTTATTTTGGTCAATGGCTTAATATGTATTAATTAAATCAGAGAATTATTTTTGCTATTTAAAAAAGTGTGGTAAAAGTTGAGATTTGAAATTCCAAGGGTGAATTTGAAGATAGTAGAGCCGGCTTGACCCTTCGCACAGAAGATCAACATAAAATGACAGCATTCGTGCTGTCATCTGATGCAGAAACATCTCAATAAGCTGCCATAGTGTGCATCACCATCACTGATTACCCTCTAGAGGGTAATCAGTGATCAACACGCTTCATTGTTACATTGTCTGCATTCACAATGAGTATAGTTACCTCTGCTCATGGGTTCTTCTCATGCTGGAAAACATCAAACGTAGAGTAGAGTCACTTTGGCTGGCTAAATATATAAAAACGGTATTCCACCAATATTATCATGCTTGAGGAAACTCTTTGTTTGATATAGAAGGCATTGCAAAGGCAGCTCATATATAAGTACATACCATCAGCTTTAAATTATTGTATTCCATTATAGATTGCCCGGAGGATTTTTTTTATACAATAGTAGGAAAACGTATCGCCTGATAGCAAGCGATTACATCAGCAATAACACAGACCTTGTTGCCGGTCGTTGGGGGATGGGGAGAGGACGGGGGAAGTGGTTGAGGTATTGGCCTCCGGTATCCTCACTCACACGGTGAAACACAGCGCAAAAGCTGTGCAAAAGCACGGCCTCATATTGCCGACGCCGTGATATTATTCGGTCAAGCGTGTCTCTCCCACAATAATGTATAGTCCCAGATGTACAAATAAAGTATTATCTATTAATATAGACTTTTTATAGATGTGTATGCATAAATAAACAAAAGGCAACAAACTTTTTTTTCAAATCAGTTACAAATGTTTAATTTATATATATGTGACATCTGATATGTTGACCTGTTTTGATATAGAAGGCCTACAAAAGACACAGAAAGATACAGCCCAACTTATACTGGAAATTCGTATTAATATTATACATTCGAAAGTAACTCTATCTGCTAAGCTTTTATGTCTAAAGATTTAAAAAAAGAATTAATATATTGTATTCCAATGAATACTTTGATTCTTGAGGAAGGCCATAGGTTACTCTTTATCGCTATGACTGACATGTACTTGGACAGAGCCGCAGGCGAAAGTCAGTATTAAAAATATAAGACCTTTGGTTGAATTTCGAATTTCGGTCTTTTTCCAACATTATTCTCATAATAGATAAACGCCACCTGCTAAACCTTCGCAAATATTACAATAAATTCAGATTTTTTTTCTTTCATCTTTGTCTCCTTACACTTACATTAAACAATAAAATCCACTTACAAATCTCTATTAGAATGAGCCCTTAAACGTGAGAGGCACGTGTCGGTCACGTGGCTGTGACGTCACCAACTTTAGGGTTCAGTAGTAAAGTGAGTGCAAGCGCACGGCTGCAACGCCCCCTTGCGGGTAATTTGGACGATTATTAATAGGTTTGCGACGGAGATTGTTGAAATTGTTGTGATTAGTATGTGCTGGTCATAGGTCATAGCACACACAAACTAAAACTATATCATTAAGAAAGTCAGTAAGGTTTTCATTTTTTGTGCGTATACGATGCTGAGCTGGTTTTTATTAACTAATAAGTGGGGTAACTATTTAATACACAATATATATGTAGAACAAACGTCTAGTTGGTGTGCTATAAAACTTTCTTGTAAAAACCTCCTTTTTAAGAAAAGGCCTATATAAAGCAGTGCATTATCATCATCTTCCGTATGCTCGAATATATTATAAGAAAAAAATTGAAATCAACATTGTCAATTTACACTAACGCCGTAGGTCATTGTCTGTATCGAAATACGTTGAAGAAAATTTATTCTAAAACACCTTTGTTATGAACTGGCTCGACCGGGGCGGTACTACCCTCGCACGGAAAATCAACGTGAAATGACAGCGTTCGTACTGTCGTGTTTCGTTGATGAGTGTAAGACCGGAGGCCCAATGAAGCAGAAGCTTCACTAGAACGCCATAGTGTGGGTCACCATGCTGCGTAGTCTGCTGCATTCGCAATGAGTATGGTGACCACCACTCTTGAGTTCTGCTTATGCCTTCCATCAGGCAGAGTAGAGTTAGTTTGAAACCTATCATGTGTTTTACCGTTATTAATATTTTTTTGACGAGCCATCCAAAGTAATTGTACTCTGATTGATGACTAGGCGAGGCGCTCATAGCCCAGTTGCATTCGGTGATTAGAAACAATCACCGAGGATTAAGCGACGATGGCGCGGTCAGTACCTGGATGGGTGCCCGTTGATGACATGTTACCATGAAGCGTCTCCGTGATTCGGAGGTCACTTTAAGCGGTCGGTCCCGTTTGTTATCATAGGATAACAGTCGTAAAGCTTAGTTGGAGGCCTTTGGGTGGCTTAAAAACATCCAACGGTAAGATTTACGTAGCCACAACGTTGTCTTGCCAGTCCCCAATCCGCGCTTGGCCAGCGTGGGGACGTATGGCCTTAACTCTCTCCTGAGAGGAGACCCGAGCCTAGCAGTGGGACATTATGGGTTGTTGATGATGATGATGAAAATCATGCGCATAATCTAAGAGTGGTGGTCATATTAAGTTGGTCTTCTGTGAGAACGTAGTACTGCCCTGGTCGAGATAATTCTTGTTGAATCAGTGTAGCTGTGCTATATAATTTCTGTAGATAATAAACAAGTAATGAATCATTACTTTTAAATATTAAGATTATTATAAAACCCGATTGAGTCAATATCATATATATTAAAACATATAGGTAATATATATATACACAGTTGACAAATATTTATTTTGATACCACACTCGATCTTTTTTGTAAAAATTTTTTTGAGATTATTTTTTGGCTCCAGAAATCCTTAATTTGGTTTTTTTTATATTTGATGTTCCCAGTGTCACTCTCACGACTAAGATAAATCTATTGACACCACTCACATAAAAATACGACAAGCTTTTTAGGGTCTAAGACGTGCCAAAGAAATATACATACATACACTCAAAAAAAATAACCCTCCTTCTTTCGCAGTCAGGTAAAAAGTTAAATTAAGATTAGTTTACATTAAAATGATTTGTTGCGTTTTCACTGTAAACATTTTTATGTTTCAAAAACACGTCATTTGTGTGTCTACCCACATTTACACAGATGTTGTTCATTGTATTAGACTGTTATGTCTTTCATTACGTAACGTATTCGATTCTTCATAATATTATTTGATATTATTAGTTTTTTCTTTAATTGCGATTTCACCATATATGAACGGATTGATATAATAAACTAATACTAGGTGAATAAATAAAAAAAACGGTATACAACTTAAATCAGCCAAATGCGAGTCGGACTCAAGCAGGAAGGCTTCCGTACCATTATCTATACATTTCAAACGTCTATCTGTTGCCGCTATAGGTATCGAGACCACTTAAATATGTGTTTTGTGCTGTTCTTAAGTATTTGTTGCTATATAGCGGCAACACAAATACATCATCCCTGAAAATTTCAAATGTCTAACTATCATCACTAACTATACATGAGATATAGCCTAGTAACAGTCGGACTGACAACGAAATCTTAACAGTAGGGTTCCGTTTTACCCTTTGGCTACGGAACCCTAAAAAAGAGTTATGGTTAAATTTTGACCACTAGCCGACCCCTACCAAAGACCAACTAAAATTAGTGTCTTCAAACAAGTGAATGTAGTCTCGCCACTGATGGCGTTGTTTAAAAATTAATTGTTATCGGTAATTGTGTATTGAAATTACATTTAGATTTCAACAGAGCTATTGTTAAAAAATAAAGTTGTAAATACACAGACAAGCGTTACTTGAAATATTAATTTTAACAACTGTATCAGATACTAGCTATTGTGCAACACACAGACAGATTAAAAATATAGTCTATTGCTTCGAAATACACACGAAAATGTATTCATTGTATGTACAAGTTAAGTGTATTAATTGTTATGTAAATTTTACAAGAACAATGAAATCTTTGAATACAATTTTATGTATTCATATTGGTTACATATTTTTCTTTGATTGTTTATCAGAATAATTAATAATGTAATTGACGCAGACAATCCATTGTTTCACTGTGCACTTATTTGTATAGCTTTGTGTTTTTAGTTGGAAACCATTGTGTACCCTCGTTGTCTCAGGTTCCAATAATAGCTAATAATTCATGGTAAATTGTTATTATTTTGCTATCCTAGTTTTGATTTTATTTTGGATTAACGTATGCTTATACTCAAGTCTGTACCCACGAAGACCAGCTCCCTTAGGAGAGTCGAAAGTACTTGGCATTGATTCTCATTACCGTCGCTCGCCTGTTTGATGATTTAGCGTTAAGTGACATCATTCCCATACACTAGTAAGTTTTGTCGGCTAGTACTGTTGGTAATGTACACTAAAAGTTACACGCAACCCTGTATCCAGGAGTTTAGCAGACATGAGCCAGAATTTGCCTGCTGGTAATTTACACCCATACTTACAGGCATGTCTGTATCCACGAATTAGATAGCGACGGGCCTATTGTAACTGTATGTAGTGTGCACTGTACCCACGAGTTAAGCAAAGATGAGGCTGTTGGTAATGTACTATGTTGTACTGTACCCATGGAGGAGTAAGCAGACTGAGCCTGTGAGTCTAATGGTTAGCGATGCTCATTGTTTATCCAAAGACCGTGGGTTCAATTTCCAGCTAAAATAACTTTGCTCTGCCTGATGGAAAGCATAAGCAGAATCCAAGAATGGTGGTCACCATACTCATTGCGAATACAGCCAATGCAACAATGCAATATGGTGATCCACACCATGGCGGCCTTGTGATGCTTCTGCATCTTTGGGCTGTTTATCCATTCCAGGTTTAGTGGAGTACATGCGAATTCAGCATGATTTGGGCACATACCTACACCCATATGTTGAAAATTAATTGGTTATAATATAATTAGTTTGTCGAATACAATCAGTTGATTGGAAATAATAACGATATGTAGGAGGTATACTTACTAACCAAAAACATATTATTAGTGTTCCTATACGAAATACTGCTGAATATTTTTATGAAACGAACAACTGTCGCACTGTAGTTCTATACCGTTGAAAGGAAATATAAAAGTTCCATAAAACATAACATATTTCGGTTGAGTATTGTACAATAAGAATTTATTATTTTGTTTTTTTACAACAGAAATATCTTGAGCCCTAATACCCACTTACAGTCCAAACATTCGGTGCTAATCCGTACAATAATCCAATAAATTGCTTATTCACGATTAGCATATTATGTATACCAGCAGTTTGTTACCGAACGGAAGTGTCCAATCGCGTGCGCCGCCGGAAGCTCCACCCCCCCACCGCCAAACTGCTTCCGGTCACGTGACGTCATTTACATGACAGTTGAACGCAGGTCGTTGGGGAGTATAGACGTGCGTAGCGGAGACTTTTTGTTTATGGTTTTAGGAAATGATTAGTAGTTTTGTTTATGTTGTATTTTTTGGGTTGGCGTGTGAATTTCTTTATTTGATTTTGTTTGATTTTTTTCTTAAAATAGTACGCCTCCATGGAGCGTATGACGGCCGCTAGCGAAAGATCTCCTCTGATGATTACAGTGAGGGCACGACGCTTTTACACCTAGTTGGGCAAACTGTCAGCGTGTGTTGGGCCGAGACCCCACTGCAGTCGTGGCTGTTTTACCACCGGTTCTGCAGAGATGGCATCTCACGCGCATGGTGGCACATCGTGAGATTTTAGTCGGTTCGATTCCGACACACCAAGCTGCCACAAACCTCAATAAAGTGACGACCTATAGAGAGGGTTTCTACACGTATAAAAAGGCCCTTCCTTAGAAAACAGGTTAATAATATGGCTAAATTACACCCAGACAGAACAAAGGAACTTGCTCAATATATTTTTTTTTACATGTAACAAAATCACGGCCTGCCTTTCTCTCTCTCGTTGGTCTACAATGTACATATCAATTTAATCAATCAATCAACAACCCATAATGTCCCACTGCTGGGCTCGGGTCTCCTCTCAGGAGAGGGTTAACACACACATCAATTTACGCCATAGGTTATATATCTCTATGAAATTCGTCTGCCATTTTATTATGTATAAGCTTAGAATACCGTGAGAGAGCCACGCTTCGGCATGAATGGGCCGGCTCGACCGGAGTGATACCACGGCCTCACATAAAACCGGTGTGAAACAGCGCTTACGCTGTGTTTCATCGAGTGAGTGAGGATACCGGAGGCCCATACCCCAATCCAAGTGTGGGTCACCATGCTGCATTGTTCTTTTTCGCATTGAGGATGGTGACCACCACTCTTGGATTCTGCTCATGCTTTCCATCAGGCAGGGCAGAGTCATTTTGGCATCTTAAATATTAAAAAAAAAACAAAAGCAAATTTCGTCGCGCAGCTCTTACAAAGAGAAGGATATTGACTACACGGCTGGCCTAGTGGTTTCAGTGTTCGCCACATCGCTTCCTGTTGCGCCAAGTGTTGTGGGTTCAAATCCTACATGGGACAATGCTTTGTGTGATCCATAAATTGTTGTACTAAGTCTGGGTGTACTTTGTGTGCCTTTCATGTATGTTTGTAAAGATCTCCGTGACACAGGAATGTATATTCCTAATGTAGGAGTTGTCTTTTACAAAAAAAAAACAGTAGATAGATATCCTGAAACAAACCCTATTTCTCTGCAAACGACTCCTAAGCAAGGAGTTTTTGTCCACTATCGGATACCAGTAGACTGCTAGGAACAGTTAATGACAAATGAATTGAAAAATTAATGACAACAATCAATGGCAACCTAACACCATGTAGATAGTACATATCTTACCTTACCTATCATACCGTACTTATCATACCTTAATAAGTTTATCCTAATTTAAAACAACACGTCCCTGCTCAAATCATTATCATAGGTTGGTACCAGGGCAGCATAAAACACGCAGATATCAAGCAGGATGATATGCACGATTCGCGGCTAATCTATCAATTTAACCACGGTTTGTTAAGTACGTCTGTTCCCCTGGTGCTATGAAACGGCGAAAATCCACCCTCGCCCCGTTGTCACTGCGAAGCGTCGCACGGAGTTTTAGGGATGAATGCTTTTCGTGATATCTTATTTATCCTGATAGATACTCTTACACAGATATTGTGAAATAAATATAAAAAATAATTCAAAAAAATGTATGTATATATTATACCTGATTTCTTGTTAATATTGTGCATGTAGATTGTTAAACAAAGAAATAAATGAAGAATGTACATTCACACCGTAAATAAACTAAGATGGTTTTGTGGGTGTTTCATAAATACTGAAAATTCTAAAATCAATGTAATAACGCCTACATAACACTATTATATATATAATATGTATGTATTTCCTCAAAATATATATATTTGTGTTTATATCACTTGTCATGTACCCATAACACATAAGCTCTGCTTAGCTTAGGACTAGATGACGTTGTGCTACATGTCCGGAATATTTATTTCTAATAAGTTGACCTATGTAGGTTCAATTTTATGATATCTCAAATAATATTGGTCAATGACTTAAAATTGACAAAATATCAAGTCAGGTGCCGTCTAGTTTGCATTTACAGGAAGTAAAAAAACTAAACCCCACTACGACAAAAAATTTCTGGACACTGGATTAAACAGTGTATAGGGATATACATATTCAAGTTTTAAAAGCCTCGGTTTCAAGTTTTAAACAACTCGGGTATACGGCTTTTAACTAAGAGGTGAACATACATAGATAGCCTATCAAAATTATAATCCTCCTTTGGCTTTGCCGTAGTCGGGTAAAATCTATATAAATTTATGAAAATATTTCATTACATTCGTCACACTTAAAACAAAATAATAAAACAACATGACTCCAAAAAGTACATGTCATTGAAATCCATACCTATCAGAAATAAGCCGCGTGCCGGTCAGTTGATAAATCACCCTACCTGTCGGGTCGAAATAACCATTTTCCGAGAAATTTAACACATTCGGACATAAAGAGTACAGAGCAAGAAAAAACGGGCCCCATTGAAAAGGGAAACCCGTAGGAAATCCCATTTAGCCGGTGTCCGACCTTTCTGTCGATCCCCTTACAATAGCATGTGTTATATTTACATATATTATTCGGAAGATGGTCATTATGAATGTGATGGAGGTGAATCCTTCTATGAAATTATACCGTTCTATTTTTAGAAATAAAATTCTTTCCACAATATCGGAGAAAGAGTTTTTTTTAATCAGCTTTTGTAGGTATTCTTAAAAGATCTTCATACCTACGACTATAAGCTCAATTGCGATGACGTCAGAACCTGTTTTTAATCACGGGACACGGCCGCTTATGATCACTCATCTTTTTTAGTAATAATAATAATCTTTATAAAAGGGTTTGTTCACAAAAATATTCTACATAATTTATCAGTAAATATAAGTATTGAATCACAAATATCTCCGGTCCTCAATCTAGGATTCCCTGTGTCGTGGGGTCTAGTCCCTTTCGTAAGTTTCAAAAGATTATATAAAAAATATACATATTTATAATGTTATTGGTCATATGATCTTTATTTCTTTTTTAAAAATGAATTCTTCCTAATTAGGTAAGAACAAGAATTTGTAGTTCAGTCTATGTTTTGTTCCATATGGGATTTGAACCCACAACACTTGGCGTAATATAAAGCGAGGAGGCGACCGCTTAAACCACTAGGCCAAACGTGCAGTCTTATTTTCATTTTAATGGTATAGTAACCCTTTCAGGCTTTTATTTAAATTATTCGTACAATCTTTTGTGGCCGGATGAAAAGTGTTTAAAAATACTTAGCCTTTTACATTTGGTATATTTACAAATTTCACGATAACTGGTTTAGTTAAGGTTTCGTTAGACCGTGAGCTTGTAACAAATAACAATCCAGATTCATTATGTTGGGTTTGGAGGTACGGATCACATATTCCTCCAACACAAAGGGAGGATCCTCCGACCAGGCGAGGTGATCATGCCTGGCGGGTCACTGCCCAACGGTTGATGTTGGGAAGTTGTATATATGTTAATCAGCACGAGAACTTTTATTGCGCGATGCAGGATTGGTAGCTTCTTCGTGCACTACGTTACTCCGTAGTTCAGTATATCTTCGGTGGATGGCGTTGTCATATATTTATATTGATGCTGTATGTGGAAGTCGCCACATCACTCCCCTCCAAGACCGGAGGTCGATATCTGGATGAGTCAGCTATCTGTGCTCTATTGTGGAACTTGCCAGTGCCAGTAGTGAGTAGTTCCAGTGAGTCGGAACTGAGTGCCGCAAGTTCCAATGAGTCGGAACTGAATGCCGCTAGTCCCAGTGAGTCGGGGCTGAAGTCCGCTGATCCCAGTGAGTCGGGATCGCATGAGGTGCGCGGTGCTGCGGTGTGGTCCCCAGTGAGTCGGCGCGATTGCTGCGTAGTGGCTGGCTGCTGCATAGACGGGAGAGAAATGCTCTGCTTACATGGACCGTAGTTGCAGTGTGCTGTGTCTAGACGCTTTTGAGGCCGTAGGAGTAACCGGGCTGGAGCAGTTGCATCCTGCGTGGGGTGTATCCCTGTTGAGGCCGAGGTTGCTGGCTGGCTGAGACTGCTGTGGGAGTGAACATGATGGTGGCGCGCTGCTGCTGTTGATATGCTCCTACGAAGGCTGCTTCCAATAACGTCGGGGTCACCACTGTGGAAGAACGAGTATCATGTCCCTCCATCACAAAGGGAGGATCCTCCGACCAGGCGAGGTGATCATGCCTGGCGGGCCACTGCCCCGTTGTCGTATGTTTATGTTGACGCTGTATGTGGAAGTCGCCACATTGGATACCAAACTAAGCTGAGCTTGTACTATCAGTACTAGACAACTGACAAAAATACATACATACTTTTTGTAAATGCATAGGTGCATATCCTACTAATATCATACACGCGAAAGTTTGTAAGTATGGATGGATGTTTGTTACTCTTTCACGTAAAAACTACCGAATGGTTTTAACGAAACTTTACAATAATATAGCTTATACATCAGGGTTACACATAGGCTACAATTTATAAAGATACAATTCACACAAAATCTTTGTACCGCGGGTGACACCTATAATAAAATACATGAAAATAACATACTCCGAAACAAATATCTGCAGATCAAACAAATATTTTTAACACAGGAATCGACCTTGACCACGATTTCAGAAGAAATAGATAACAGTATGCAAAGGGGTTTGTACCGCTCATGTACACAACCCGTACAACAATCGAGAGAATGTGTCAAAAAAATTATGGACCCGCTAAAGTGACTGTTCTCTGCCTGATGGAAAGCATAAGCAGAATCCAAGAGTGGTGGTCATCATACTCACTGCGAATGCAGACAATGCAGCATGGTGACCCACACCGTGGCTGCCTCTGCTTCTGCATCGTTAGGCCTCCGGTCTCGCACTCACCAACGAAACACGACAGCACGAACGCTGTCATTTTATGTTGATCTTCTGAGCGAGGGTAGTACAGCTCCGTTTGAGCTGGCCCGTTCGTCCTGACATCAGGGTGGCTGTACTACCAATAAAAACATATTTTACAGTATATAATAATAAGTATAGTACACATAGATGTTACACATTCCTAATTAAATAAGAATTCTACGACAAAACTTTAATTTCCGTAACAAAATCGTCAACATTAATAACTGAAATCACAAAAAATCTACCAACTAATTTTTTTCTGCTTCTCAAAACTTTCACAAAGTAACAAAGACCACGAAAAAAGTGCCCATTTTAATAATAACCCTTCAACGGTCCTTTGATAAAGTTCCAAACTTCCAAACCATATCAGGGTATAAAAGTCTGCCACTGTTTTGGAAAATTCGTGTGTTTTAATTAAAATTAGTCATTTAATGTTGCATTTTAGCGGTTTCCGTAAACCTCTGGTTCGAATTAATTGGTCTTTTTGTTTGGTCTGTTCGACCAACAGCAAGTTAATTTAGGGTTAATGCAGCCTTTCATATTGTTTGGCTTCGTAGCTAGGTAATAGTGGGAAATTATCGTTTGGCGCTGACGGCTTGTGTTCGCAACTTCGTATCTAATTATACGTTTGATGCAAGAATCCTTACGACAGATTTTGGCTACATATGTGTGTTGTTTGTATATCGACTTTATGTTCTAAGTAACAAAGTAAACAGTGAAATAGCTATATTCTATTTGTACATACCTATTTATAGCATGTCACGGAATTACAGTCGTTGAATTTATTAAAGACAGAATCATAAGATTCTCCTCCCAATGAAACGGTACTAAAGTGGCGTTGTTGATTTGCGGATTGTGTATTGATGCTCACTAGCAATGGCAAATGCAACATAACTAATGATAATATTTCTTCATATATACTGTGTTTTATATAGGATTTGGAGATTTAATATGTTTTAGAATTTTTTTAACAAGAAATGTTATAGATATTACATATCTATGTAAGGTGAATTTAAATATTTTCTATAAATTTGAAAGTAACTCTGTCTGTAACGCCTCTGCGCCTCAACCGCTGAACCGATTTTACAAAAATTTGGCTTGGAGATACCTGGACCTGTGTCCTTCCTCAAGAATTAAAGTAGCATATGCTCTTACCACGATAAGGTACCAAGAAGCTAGTTTAATATCATAATGAAAGAATATTTTTTCCAAAACACTTCCTATCTATTGAATTCCGGTAAAATAATACAAGAAAGTAATATCTTTTAATAGTCTATTATTTTGTTTTCTAAATAAAATACTTCTAGTACTTCTACACTAACTTTTTGAACTAACTAAAACTGAACGGCTTAACGAAATTTTTTTTAAAAAATATTGAAAGTTTCTAGAAACTTGAATTACTTAAAATAAATCCATCGGCCGCACGCCAATACCAGGAGACTAGGTACCCACAAGAGATGACAGCGAATTTAATTATAAATATAATAAAAATCTCGATCGTCCCTTTCTAAAAACCGTCATGTGCTTTGCGTTCGAAAAATTAAACCATCAGACGATTTTGCACCTTACGACTACCCCATACAACTCATTGTCCATTCAATAAATTGCATTATAAATTTGACGCGTTTTATAATATAATATTGTAGATACGAGTGACGTCATCACAATGAGGGTGTCTCATATATTTTTTATTTAAATTCTATATTCAAATATTTCAGGCGAGACATGAAGTGTATTTCGATTTCCACGTAATAGCATTACGAGTGGTTAGATTGTCGTGACATCCTAATTTGGTTGTATTATAAATATTTCGGCACGAAATTTGACAGTTCCATTCTAATTTTGAAGATTTGACATGAATTGACAAGGTAATAGGTTTTAATTAAATGAAACACATTTTTATAAATTTATTATCATTTGTGTCTTTTGTACAAAGTCTTGTTAGGTGAATGAAATTGTTTTTCTATAAAAAATAATCTTATTGCATTTAGATGACGAATTAATTATAAATTTAACTCATACTTCCAAAACAGTTTTAAATTAGGCTAGAATAATATTACAGTAATAGTTAATTTATAAGCTAATAAATCAAAGAGTACAAATTAAATTCCTAATCCGGCTTCATTATTTATCCATACCGTCATCTAGTCAAAGTAAGACGCATTTAATAAACACCTCTAAGGAACTGACCGTTGGTTAATAGCACTCGAGGGTGAGATTATTCGAAGCACAATGAAATAATTAATTGGTGCTCGAATCAGAGTTCCCAGCCGGCTATTATGCCGTGGCTGTGAAGTACTGTCCATTACGGCGGCCACTTGCTCACTGGATGTTGGCGCGAAGTGAATTAGATTAGATATTCTGCACGTCTGTAAATGTTTTGAATTTCGAATTGTTTTGGAATGTTTTAAATAGTTTGTACTGGATTAGGGGATGTCACAGGATAAAATGAGGTTTATTGTTTGCTTTGAGTGTTTGGAAAATAATGTAAATAGTTTTAAATAATAGTTATTGGGGCATGTAACAGGAGAAAATCTATTCCTTTTTTTATGGAATATGGGGCAAACGAGAAGACGCATCTCTTGATGGTAAGCGTTTACCGCCGCCCATGGACACCCGCAATACCAGTGGCGTCACAAGTGCGTTGCCGGCCTTAGGGAGATGGGGGGGAGGTTTAGATTATGGGCCTCCGGTATCCTCACTCACTCGGTGAAACACTGCGCAAGCACTGTTTCACAGCGGTTTTCTGCGAGGCCATGGCATCACTCCGATCGAGCCGGCCCATGCATACCGAGGCGTGGCTCTCCCACTTAGAGTGTGTGAAATGTGAAATATGTTTGTTAACTGAGTGTTTTCTTCATCAGGTATGGCCAGTGGAGGTATGGGTCAAGCCATGGGTGGGTACTACGGCGCTGCATATGGACCGCTCGGAGCCAGTATGGCGGCGGCGGCTGCAGCAGCTGCGCAACAGAACGCTATCTCTGCGGCACTCACACCTAACCCACAGGTAATTTGAACTTATTTGTTTCACTCTATAGCTGGCGTAGTTCTTTTTACTGAGTGTTGTGGGTTCAAACCCTACAGGGGACAACACTTTGTGTGCTTCGCAGATTGTTTTCCTTGTGTCTATTTCATAAATGATTGTAAATTCCGCCGCGACACAGAAATATTTATAGCACGGGTTTTATCTATAAAAAAAATTGGTACAATAATAATAGAAATTATTTGCGACAGTCCTGGACTATAAATATACTAGACATTAAAATTGGCAGATTAATTGATAAATATTTCAGTAATATGTAGGGACTATTTATTCCTTAGTATCTTACTTATATATTTGGCCTGTGTGTATATATATCCATCCTTTTGTACACTAGCAACAAGTAAAGATTATTTTAACAGATTTGTTGACTAAAAGGTACTTCTACATTATTTTGTAAGGCCTGTAATGGGCAACTAACACATCATAAATCTAAATAAATACCCTTGTTATTACTTTGTGACGTATCTTTACATCTATATACATATATATAAGAGGAAGGTGACTGACTAAGACACCCAGAGATCAACGCACGGCCCAAACCGCTGAACCTAGAATACTGAAACTTTTGCATGTAGGTTCTTTTAATAACGTAAGTGAGCACTAAGAAAAGAATTATGGAAATGCCACCCCTTTTCATTTTTTTCCCTTACGGATATCCCCTCGGATACCACCCATTGGTGGCATGTCGGACTCGAACCGACAAAAACCGCACGCCATCCCGGGTACTAGGAGCAGGGGAACCAGGTACACCCTAGGAAGGAAAACCCTAGAACCCCAACGTACCTCGGGCCACCTACGGTTTCCAGATGGCCCCCTCCTGTGTGGAAACCCCGAAGTTTTCATTGGTGCCCCAAAAGGTGGGGAGCGAGAGCTTCGAAGCGCGCGCACTCCCCTCCTTTTGTGATCTCCGGCGCCCGAGTCGTCTGCCGTACCTGGCCCGTTCCCGGGCCTGGCAGACCGGGAGAGTCTTAAACCTCTCCCGGTCCCGCCCCGCCGTCTCTTTGGCAAGCATAGCTCCTCCCACGCCGGACATTCTGCCAGCTGGAAATGCCACCTAAAAGGGGGTAAAATTGGGGAATCAAAATATCTACTTCAGCGCGAACGAAACCGCGGCAAAATCTCGTACATAGTAAAATAAACTATACTAATCTACTATGCTCTGTGGTTACTATCCATAATAAATAGGTTGTACATGAGGATTTATTTAAAATCTAAAAAACAACATGTTTTTTGTTTGTTTGTTTTTTTCCACATAATCTGTACGATTTGGTGGAGTCAATCGTTTTTTTTGTGGGTTAGATATTGTCAGAACAACGTTAGCATGGAAGAAAATTAAAAGAAAACTGGTTGTGTTATATTATTTAAATCTGCGACTGTATATTGAGTATCAATGAGAGATGTGACGGACATAAATATAAAAAAAACTTTCAAAAGTTTACACTATATCCACGAAAAAAAATGGCGGAACAAAGCTCGCCGAGTCGGCTGTAATATATATCAATGATTACTGATCTAACTATAGGTAGATATTTAGTAATGTCGGCAAATCAATTCTGTAAACCGAATATTACCGAAAAGGGTCGAGAGTTGCTGAAGTATAAAGTTAGATAATTATTCTATCAGCCTCTTACTTAACGCGGAAGAAGCATGAAATCTTAAGCGTTTTGCTTAAAATTATTAACACCGTGAAATGGGTCCATCACGGATGAAAAATTTCACCACAAATTGGTCTAAAAGGCCTTAAAATTCTGACACGTCACGATAATGGACCAACGTGGTCTAAGATGACATGTAAGAATATGTTTGATTAGATTTTTCGGAAATTTGCTAGTGGTTAAAAAAATTTAACGCTTAATAATATTTTAAATTAGGGGATAACCCGTATATTTCGCAACGAAAGTGTGTAAAAAGTGGTGATTAATAAGGCAAGGGAATTACATTTTAACGGTGCGTAATCAAAAGTCGTTAAGGATTTCACACTCTTTTATTGTTTTACAAAAAAAAAAGAATTGTTTTTTTAGCTTACTTGTGACTATTCCAACAAATCTTAGGAGACAATTTTAACTAACATCCAATTAATCGGGTTGGATCCCTATAACTATTACAAAATGAATAATCTACAGTGTATTAAGATTCCACACGTCACAACAAACAAATGATTCTCCCCCAAATTATGCACCCACACTTATACCAATAGATATTATACCACCGTCGCCCATTGTACAGGACGGCGGGTCGTCACAAAATAATAAGCTTTAGGCTGCAGGTGCGATATGAGGTAATTATTATATCACTTGGTGATTGTTGCAAATACTGGGGATTTTAAATTGAAATTTTGGGAATTTGAAGTGAAAACCTTTTTGGTGAGAAGGAATTTAGATGATCATACTACAGTTGACATTTAATAGTTGAAATTTTGCGTTTAAAAAAGAAGCAAAGATTTCAGACATTTATTTGTCTAGGAAGCCTGTTCCTATCTTATACTATATAGAATCTTCTTTGCTTCTCAGCATCTGTTTCTTGGTTCCGAATCATCAAGTGAAGGAATAGTAACAAGGATATACCGTCTCTTGTGTTCTTCACAGCACTAAACGTGGATCTTTCTTTCAATAATTAGATTTTTGGTGATTCTAACCGGTACTTATACTAAGATTTATTTCTGAATTACAATAATATTTAAACTATTAACAAAACTTAAAACTGTCTTTAAACTCTAGCATTGACATTATATTCTCAAACTTGTCCATATTTTCCCGCCCAAGGGACTCGGCCCTCCGATTTTAAAAACCTACCCTCGTTACTGACGTTTAATCTTCTGAAAGTGACGTAGATGTGTTATTGAGTGTAGGGCGAAGGGCGCGATCCAGATTCTGTTTCCACGTTATTAGATTGTTATGTTGGGGATTATAAGATGATTTATTTTATGTTGAGGTGTGAATTTGTGGGGATAAATAGGTTAAAAAGATAAAGCAATGGGGATAACGCTGTTATGGTGAACAAAATTTGAGTCTCACAAAACTCGAAATTAAGTGATTGAATGCGTATTCATGAATCGTCTTGATCATTATTTAAATTCGACAGTATGTTTTGATAGCTAAGTCCGTTAACAATGAACTTACATTCACTTTAATTCACAGCATTCGTGCTTTCGTCTATCGGGACCGGAAGCCTAATGATGGAAAAGCATCTGGATAGGCCACCATAGAGTGGGTCACTATGAAAATAAAATAAATATATTTCTTAAAGTGAAACTTTTATTACATCGTCTCAATTTTTTTAGTCTGTGTATTCCATGTCGCGTGACGTGTGACGCGTGACGGTCGGCCAGTGTCAAGTGGCCAGTCGGATGGTGTGCCAGTGCTCCACTCTAATTTGTTTGTTTTTGTCAGTGTTTAATGTAAATGTTATTTATTTGCTTTATTAGGTTAATTTATTAGCATGTGAAAAAAGTTTCACTTTCACCGTGGTTTCATAAAACCACACAAACCTTTTTTTATTCTGGTCATGCTTTGTATCAGGAACTTCAATCACTTTGGTAGGCTCGTATATGAAGGATAAAAGCAATAATTTCTAGACTTCAATTTTCTCTAAAAAAATATCCGGTCAAATCAAACCATAAACTGAAGCATGGCTTTTCCATATTACTGATTGAACGATTCTCCACCCCTTTAAAAAGGACCTTAAAAATTCACTTCTGGTCAACCATCCATATTTTCAAAAATTTCAACTATTTCCAAAATAGAACATCCCTAATGTAACTCAATAAAAAGTCTAACCCTGCACAAGGTGTGACCAAAACATTTAATTAACCCTTCGCCCGTCCCGGCAACGCTAGCATCGGATGATGCCGCGCTTCCATTCTTATTGCTGTGACGAATCCCCACGATACCGGTAGGAAACAATATAATCAACAACTATTCATATCAACAACTGCAACTTTACCTGGCCTGTATTAAAAATAGTGATTGGGCACTTTCGGCTCATTAGGGCTGTCTCTAACGTTTTGACTGCAATAGTAAATACAATATGCGTTTGAAATAAGAATGTAACGTATAAGGTATTGAAGAGTATTAATTAAATTTACAGATGGAATAAACAATATCATATTTTTTCTTTTTAGAGCACTTTGCTAGCACTATATATATTTTGTCAATAATATGAAGTGATAGGGAGAGTGACATTATATGAACAGGTTTGTTCTTGTTTAACAATAATATTGTTGGTATTGTCATTAAATAGCTCAATAATACAATTTTATTTTGTAAAGTTACCAATTCACAAGTAAAAAAAATAAATGTTTTAAATATTGGCACA
Organism: Hyphantria cunea; assembly: GCA_003709505.1. Taxonomy (NCBI): domain Eukaryota; kingdom Metazoa; phylum Arthropoda; class Insecta; order Lepidoptera; family Erebidae; genus Hyphantria; species Hyphantria cunea. The sequence goes on along the minus strand of PKRV01001639.1, from coordinate 1,162,649 downwards.
TATATTCAAGTTTTGTTTTAGATATAATGTTACTTTTAAAATAAACAGATCGCCATGAGCATTAGCATCTCCCATAAATGTACATATAATCCTCAATAATTTTTAATGAAAGTTACAAGCGATACGTAAGTCTCTGAACACAATAATGATCTCGATTTTAAAATAAATAAAAAACGAAGTGAAATACGAGAGGCAGCCCTACGATTAAAGCTACCGCCAAATGTCGAGTTCTAACGAACCATTGTGATTCCTCGATTATATTGATCGATGATTTATCAATGGTTATCTACTTGATATGAGCTACTTTCACGGCTCACGGCTCGCCTGTACGCTTGACGACTAATTAGCCTCCTAAACGCAACGTGAAATTGTGAAATTCGCTACTAACTTTTTAATAATTTTGGGGCGAAGATATTTTTTTTTACAAAAAATATTATTTACTCTGACAATAGAGAATTGTAGCGTCTTTGGGTACTGACATTATTGCTTTTAACCGACTTGTAAATCGGGAGTTTTTAAATTTTGGACCATTATTAAATCTCCTTTCTTTGTTAAGAACTTACTAATACTTCTTGTACTGTCTCTTTTAAGGGGTGAATATTTATGATATGAAGAATATAGAATCACTAGCTTTTGGCGGTGGCTTTGCTTGTGTGTATGTCTATTATTGTGGTAAAGAGTAGCCTATGTCCTTCCTCAGAAATCAAAGTATCTCCAAGTCAAATTTCATTGAAATCGGTGCAGTGGTTAACCCGTGGAAGCTAAAGTCAAACAGTTGCATGCGAATTTATAGTATTAACTAGTTTATGCCCGCGGCTCCGCCCGCGTATATGTCGGTCACCGCGGTAAATAGTAGCCTATGTGTTATTCTGATTTATCAGCTATATTACTGTAAAGTTTCATCCAAGTTCGTTCAGTACTTTTTGTGTGAAAGAGAAACAAACATCCTTACAAATTTTCACATTTGTTACATTAGTAGGATATGAATTAGGAGTCAATTTGATTAGTTAAAGTTAGTGAAACTTATTTGACTTAAAGTATTTATTTCGGGCTTAATATGTGGGTGTATTTTTGTGAGGTGAGCAAGGGCTAAAATATATGGCGTGGGAGGAAATGTGGGTTTATGACCCGGTTAAAATTAGGCTGGTAGCAATTAGATTATGACCGTGTTTTGTATTAATAATGTTTAATTAAAATCACCAAACAAATATTTTGAAATAAATTGCTTCAAACACGTAATTGTAGATTTCGTCAATCAATTCTGTGACAACTGCTGGAAAACCTATTTATATATTGGTAAATATATACTTACTGTAAATTAATTACACCGAGATACAGATCACATGGCTGTGTTCATCACATAATTCAAACCTACGACCTCTAGCTTAGCAGTCAGTGTTACTAGACAAATAAGCCTATAATATTTCCTTTTTTTTATTCCCTTGATATGTGTACAAAATTTGATAGTGATGAGTGGTTCAATCAAAGCAGAAAAAACAAACTGACACATTTCAGCTCGATTCCACACTTATTATTTAAGAGGTTAGCATTAGGAATTGTTTTTTTATGATATAGGGGGCAAACGAGCAAATATATCGCCTGATGGTAAGCGATTACCGCACTCATGGTCACCCGAAAGAGTACGCTCTTTTCTTGAAGGTTTGAAGGTCGGGAAGACAGCAGGTGACATTCCACTTATCCTTGTGTGACCTAGTTTCGACCGTAAGATATTTTCAAAGATAAATATATGAAACAAGTAATGAATTATTATAAAACCGACTGTTTTATTTTTTTTTGTATTTTGATATACCCAGTGTCTCTATTCGTCTTAGTCGTGAAAGTGACATTGAGTACATCAAAATAAAAAAAAATTAAAACAGTCCTTTTTTTTTAATAATTCATTACTTGTTTCATATATTTATCTTTGACAAATGAACACAATCGAATGCAATAATTGTTCAGTTTCAGTATTTATTTTTCTCCTAATACTGTACTGTTTCTCTCAAATAGTAAGTTCCAATTTCGACCAGTGATCAAAAACTAAAATAGTTTAATAAACTTTTGGTCAATAGTAAAAACCTTTAGATCATCATACAGTTAAAGACATAAAAATACTACATCTTCAGTCTCATTGTTACGCTGTTTTCTTACACCTCATGCCTTTCATTTCCCACGCGTATCAATAAAACCTCTTCAAAACTCCAGACCATCACAATTTCACATTGACAAACGCCGCATAGTTCCTTCAAAACAAAAAAAAACCATCTCGTATATAACTGGCTTGCAATAAAATAGCCGTAAGGGCGAGCCGTAAACTGAAACCGTACATGATGCCTTTGCGTCTGGCTAATCCTGATTTAGCGCTCTAGCTGTGACCAGCCGCCGTATGTTATGCGCAAGCGCACGCTACACACAGACACATAAAACGATAGACTAGTGGGCGAACTTGTTAGTACTGTAAACATTTTTATAATGTAACAGCCTTTTATGTAGCCTTTTGATGGCATTTCAATAGTTTGAAATGGAAATCTGGCAGTAAACTGGATAAATGTCTGCCTAATCCTGATTCAAGGCGTTAGTTAAATGTTTTGTTTGGTTGCATTTGTTAATAGAATATAATTCGAAGATAAATGTTATAAGATATGGTAGTCACGATTTATGGGACATTAAGGAGTTGTTATATTTGTTGGTCATACATAGAAAAATCATTTTTTTTACAATTTGTCAAACAAAATAAATACTTTGTTTAGCCACAGGAAATTCGAGTTTGAAAAAAAAATTACGAGTTCTATAATAATTAACTATTTTAAGAAGAACCACTAGTACAGGTATGATTCAGCCATCAAGTTGAGTGCAATAGATTAAGTACTAGTGCAAAAAGCTGTTAATAACAGTTGTTGGACTACGATTACTGACTTGTCTTGACTTGTGAGGAACTCATGAGCAGTTATATTATACCTGGTAATGTACGTACATAAAATGCTTACACAAAAGTGAAACAATCTTTCTCACTTGCTCCAATGATACACCTCCTGCAAACGAGTCTGCACCACCCAAAAAGTCGACTGGAAGATAATGCTTCTGGCATTAAGTTCGCCTTCTGCAATGTATTTGTAGGAAGCTAAAATAAATCCATATGGGCACTAACCATTTTTAGTTCAAAGATACTTTTACATGAAATTAAATTTAGTGTCATTCAAACGGATATTTTAATCACTATGTCTAACATGTTGATACTATATAAATATATATTATATTTCACATTCTTAAAGATGTTAGCTGAATATGTCGTCCGTGTGTTGCCTCTAAACGATATTTTCCTCACAATATTGTGTAGGGCTCACTTCATTAAAAAATTTAAAATTCGAACCTTTATTTGATTCCATTGTTAGATGTGATTTGTGTGTCTGGGCGTGTAAAATACAATACTGTATTACGTTCCAACACTACAATCAACTTTATACTGTATTGGGTTGTATCAAAACTCAATATTTAGAGCTCAATTTTATACGTTACGTGTAAATTTTATGTATACTATAAAGAAAATTATTTTTTAATTTGGTTAACTTATGTCCTATAAATATAGCTACTTGAGTTTGTCATGTGCGTTATTGTCGATTTATCGTAATGAAAAACACCTATGAACTGTTTTACCTATGGTGATTGTATGCTGTCTTCAACCGAACTAGACGGAAGCTAAACTTTCATCCACAACCCATAATGTCCCACTGCTGGGCTCGGGTCTCTTCTCAGGAGAGGGTTAAGGCCATACGTCCCCACGCTGGCCAAGTGCGGGTTGGGGACTGGCAAGACAACGTTGTGGCTACGTAATCTTACCGTTGGATGTTTTTTTAAGCCGCCCGAAGGCCTCCAACTAAGCTTCACGACTGTTATCCTATGATAACAACCGGGACCGACTGCTTAACGTGACCTCCGAATCACGGAGACGCTCATGGTAACATGCCACCAGCGGTCACCCATCCAGGTACTGACCGCGCTGTCGTTGCTTGCCCTCGCTGATTATTTCTAATCACCGAGTGCAACTGGGCTATGAGTGCCTAATTTTAAAAAAAAACTGTTTTCAAATTCCCAAGCTAAAATTTCCCAAATGAATATAATTTTCATAATTTGTTTATAAATAACTGACTTCTCAGGTAACACATTTGAAAAATCCAATCGAACTTAAAACCCTTTTTTCAAATCACAAAAATCGATTTTTTAAATCAGACTACAGAAATAATCGTCAATTAATCTAACTGGCACTCTCTTTGTCAACAGGTTGGGCCCTCAATGGACATGACGAAATATTCGCTGGACGCCGAAAAATACCGTAGCTACGGCATGTACCCGGACCCGTCACGAGGCTACCTAGACTCTGCTGCCCTCTCAAAGGCATACATGTATATGGATCAACAACAGCAGAGGTCATATCCTGTAGACATTAGTAAGATGTACTCCGAGGCCTCAGCAGCAGCGATGGCTGGACTTAGCTCCGTCAACTCTGCACCCTCAAGCTTGTCCCCACGCTCCCCAGCTGAATCTCCCGACATGACAACAAAAGCACAAGACAGAACTGAAGGCAGTTCATCCTCAGGTTCAAACCCTTCACCGTCCCTCCCCTACTACCAAGGATCTTCAAGTATCCTCATGCCACAATACCCTGGACAGTACCCGCAAGGTACTCAGGGAGGTTCAGAGTTTCGGCGGCCGCTCACAGTTATATTTTGACCTGAAAATTAGTTTATTGTTGTTAATGTTTATTTATTTGTTTTATTTTTATTATTATTGGACTGCAAATGTTTTTCGAATGAGGTATGTTCGATTTTCAATTTGAAATATTACAATGGACATTCGAAATTAAAAATTATGAAAAAAATATTGATCTACAGAATTAGAACGTTTGTAATTTTAAGTTTATTTTGTATGAGATTTTTATTTGAAATCGATTGTAGGTGTAGTCCTTTAAGACCAGTGTTGGTCTAGGCTTTATTTTTGTTTTGTGGTCCAAAGTTCCTTCTTGATTTTCCTCTGATAGAAATAAAAGTTGAGTAGGTATTTGTAGATATATAGACTAAAGTATTTGTACATATTTGATACACTTAGTGGTTTAAATGCAAAATGAACTTCGTTGATACATCAATATTGTTACAAAAAGTGTTGTTGTGGAAAAAAACTAAGAATATATCTTAATTTCAGAATTCATTTTTATTAACTATGAATAGGAATACATTTATTACCAACAAACGGAACTCTTTAACTGTCTGAATTTTCAAGTACATAAATTACAAATGTCACTAGACACTTCAAATGTCTAATTAATACCTGATACTTAATAAAAACTTTTTGTGAAATGAACGTTAAACTATTAAAAAAAAAACAATTAAAAAAAAGTTACTGTAACAATCCCCCTCCCACTCCCGTCCCCAACCTGCACTTGACCAGCGTAGCACGTATGAACCTCTCCCGAGAGGAGACCCAGGCCCAGCAGTGGCACGTTATGGGTTGTGGATGAAATGTAACAATATTGGCATTTCAATTAAGAATCATTAGAATAAAATTACTAGAATTCAACAACTTTTTTTTTAGTTTCAGCCTGGTTCGGAATTTAAAAAAAAATGTTGTCTATGCAACAATTGTCTATTGGAACTTAATAGTCCAAAATAAATTACAACGACTTTTGATAGATGTGTATATATAATTAAGTGATTGTTATTTCTCTAGAATCGTATGTGTCATCTTGTAAAATAAATAAATCTTTTTAATATCAAACTGCTTTAGAGATTAAGATTTGTGTACGAGTATGTACAAAAAACTGAGTTTCCTTCCTGCCAAAATTAAAAAAACAGAAATCTGGATTTAAAAAAAAATATATTTAAAGAGGTTGTAACACCTAGTCTTATCATAAATTTACATTCAGATTAACTTAAATTTAGCGTTTCATTTTTTGTAATATTTCACTTTATTGTAATGTACTGTTGATCAATCTGCCTATAAAACTTTAATGTTTTGTATTTTTAACTGAACGGTTAATAACTAATCATATCTAAAATGTTCAACATTCATGAGGTGGATGTCTATCCTAGGGAGCAAATCAAGCTGGAGAACAGCACTGCAAGGAGAAAAACATTTGACCTTAATCCATCACGTCTTAGGAGCGTGACATGGTAGGCGAAAACCACTTTTCTGAGTAGAGACTTACAGTCCAGCAGTGAATTATTAAGACCAAGCAAGAAAACGGATAGGCAAAAGCCACCTGCATAAAGTTAAAATGCAATTGTTGAGATGGATGTGAAGTGTGTCTAAAATGAGTAAGGTGAGGTATGCCTACATTAGAGGAAACCTGAAAGTAGCAATAACAAAATATTATCCTGGTATGGACAATGAACTGGACATAGGACAAGTAGTCTGTATATAGAACTGGATGAATGGACTGCGTGACTATATATCTCGCATGAGAGTGAGCAGTGAATTGATGACTGATGGAGAAGAATGGAAGAAATTAACTCTTTGCACCGCACCTCAAAACAGAGTTGTGAAAAACAAATCACCTTCAAATTTAATTATTTACTTGTTTTTCAAATTTAAAAAACAAATTTCAAATTCGAAATAAAAATAGCTATATGAAAAATTAAATTGAAACATTTTTGATTTGATTATTTTATTAACCTCTACATTAGAAATAGTAAACCAGACTCTGAAATCTTTGAACGTTTTTATAGAACAAACAAATAAATAAAAAAAAACTTTATTAAAAGCCATTGATTTCGTTGCATTTAAATGTTGCCATATTTATTTTGATTTCATGTTTGTTATAAATTACTTTCAAAATGCGCCTGTTCAAATAAATATTATTATGTAAGTATAATGAAAATATTTAAACCGATATTTAGAAATTGTAATTTATTACAAAATAATTTGAATATGTCTTGTAAAATAAATGTTGTAAATTAAACTCGAATGTAATTGCGAGACTATTATCTCGATTAAAGAATATACGTAATTAAAATTATTAGAAATTTTATTACGATGTTTCAATTATCCTTCATACCATATACGTACATACTCTCACTTACTCATTGATTAAAAATAGACCGACCTATATAAAGGTCTCTTTCTTGAAAAGTCTATAGTGAAAAGTTCTCTAAATCTCTCTCTCTCTCTGTAACTCTTTTCCTTTCTATCTCTCTCTCTCTCTCTTACTCTCTCTTTATCCCATCTCCTATCCTCTTTATAACATGTCTAAAATAACATGGCCAGACGGGTCAGAGTAGAGTTTATTTCATGTTTATAAAACTGGTGTGACACCGCGCTTACGCTGTGTTTCTCCAAGAGAGTGAGGACATCGGAGGCCCCAAATTCTTCCCCATCCCCCAAAGGCCGACAACGCACTTGTGACGCCTCTGGTGTAGCGGGTGTTCATGGTCGGCGGTAATCTCTTACCAACGGGTGATACGGTACGTCTACTCGTTTACCCCCTATTCCATGATATACCTAAACTTTGAAGATTGCCTAACAAGTTTACGATTATATTCATAAAATTTTTAAGTTTTCTTTATAATTAATTGCACCGTCAACTGCTACAGTCTCTCCGATACTTTTTGATCCATCCTAAGATTGCTTGGAAGAGATTGCTTTTGGCAATAAGGCCGCCCTTTGTACATTATATTATATGTTGATCATTTCATGTATTCAATTAATATTGTAAAAACGATGTACAAATAAAGGGTTTTCTATCTTCTATCTATCTATCTAAGTTTACTGAAGGTAAATATACAACAAAGTTAAACGAGGTCTCAATTTGTTTGCCTAATATAAATAAATAATAATAAATAAATAAATATTTCGTACATCTAACTCACAACGCCATCTAGTCCCAAACTAAGAAGAGCTTGTATTATGGGTACTAGACAACTGATATGAATACATAAATACATTTTTTTGTAAATACATACATATCATACATAGAAAACACCCAAACTTCTAAACAAATATTTGCAGATCATACAAACATTTGGTCCGACCCAGGATTCGAACCCGAGACCTCATGGACAACAGTCGTGTAAGCTACCACTGCGCCACCAAGGTAGTCTGCGCCACCGAGTATAAATGTTTGCAAAGATTAAAAAATACTCTATTTGTATTCAATAATCCACTGCTACATCCTTACGAAGCAGGTAGTTTGAATAAATCAGTATTTATTTAAACTCTTGTATTCAAGACAAAGGTACGCGAACTTCTTCGGATTGAATTATCGGACAGTCTTCAGACCTATTAAAGTGATGTATTTCATACTTATATACATTGTGCATTTATTAATAAATGGAGAAATAAATTTATAAGAAAACTCAATATCTTTTGGACCTACCGGATCATACTTCTACATCACCTGAAGGCCGACTGGGAGAGAATGCCTCATGACATTAAGTCTGCCTTTGTGCAATAAGTTCTTAAAGTGTCTAGTTGCCATGTATGTTATACTTCAATATATTTAATCTACTTTCGAATCTTCGGTTTAAACACAGAAACATCATTTATCTGCTGTCTAAATCTTCTATATTATTATATAGAAGATTTGGACAGCAGATAAATGATGTTCTAGCCAACTATGGCCACGGCAGCCAGCCTCAACGGAGACCAGTCAACTACGCAGGAGATATTATAGTGCACAAGTGTGTGCACAGGTGCACTCTCTGTTCCTTTCTCTCATAATCCGATGGGATGGTTAAACGACACGATCGGGGAGAGATCAGGCGTAGGACCGACAGATTTACTTGCTCTCCGAGAAACGTGTTCAGACCCTAACTTCCGATCTCCGAGCTGTTATCAAGTATTAATATAATCAGAAAAACTCAATGACACTTTTGGCCCGACCCGGAATTTGAACCCGAGACCTCTTGATTGGCAGTCGCATACTTCAACCGCAAGACCAAGGAGGCAGTTTGACAGCAGATAAATATATTAGTGCTAAAGGAGAATTTTAACGAATAAACCTTTGAATTCAACGTCTAAAACAATTCCTCTAAATATAGTGTTTAGTCAATCTAACTTGTTTTTAAACCCGACGCGAAAAACTGGTGTTATAAGTTTGACATGGATGTATGTCTATCTGTCTGAGCGTGTGTGTCTGTCTGTGGCATCGTAGCTCTATATGTACCTGCTCGGGGACACGGGAGCCTCCTGGCTTTATACGATTTTTTACACCATCAAATAAAAAAAGATATGTTATGTATGATAAATGTCCTAATATTTAGAACCATATGTCACTGACATGTGGTCATTAGTTCGAAAAAGAACAACACAAAAATGGAAAAAAAAACAACCTCATACGAATTCTTTACATACTTTAAACTAAACCAACATATCATTTGAACCAGGATAATTTATTTATTTAATGATTATAACAGATTTAAAAGGTTATTGAAACAACTAAGTTACCCTTCAAACTTCGCCAAATTGCTCCATCACTATTATCCGAAATAGAACCCTAACACTTAGTGTCTAAGACATAAAATTAAATAACAAAACCTTCAGTTCTGCGTGGCAGTCTAGTATGAAATTTGCTGACGATATATCCGCCCTATGTTTTTTAATAAAATATGAGCACTTGATAGATATCATTGCGCCTAACACTAGGGTAGTGATTTGGCATAAAATAAACAACAGGGCTGTCTTTTGTGCACCAAATGCGACGGAGTAATATAAACAATGGAACCCTCGATAACAGAAAAGGTAAAAATATGTTATACAGGCTGATGCCAAACTAAATTCATACACAAACAACTGAAAAATTTCCTTTATTCGTTTTAATCTATGCTTTTCTACTAAATGATACTTTTTATACGATAAACTAACATCTGATATTTCATCTTTTGATTTTACTCACACACACACTCACATTCACTGCTCAAATAAAAAAAGCGTGCTTTGATTCGATTCGATTCAAAAAGTTAGTACTGTTGTAAACGGAAGAGTATAACTGCTTGTACTTACTAACTGTACTTCGGGACTTCCAGTTACATCATCAGTCTCAGAACGAATTTGAAATATCTGCATAACAATAACCATTAGGTTAATTAGTAAATAAAGAAAATATAACCAAAATGTAGGCAGCCATACCAAAAACGGAGAAATACCCAGATATCTACTGTGTCTTGCGTAAAATGCCTATCACTTCTAATGTGTGGTGTGTGGTGTGAAATAATTTTCAAAGTATTCGGTATTGTGCCAGTGTTTACGATATATTTCCACTACGGTATGATGAGGCGGGTCCGTCGTAAAGGCCACGCAGTCTGGACATAATGAGGCCGCATAATGACACCATGTCCCGGTTTATAGGTCCACGGTGCGTGGGATGTGAAGCGGGATCCTATCAAATATGTAGTATAAATATTTTTATGTAACAGTTACTTATATTTTATATCACACATGAGATATAACAGTTTCTTTAGATTCTGTATGTTATCGTTTTATAAGCAACGGTAAATAACGATGAATTGAGCATTATTATGTAACAATATGACGTAAAATGAACCCCCCACAGCGTTTGACTGTCTTTCTGCTTCAACGTAATAAGCTCCAAAAGTATCTAACTAATTTTAATATAATTTTACTAACTAACATACGAATTAGAAATTAAACATCACTCTGTATCTCACGAACTAAACCATTACGACAAAACGAACTAAAATAAACAACCGCGTCTGATGCAGAGCCGTCAATTGTTTTCAATATAAACAAAATCAGAACTAATATTATATCGCTATTATACACATTGCACTCACAAAAAGGCCGCGTTTATTTATTTTATACTTTATTTATGAGGGTTAATAAAAAAGTAAAATTAATAAGTGGTTAATGGTGGATTGTCATGAATAAAAATACAGAGTACCATCACCCCTGTACAACCCGTGGGTATCGTAAGAGTCCGCAACGGCAGCACTTACTCAGGCCAATAGATGAGGAGAGCTTTTGGAATAACAACAAACGAGTAGACGTGTCACCTGATGGTAAGCGATTACCGCTGCCCATGGACACCCGCAACACCAGAAGCGTCACAAGTGAGTTGTCGGCCTTTGAGGGTTGGGGTACGGACCTTCGATATCTTTAATCACGTTCGTTGAAACACAACGCAAACGCTTTTCCACATCGGTTCTCTTTGAGGCTGTGGTATCACTCCGGTCGAGTCAGCCAATTCATGCCGAAGCGTGGCTCCCCCACGTTAAACATAAATCAATAAAGTATAACAATGATAATACCTTCTTTCTAAGCAGAAGCTCATGTCCCTGGTAACATTCTACAGGAAATAGACTTCTTTCTTACAACACAAGCGGGATGAATAGGTTTAGTGATACTCCATATTTCGTTACCACACGGATATGAACGTAACTCACGAAAATCCAAACATCAGACAATTAGAAAGTTCTCGATAAATTGTAGGTTCATTCCCTGCAGTTAAACCATAAAACGACAACCTCAAAACACAGTCATTACTGAACTGCACGTTATTAAGCGACTTGAAAACAGACATTACACTCTGTTACTAGTAATTACACACCGTAATTAAAGGTATTACTCCTTAGTAATTTGCTAATAAATGTTTTCAGAAGTGATTAGAATTAAGAGGGAAATTGTGAAAACGGTATCTTTGACATTTCGAGACCTTTAGTTAAAAAATGATATTTGTAGTATGCAAAATATGTTAAGAATGAAAAAACTGATAATGTTACTTATCACTTAATATAATGTTAACTTTTCAACTATCAAAGTAGTAAGAGTTAAGTACTCTCACAGAAGACCAACGTGAAATGATAGCATTCGTGCTGTCGTTTTTTATTGGTGTGTGCAAGACCGGTGGCCCAATAATGCACAAACATCTCAATAGGCCACCATAGTGTAGGTTACTATTGGCATTATTGCATTGTCTGCATTGCAATGAGGTACGACTGCCTCGGTGGCGACTGCTGTGCTAGAGGTCTCGGGTTCGATTCCTGAGACGGACCAAATTTTTGTATGATCTGCAAATATTTGTTTCGGAGTTTGGGTGTTTTCTTTTGATAAAATCAATACTTCAATAGGTATAACCGATTTTAAATAAGTGTCAACTTTTTTAAGTAAGTTATTATTACTTTTTAATAAAAAAAATAACTTTAAGCCCTTTTATTTGATCAGAAATATTTACATCGCCATTTTGTTACAGCGTCCACTTTCTATTAATAATAATACCTATTGTATATAATTGCATTGTCATCAGAACTAAAGGTATATTTCAAATTTCAGCTTAATCAGGGAGTGGATCAAATTTAACTTGCAAGATTTGATTATAGACAAACATCGAGACAAATGAAACTAAATATTCGGGGTGCCTGGGTGTTCATTTCTAGGGCGCACCTGGTTTTCCAGCTTCTAGTACCCGAGACGAAGTGCGGTTGTAGTCAGTTCGAGTCCGACATAACTACCAGTTGGTGGTATACGAGGGGATTTCCGCACAGAAAAAAAAATGTGACCCTGACTGCTAAGCCAGAGGTTGCGGATTCGATTCCCACTCAGGGCAAATCTTTGTGCGATGAACATGATCATTGGTGGTTTGAGTACCTCGGCGGCGCAGAGGTAGCGTATGCGACTGCTGTGCTAGAGGTCTCGGGTTCGATTCTTGAGTCAGACCAAATGTTTGTATGATCTGCAAATACTTGTTTCGGAGTTTGGGTGTTTTCTATGTATAATATGTATGTATTTACAACAAAAAACTATATATGTATTAATATCAATTGTCTAGGACCCATAGTACGAGCTCTGCTTAGTTTGGGACTAGATGGCGTTGTGTGTTAAAATGTCCGAAAATATTTATTATTTATTCATTATTGGTTCTGTGTCTGAGTTTAATTTATTCATAATACATATGTATCTAGAAACATATAACTAGGTATAGTTCGTATGTTTGTTTCGGGCAAATGATATCCTCTCAAGGCGTTACCTAACCATCAACAAACTTCATACGTAACCCCTGTGGTCAAAAGTCAATTTAAAGAACAACACACTGACCGTTCTCCTTTTATTATCAATTTTGACAAGTCCCGACATGTCAAATGTCAAAACGGCACGTGTCGACGCGTGCGCTTTAAACTTTTATCGGATTTTGACAGCATCCTGTCAAAATGTAACGTGTTGTGAATTGTGGGCGACGGTGTGTGATAATGATTTTGGTTTTGTTGTGTGTGATTTTGAATTATGCAAAAGCTATTGTAATATAAATTAAATAGAAAATATTTCTATTACAGATAGCTCCTATGGCTTATCTATATTGAATGTATACTCGAAGAGAGTTATTTTTTTTAAATTTTGTACGTATAAAGTTTTTTTTATGCAACAATCAGTTACGTTAAAAAAATTTTTTAATTCAACGACAAAAAAAAACGTTATTTAATTAGTTGTGACAGAATATCGGTACAATAGTAAAACTACACAGACTGCACATTGGATAAATTTACCGTGGAGAGCTAGAGAGTAATACCACGGCCTCACAGAAAACCGATGTTATACAGCGCTTGCGCTGTGTTTAACAAATGAGTGAGGATAGCGGGGTCACATTTCCCAACACCTCCCGCCAACCCTTTCCCATTCACCAAAGACTGGCAACGTACTTGTGACGCCTCTGGTGTTGCGAGTGTCCATGGGTGGCGGTAATCGCTTACCATTAGGCGATGCCTCTACTCGTTAGCGCCTTATTCCATAAAAAAAACCAAAATTGCGCTTAGCATCAGGTATTCGATTCACATACGGGATTGAAATTTCTCAAGAATCAACAGGTTCACAGTTCCGACAGTTCTAATTCTGAGTATTTAGCACATCTGCTGTCTGAAAGTTTACGGGTGGAGCAAGGGCTTAAAAATATATTATAAAAAATCAGTCAAGTACGAGTCGGACTCGCGCAGGAAGGGTTCCGTACCATTATCTGCACATTACAAACGTCTACCTATTTCCGTTAAATAATCACGTTTGTTGTATGGGATATTTATTTTATTCCAATTTTAGTATTTGCTGTTATATAGCGGCTACAGAAATACGTCATCCCTGATAATTTCAACATTCTAACTATCACGGTTCGTGAGATACAGCTTGTTGACGGACGAACGGAAGACGGACGGACAGCGAATTCTTAGTCCCGTTTTACCCTTTGAGTACGGAATTCTAAAAACCGACGACACTTCTGCTAGATCTTTCTTTGCCCGTAGGTAACAAAGTATTGTACCCTTCTACTGACGCAGTCGAGTAAAAACAAGCTCAGTGCGGGAAACCCTGGTCGTCGTAGATAGCTCATTACGTCTGGCTAGTCGAGGGCACATTTTTAAACAAACATCATAAATCAATAAGTTCGTACACACAAGTTTTCCAATACAAACACATAATTTTGTCCCGTCTGACATGTATTGTGTGCATCCCCTTGTCAGCATGAAAAACATCCATTGTAAGCTTGCTACTCTCCCTCTGAGGAGTTTAAAAACCCTCTTTTATACCTTAAAGATTGCCCCTCTTCAATTGTTATTGATCATGAGTGATATTGAGTATTGACGTCACTATTGTTCTTCCTTTTTTTAATCTCGCTTGTAGGGGTACCTGTTCTTTGGAAAATAAAATACCTATTTACAGACTACTAGGAATTTGGTTTATTTCATTATCATCATCAACAGCCTTAAACTGATGAATACTGGATACAAACCACTCCTTAATAAGGAGGTTTTGGCCTACTATAATATCCTGACAAGACTGGTTGGCATACGGATTTATTTCAAGGTTTTCTTCTCGTTGTTTCGATGCTGTCCATGTCCATCTAGTTTGCCCCCCTAGCCGCGGCTTACGACACTTACTTGCTCTTCATATATTTATTCTATAACTAGGTACCTAGTTGAAAACGGGATTTGCTTGAGAAGTGCGGTTTGACCGGAGTTATGTCTCTTAGAAAACCGGTGCCAAGGAATTCTTTGGTGATTTTAAGCCGAGGGAGTGATGCGACAATCCCGTTGCGTGTCTTGCATAACATGTGCCCATGAGCACCGGTAGGCCTAGCTTCGCACTAATTTTAATATATAAGTACCCATTTCTTGAAAAGCTTGTAAAAAACTAAAGGGTAAAGGGCAAATACTAGATAAATAGTCTGCTCGTAGGAAGGTCTAAATATCATTATTAAAAATTACTTAATACAAATTCACTTTCTTCAAAAAGAAGTTAAAAAAGTTACGAGTTTATATAGAGGTATTTTTTTTTTCTTTAACGAAGCGTATCTCACATACGAACCTACTTAAACCGAACGGGAGTTAAATCTTACAGTTTGCTGAAAGTTCAATAGTAACGTCCTACCAAATCATTCCATTTTTGAACCCTTTAAAACCCCACAACAAAACCCCAATACCTAGACATAATATTTTTAATTTCCAATAGCCAATTAGGCTCCAAGCACGATTGTCGCCAACAAACTTTGATTGGTTCCATTTCCACAGAGACCAATTATGCTTAAAAGGCCAATTCAACGGTACCAAGTCTTATTGTAGTATACTGAACCGCGTCAGACTCAGGGCTAGGGTTCAATAGGCCAATAATTAAAACCGCACTGGAGATCGACTCCTTGCGTTGAGAGATTTCGATTTTTAATTAACTCCCAATTGTTTTAGTTGGTGATTTATAATTGAATTGTGTTCAGTTTGAGCTGTCGGAAGTCTTAGAAGTTAATGTTTTATGTTGTGTTTATAGAACATTTGTGTTCGTGTCGGCGCAGTGTTTGTTGCGACTTGCGCAGATCAATATAAAAGGTTTAGTTGTCTTTGCAGGGTTTTGAAATATTGTTTCATTGGTGTCTTCTTACACTATATCCATACTGACTAAAAGTCCGAAAGTAACTCTGTCTGTTTGTCTATTACGCTTGCATGGCTAAACAACTGTGTAATAGGCAGACAACTGCTATAAATACATGCACATTATACATAAAACTCTGAAACATATATTTGTAGATCATACAAACATATAGTACGACCCAGGATTTAAACCCGAGACCTCATGATTCTCAGTAGCGTATGCTACCACTGCGCTAATGAGGCAGTCAAATCTGACGAGTTAATGAACAAAAACTTGTCGATATTATATCCCACATAATGGTTAAATAACAAAGACGATGAAATATGTCTGTTTCATTTCTTCAATAGAAAATCGAAAGATCAAGAAAAAGTTTCAATAACTACAACCCACTTCGCGAAAATTTTTGATGTTTAGGTAAGTAGCCTACGTCGCCGGTGCATTATAACAAATCTATTGACACCTTATTTGTTAAGCTCAGTAGTTGATGCGCTACAGTGGATCATACAAACATATAGTCCATTCGCTTTGATACGGTCGCCTTGATCGCTCCGCCTACCAACGTGTGGTTTTTGCAAAGCAAAATCAAGCGAACCGACTGCGGCGTATCCACAAGTAAAATATGATTTGTCAATTTATACCGAAACAGTGTAGTATATGGTTATGTTTGTTAACCCTTCTAACGTGTAAACTGAAAATGTTTGAATAAACGCTAATAAGATGAGATGTTTTTATTTCTTATGTATTTGTCTTTACTACCTCGGCAAGCATCTAACTTGTATGAATTATTCGTATTTTACAATAATAACCGCAATTGCGTGCGGGTATATGGGCACTATCTAAACAAATGGACTATACATAGACTGCCCAAAAATATTACCCTTCCGGCTTCACCGTATTTAGTCGGGTTAGGGTGGCAAAATTTGTAGCCTTCGGTGAGTATGTGGATCCGACCCGAACTCCGCCCAGCACGCGATGGAGGACTACCCTGCGTGGGACTCCGGCCATTAAATCCTAGTGGG
Source organism: Hyphantria cunea (assembly GCA_003709505.1). NCBI lineage: Eukaryota > Metazoa > Arthropoda > Insecta > Lepidoptera > Erebidae > Hyphantria > Hyphantria cunea. The sequence goes on along the minus strand of PKRV01001639.1, from coordinate 1,145,787 downwards.
AGAGATCACACGAATCCTCTCACCATTTTACCGAGGCTCCGCCCGTGTGTATGTCGGTTATCGGTAAAAATTAACCTATGTTCTCCTATATAGTCCAATTGATTTCTATCTATCGAAATTCAATCAAGCATTGATCGCCGCTATGATGGTGAGTATTGAGGGGTGGGAGACCGTGCTCTCCTTCTGTGAAGATATACTCCAGGAGGAGTCGAGGTAAAGGACACGATAGAGGCCGCTAACTCCCCAATCATAGCTTTAGGGTCGTTGTAGGCATATCTAGGGAAGATATGGCCACTGTAAACGACCCGAGGCAGGTGACACCCCGGTGCGGAATCAATATTTTATTAATTTTGTATTAGGTAATTTTGAGACTGCACAGTTGGCTTAGTGGTTTAAACGGCCGCCACGCCGCTTCCTACTGTGCCAAATGTTGAGGGTTCAAAATCTATGTGGGACAATACCTACTTTGTGTGATCCACAAATTGTTGTTCTGAGTCTGGGAGTTCTTTGTGTCCGTTTCTTGTATGTTTGTAAAGTCTAAGTCTAAGACCTATACCGATTCCTAATACAGAAGTTGTCTCAAATGTATATTTAACTATATAGTTGACGGCTTCATATTTAACAACATAGTTCTATAGTTTGTTAACTATACCTACCTAGTTAACAAACTATAGAACTATAGGAAATTGTTGTATAAAAAAGGGTCGCTGATGGGATGGTGGCAAGGAATGCCCGACTCCCATGGTGTTTTTATGGCGTGGCCGTAACTAAATGTCCTTGTTGCAAGCTGACTCAGCGATATTTATAAGGTGCCATTCTTTTTTAAATACTTGTTATAGTTTGGAGGGCGTTAACGATATTTTGAACTTTTTATTAGATGAGAAAGTATTGTTTATATTTTATTTTATTTTACATTAGAACTTCATGCCCACATGTACAACGGAGGCCTTAGTGTCCAAGGCATTCTCTACCAGCCAACCTTTGGGTGATATAGAAATTTTGTGAGGTAGGTGCATTATGGTGGGGAAAAAATTATAATATATATATATAAATATTATATAATCCAAAGTTACACATATACATAAAAAATACAAATAAATATATACATAATACATAAACTTTACATACGTACGCTGTGAGTAGGTAGTAAGTTGTTTTCTAATTAAAGTTTTGCTGCCATCTCGTCAAGAGGTAGTTTTTTACGTTCTTCTTAAATGAGACGCGACTTGTAGACATTCTGATGTTGAGTGGGAGCGTGTTCCACAGCATTACAGCCTGCACAAAGAACGAAGAGTTCACGAAGTCAGAATCGTGGCATGGACACAAGAGAAGCAGATTGTTAGATGAGCGGAGATTTTTATCGTGTTTCGACTATAAGAAACGGAGATAGGGTTCAAGGTTCAAGTTCAAGGAACGAGAAAAGATACGTCAACACTGGCTGATTGCGGCGCTGGCGAATGGGTAACCACTGCAATTGAGTACGGAAAGTAGACACGTGATCATACTTGCGGAGGTGAAATATGAATCGAATACAGTTATTAAGAAGACGGTCAAGTTTATTAAGGAGATCTGCATTCAAGTCGAAATAACACACATCACCGTAGTCGATTAGGGGGATAACGAGGGACTGTGTGAGTGAGTGTTTCGTTTTAAGGGGCAAGAAGTTCTTAAGACGGTAGAGTATTCGCAGGTTACCTGTTACTTTCTGACTCAAATGAGTAACATCCAATCAAAAGTTGAGTTGATGAATAGGCCAAGATCCTTGACTACGTATGATTAAGCCGTTGGCTGCTCCAAGGTATGATTAAGCCGTTGAAGACAACCGGCAAGACAGACGTAGTATCCAATCGCTTAACCATGTTCTTGCTGTAGGGTTAACTGACAGCCCAAGTCTCATCGACCAGGATTTTATATATTCCAAGTCCCTGTTGATATTGTCAATGACTTGCGATGTGTACATAAGGGTATACTTTTTACCACTAAAGTAGCAGATTAATATTGTTATAAGTATTGCTGTGCTCAAACCTAAGTGCCCTTAAAATAATTTTAAGAAACGAAAGAACTCCCCTAAAGAGTAAGGTAACCGAAACCCAAACCAGGAGTTTTAACGCCCTGGTACTTATTACGACCCAAAGAGTAGCAACAAAGTGTATCGAGAGAATCGAACCCAAAACCTCCAGTTCGGCAGCAAAACATGTTCAGCTATTCTGACTTGATTGAGTAACATTTAAATTTCAAACTTTCATAAAAGTAATAAGAAGTTTTACTGCTAGGTTGGCCAAGTCACGCATCGGCACAAATGGCCCGACTCAACCGGAGTCATATCACGATCTCAAAGAAACCCAGGGTGAAACAGCGTTTGCGCTGTGTTTTATCGAGTGAATGTGGATACTGGAGGCCCATACCACAACTCCTACCCCATACCCTTACCTTAGTGTAGTGTGTAGAAGTTGTGACGCCTCTTGTATTGCGGATGTCTATAGGCGGTGGCCATCGCTTACCATCAGACGATACGTCTGCTCCTTTGCCCCCTATTCCAGAAAATAGTGGTTCAAGCAGTCGCCACGCAATTTCCTACTGCGCTGAGTGTTATGGGTTCAAACCCCATATGAAACAACAGTTTGTTTGATCCACAAATTGTTGTTTTGAGTTTAAGAGTCCCCCGCGGCACATAAATGAACATTTCTAATACAGTAGTTGTCTTTTGAAAGGAAAAAAGGAAGTAATGGAAAATGATGACGTCAATAAACCCTATCATATGTATAAGTAGGTCCCCCCTACCCCTCCACCTCCTCGCATTATACTCCTCTAACACAACTAGATATCACTTATCAATGGTATTCATTTAACCAAACCTCGTGGTACAAGCAAGACTCGGATTTACTCAACAATGCGATGCCTAACGCGTCTCGGGTGGGGGCGGGTAATGCAACCATGATTCGCGTTAACATTAGGACTTGTACGTCAATCGTTTTTCTAAAGTTTCCCCTTCCTACTAATTCAAGGAATGGTGTTAAAAGATATCAATGTACTTGAGACTCTTAAGTAGTTACACCTATAAGACCCAAGAGCTACCTTACTTATCATCAGGCGACCCGTCTTCTATACAACCACCAGTTCACACAAGTGGAAAAAATGAGGCCTCATTTGAATCAATAATTTTCATAATTAACATATTTTTGATATAATGAAAAAAAATTGAAGAGCTCGTGTAGGAGATGTAATCACGAATATGAGTGATTTATTTATTTTTTAATATATCATTTTTAAATACATAATTAAATATTTTACCTCATAAAAAACAGATAGTTACGTATGGTGCGTGATGCGCCTAAATTATATTCTTATTCTTTGGAGTAAATAACAACTAATTAGTAGTGTACCAAATAACCGAGCGAGCGAAGACACAGGGACCTAAACCTCTCTTTCTACTTCGGTCTTCTCACTTCAAAAGGGGGTTTCAAAGGGTGACAACACGTTTGTGACCTTGCCAACTTGCAGGAATACATTGACAGGAGAATCATTATCACGGGTCCCTACCAAAACAAAAGAGTATAGGTATATAACAATAATCAACAGGATTATCCTACATTATGCCTTAAATGGCGGTGACCCTACAGTGGGGAGGTAGAGGCCGTCTGCCGCACAATGCTCCGCGTAATAATATAATCGGCTCGACGCCACTTGCTATTAATTAAAATTAAAATTTTCATTGCGACGCCATTGTTGTTTCTGTGTCTTAACAGTTTCTGGTGTTATACGAATCTGGTATGTGTTTATTGTTGGTGGCTGCTTGTTAAAACTGTCAGATTGTTATAAATTGCTGTTAATATTGTGGGTAATAAGATATATGGTCTTAACATCGGATAAAATTAAAGTGGTAGTTATTGATAAAAACACAGTTTTATTGACGTAAAAAGTTTGATTGGTATTGTTTACGTAATTGAGATGCTTAAAAACCTTCATGCCTTGTGTAGGTGTTTAAATTAAAAGGTAGAAAAAATAAAGGACTATGCTTTGGCACATTGCGGCCAAACGAGCAGACAGGACATGAGTGCATTCCCGTCTTTTGTGGAAACCCCTCCATAAACAGTTCAGGGAGTTAGGCCTCCGATAACCTCACCAACTCAGTAAAACCAACGTAAGAATTCCTTTACACTTATGGAATCTCCTTCACTCCAGTCAAGCCGGCCCCTTGTGAGGTCTCCCACGAAAATATAATTACAATTTTCAATATAGGTATATACATATTGCATAAAATAAATAAACATATAACCATAACACTCCAAACACTAAACCATAATCAATCTTAAATAACCCCGATCACTTACATGTACAATGGCCGAATTTATAGGTTAGAAAAAACATGGCGGCTTATAAAAGAGGTTTCATTGACAAACAGCCAACCGTTTGGCTAATCATTGGGTGCAAGGCAACTTTATAACTTAGCACCTGCGTTCTTTATATCTATTATAAATAATTTTAAAAAAACTAACCCTTATGAATGAAGAGGAAGTGATAAAATAGAACTTGATATTATAAAACATCTTTTGGTTTTCGAACGTGAGTTTTTTTGGCTCCATTCATATTTGAGTTTGGAATAGGTTTTCGCGGGAGAATGTTTTGGGTTTTTTTTTAATATTATAGTGTGGTAACTAATCTAACAAGCTAGAGTTTGAATCTCCTCTAGTCGAAACATGTATGTGTTTATAAAATGCTTAATCGATTTATGGGGTGGGATAGGACATGAATAAATCTTTGGGATACAATTCGCTATGACATCACATCTTCCAACAACATCTACTTGATACCATCGCTGCTACAAGAAGTTAAAAGCTTTAGGTCAGTCAATCTAAATGTTAATTTCATTTACAAGGAGCTAAGTAGATAAACAAAGACCTGATATGGACTAGAAGACGGGCCTATCGGTTTATTTCAGATAATCTACAAAACGTCTAGATCGAATCTGACAATATTTTACTTGCAGATAGTTGACTATATAAGTAGCAGTAGTAACTAGATTTTGTTCACGGCTCCGCCCGAGTATATCTCGGTTATCGCAGTAAAAATTTAAACAAAACAAAGGTGACTGCGAAAGGAGGGTTATGGTTTTCGAGTGTATGTATGTATGTTTGCCAATAGTAGTTTAAAAAAAAGTATAGACCATGCAACCCGGGCCATTACAACTAAACTGTTGAACGGTTCAAAAATTTAGCCGCTACGGTAGAACATACAAACATACAAAGACTGCTAAGACCATTCGTTTTGGCTTTACATTGGCGTAAATATATATTTACATCAATTCTAATATTCCCATAGCTTGTAATATTTACTTGACTAAACACGACAAAATATTAATATCAGAAGTACGCAACGCAATTGTGGGGTAACGGGGCTGTGTGGGACTCTGTGGGGCTGTATGGGCCATTGTGAGTTGTTCAATGGGTAATACCGGCGACAACTACACCTGTCTTAGTATCGATTATTTAACCATTTTGGGGCATTTATTGTAGTGACAGTGTTGAAGAATGGCGTTTTAAGTTTGGATTATAGTCCCGATGTTAAATGTAGGTTGGGTAGAGTTTGAAGCTTCACTGGTTGGAAGTGATACGTATGTATTTTTGTAAGTTAATCTTTACAGATTATTTTGGAGACTAGCGAGACGCGACGTGACGCCATTTCAAAACTTAGTCTGAGTAGAAACACTGAAACAAATCACGAAGGTGACTGCGAAAGAAGGAGGGTTATGTTTTTCGAGTGTAGGTAGGTATGTATGTATGTATGTTTATTTCTATGGCACGCCTTAAAGCCTAAACGGCTTGTCGTATTTTTATGTAAGTAGTGTCAATAGATTCGTCTTAGTGGTGAGAGTTAAAGTGGGTACATCAAAATAAAAAATAAGAATATTTCGAGCCAAAAGTAGTCTAAAAAAATGTTTTCAAAATACATCGAGTGTGGTATCAAAATAAAGAATTTTTAACGGTGATTACGAATATATATATAACTTATATGTTTTATATTTTATAGGATATTGACGCAGTCGGGCTTAATTTTTTTAATCATTCATTACTTATTAAGTAAAAGTATTAAGTTTGGTTGTTTGTACTACTTTATGTTATAGCGAAGCTAATTTATCTTAAAGAATACCTTGAATGACCGAGTTTTACACGGTATTTCTTTAGGACATTTCCTAAGAATTAATCAATCCTAGCTGGATCGATTTATCGCCCCGAAAACCCCTCCGCATACTTAATTTCATAAAAATCGTTGAGCCGTTGCCGAGATTCAAGTAGGTATATATTTACAAGAATTGCTCGTTTAAAGCTGGTTTTAAGAAAGTGTAAGTTAGATAATAATTAAGTTAATTTGTATCATTTCTATTTTCGCCCTCACCGGTTGCGCCTTATAGCATTTTCAAGGTACGGTACCTACCTTAAACGACCATTATCGGTATTAATATTTCATGTTTCAGATTTAAATAAGTAATATTAAAAATGTAGAGACTTTTACCAGGACATGTAATTAAGGCTCTTGAAATGGGTATATAGCCCTCTTCTCAAAAAAGAGATTTAGATTACTATATAAACTGGCTATTCGTATGTGGAAGTTCGGTTTTGCATCAAGTATTGCTTCTCTCTATTGCCCTTCTTAGTCTTAAGTTATCTTATAAAATAAGCGAGCAGAACCCCAGTGTGTATGTGACCTAGTATAAGCCCCTCCACACACGGTGAGCGACGCAGCAACGAGTTCGGTGCCGATCGATATCATTGTCTGGCTCTACTCCGCAGACATTGTTATATCAACTATATAACATTTTTTTTACTTCTCGTCACTGTTACATTCGGTACAAATGTAGATCTAGGTACACATTTTCGAGTAGATGCCGGGAAAAATTAAGCCGCATATTTTCTCAGAGCATATATTATATTTGCCGTTAAGAACTCGTGTGAAGCCGTGGAGATTTCCTAGTTATTCGTAAATTCAAAATCAAAATTATTTATTCAATAAAAACACTAAGTGACATTTATGAACGATAAATTTTAGCTACAGTTTAAAAAAAACATAGATCGACACAAACAGACGCCACAGATGTACTGTAAATGCGTAGAGCCGTATGAGAAGATTACTGGCAAAGAAACTCAGGGCCACTATTTCTGAAATTCACAATTCCTCCTCGTTGGTCTAGCGGCTCGATACACGGGTCGGGCTAAAAAGTGTTGGTGAGTTTTTCTGATAAGGTATAGAAATACTTAACAACAGCTTGGAGTTTGGAAGTTGGGGTCTAAACCCCCTTGGCTCGAACAGCACGTAAAAGCTGTCGTCGGTCATACGCCTGATCTCTCCCCAGTGATGTTGATTAGCCGTCCTATCAGATTATGAGAGAGAGAACAAGGGGCGCACCTGTTTTAGCGCACATGCTTGTTCACTGTTATATCTCCTGCGTAGTTGGCTGGTCTCCGTTGAGACTGGCCGCCATGGCCGTAATCGGCTAAGAGAACATCATCCTAATAACTTAGGCACAACGCCTAACAGTATTATTAGATTATCTTACATTTTTGAGGATTTGTTTGCTACACTTTTTTGAAAGCAAACATTATTGTTAGATTTATTTGCAACTGCACTACAAGCAATACAGCTTAGGTAGGTACATAACCCACTCCAATTGAGATGATTTCGACAATATTACCATATGTTATTCTAAGAAGAAACATACTAGCTGTGCTAATATAAGTTATCTTAGTTAGTTAGCAATCTAACGTGTCGCTACAATGTACCTATGTGTCGAATTTCATCCAAAGCGACCCAGCCCTTACAGTGGCAGACAGTACTTAATATACATACACCCACTTAAGAATAACCTCACCTAACATAACAGCTTAGCACTTATGTTAAACAAGTACAGTCTAAGAAAAATATCTTGAACTTTTTAGGTATGTCTTACACAAATAATAAATATATCAACACTTGCCTTTCACCAATCAAAACATCCAGTATTTAGGTAAAAACGGTGTTTTAGCACATAGCCCCGCCCCACACTTCTGCCAACCACACAATAGGGAACAATAGCCCCCAACAATGAACACAAAGGGTACTACTGTCATCCCATTGTGGGGAACAAAGAGAGCCCCGCCCACAACAAAAGCGGCTTTGTTTCATCTCAAATGCTGGCCATCTGATTGGGTGAGATGACTTCCAACATATGGCCACCCGCCGATATAAGAATGTCCCAAAAAAATTTTCTACACACTTTTGTATATGTCAATTAAAAACGTACCGTATGCAGCAGGAATTCAGTTCAGTTTTCAATGTCTTAATAGAACAGATGCTTTTAATCGCCCAGAACTTTGATCCGAATTAAATTGACAGCTCTCTATAAATAGTGTTTTTTAATGTATTGTTGAGTGTGTTAAGGGATTCTAGAATTCAGAGCTTTGAGCGTAAAGTTGAATTTTGTGTGTGGTGTTGACAATATAGTTTTTTCAATCTACCGCCGTCACTTAGCTCGGTAGTGAACAGTGAGATTTTAACGGCAGATATAAGGCAATTATAATTTATAACCTGTGGCTAGTTTTGAATATATTTCCAGTTATAAAACACATGTTTTTTTAATGATAAACATCATTAATATGCCTAAGGATTACCTTTGGTTGGATACGCGGGTGCCCACCTCTTTTTTTATTGAATAGGGGGCAAACGAGCCCACGCATCGCTTGATGGTAAGCTATTACCGCCGCGCATGGACACCCGCAACACCAGAGGCGTCACTAGTGCGTTGTCGGCCTTTGCGGGATGGGGAGGAGGGAGTCGGACAGGGTTTGGGTTATGGGCTTATGGCTCACTCTCTCGGTGAAACACAGTGCAAGCGCTGTTGCACACCGGTTTTCTGTGAAGTAATGGTATCACTCCGGTCGAGCCGGCCCATGACGAAGCGTGGCTCTCCCACGGATTTTGCGATACTGTTATCATATGATTGAAACTAATTTGGTTAGATTAGTAAAATTGTTAAATAAATGCTATTTCATAAAAAAAAATCATCTTGTTTACCAGCATGGGCCTTCCCTCAAACTTGCCATAAAATGCGATCTTGTGTTGATCTTCTCCATGTAGGTATTTGAAGAAGTAGATACACAGCGCTTTAGTTAAATAGATAGATATGATAGATTGCTTAAAATTTTGTAACAATATAGTATCTACTTCTGCGTGAGCGAAGCCGCGGATAAAAGTTAGTCTTTCATAGACCTAGAGAGATTTTCTGAAGATACCTGTAGCTAGGTTAGGTAGATATGTGGCCCTTGTATACCTGAGTAAAACACCTCCTGGCCTGATACCCAAACTCTCCTCATTCTGAAGGAAGGTAATTAAAGGGCGACAATGCACTTGACTCTCTTTCTTGATTTGCAAAGTCTATGGGCGGTGGTAATCGCTTCCCTCTAGGTTACTTATCTGCTAGCTTGTCCTCTATACTTGTCATAACAAAAAAGTTCAACACTTAACAACGCAGGTACTACATTTTGTTTGGGTCTTGATAACAGTATCAATACCCATAGTATATAATACCTAGATACCATAAATTTATAGGCGCTACAGGCGGAGAGGCTCATAGCCCAGTTGCACTCAGTGATTAGAAACAATCATCGAGGGTAAGCAACGAAGGCGCGGTCAGTACCGGATGGGTGACCGCTAGTGGCATGTTACCATGCCGTCTCCGTGATTCGGAGGTCACTTTAAGCGGTCGGTCCCGGTTGTTATCATAGGAGTTATCCTATGATCCTATGATCCAAAGGCCTCCAACTAAGCTTCACGACTGTTAAGTCGTAAAGCTTAGTTGAAGGCCTTCGGGCGGCTTAAAAACATCCAACGGTAAGATTTACGTAGCCACAACGTTGTCTTGCCAGTCCCCAACCCGCACTTGGCTAGCGTGGGGACGTATGGCCTTAACCCTGTCCTGAGAGGAGACCCGAGCCCAGCAGTAGGACATTATGGGCTGATGATGATGATGACAAATTTATAATCTTTTCGTTTTAAAAAAGATAATTCCACACTAGGAATGCCTAATCCTGTGTTGCGGGGAACTTTACAAACATACCTAGTATTTTAAAAGGACATAAAGGACACCCAGATTCAGAAAAAATATATGAGGATCACAAAAAGTGTGTAAGATTTGGACCTACAACTACAACACAGAACTAGAAAGCAGCAGAATTCACCGCTCAAATCACTATTCATGCAGTAAAATGAGCAAAAATACCTACCTGTTATTACAGTACACAGCAAATAAGCGGTGGCTCTCGAAAATGGCTCAAAATTGGCAAGTTGTCGTTAGCCGTTGAGGGCACAATCTAAGAGGCAAACACATCCGTCTGAGTGTTTCCCGAGAGCGGCAAATTGGCACTCAAGACGGACTCTGGTGCCAAGTCAATGGGGCCTAATCATTTTGGCTTCAAGTGTACTTATTGGGTATCCAATTTAAGTCCTTCATAGTTTAAGTTGGCTGGATTATGTTGGACATTGACTGACTTAATGTCAAGTAGGTATGATGACCGAGCATAACACAATAAGTTTATTGATAAATTTTCTAAAAATGAATCCTAGGTAGATCATTTAATCGCCCCCGAGTCCCCTGTATACTAAATTTCATGAAAATCGTTGTAGACGTTTCTGAGTTTCCGATTGTACACACATTTTCATGCAACGATTGCTAGTTTAAAGGTATTAGTTAAAAATTTCTTAACTGAATTTCGTAATCTTCTATTACCTGCAATTAAATAATTACTACTAATAAAAATAAACAATTTTACGAGCCACATTAAAAAAAGTAGGTACCTACGTCATATCTTTAATTTAAATATATAAAATTCGCGATGACTAAGTGGTACTTCCTAAAACTTTTAATAAGAGATATACATGTTTAATTTGCATTAAAGACTTGCTAACAACCTTAGAAACTCATTTTAAAATAAAGGGACATAAAAATAGTCTATACTTATGAAGCACGAGCGTTAAACGCCATCAAACGGATTTGGTACAGCATGCCATCTGTGTTTTAATTCAGAACTATTTCAGTTATAAATCGGTGACAAGGTAAGTATTTTAGTTAGATTTTAGTTCATTAAAATTTTAATAGATGTCGCTGTAAAAAATAAAAAATTAGTTTTGAAACGAATAGGACCATCGAATACTGAGAAAAATATGAATGAGTATAATAAAAGCTTATGTATTTAACGGCCAATGTTTTGCAGTGTTAGCAAGTATTTGTAAGGTTCTTCAATTTTTACTATAACATTAAGTTAACATTCAGGATTAACTTAATAAATCAGAGAACTTCATAATTAGTGCCCCACTTGTACTGTACCATAACGGCTAAGCTGTCTTTTATTAAAAAGACCGGCTTTACCGTTTTGGTTACTTTTTGTTACAGGTATTTTGTTTTACATAATTAATTAATCCTTCCTCCTTTTTGCATTACCCCCTTACTGATATTAAAAAATTTGGAAAAATGTATATGTCTGTCAGTCCGTTATTTATGCACCGCAAAACCGAAGAACAGATTTTAGTAAAATTTCAAACAGAAGTATCTCCATGTCAAATTTCAATGACATGCAGATATTTTTGTTACCTACAAGAGAGACCTCTGCTACTTAAAACCTCAATAAACTATACAAGCGCGGGTGGAGCCGAGGGAAAAGCTATGAACTGATTGCCTTTCTTTGAGTATATAGGTGCAGATATTACTTTATTGCAATTAGTTCAATGACCTATTCTAAAAAAGATAACATACTTCCTTTGGTGTTTGAAGTTGGTAAAAATTATGCTGCATATTAAAGTACAGAAATTATTCCGATCGATCAAATTGAGTAATAATAGTATAATTTTGCTAAGATTGTGAAGGACCGTGTGGCCTAATGGATAAGGCGTCGGACTTCGGATCCGAAGATTGCAGGTTCGAGTCCTGTCACGGTCGAACGCTTCTTTTATGCTTTTTCCATAAACTTTAAATAATAATTAAATATGATAATTGAAACTTTTTGTGGTATTTATTGTAATAAATATGTTATATGTTTCAATATTGTCCTGTTAACCAATACAAAGATTAATTAGGAAAGGTAAAGGTTTTTGTTGTCTTCCAATAAAAAGAAAACGCAAAGCTCGTAGATAGTTACTATATAAAGAAAAACATGAATATAAACGTATTAATTATGAAACAATATTTATATAACAATAATTTTAAACAATAAGTTTAAAATTTTGGTATTCTTAAAACAATTTGAAAATATCTTTAAATGGAATACAACGTGAAGAAATCTCTAATTATTAATGTTCCGTACATTATTATATTGTATTTATAGCATGAGCAGAATTAGATTAAATTAATTTCATGTCATCTTTGAACCCAGAAAGCTTTCGCTATTGTCTTATGTACTTTACGGTTATCAAATAAGTCTTGTATTTTAATGCCATCTAGCGAGTTTATAGATAACTATTAGCTACTGTTGTTTTTCCATTAAGTCACGACCTTCACAAATACATCGCCATACATCAAAACACTTCTATTTCAATGTAATGATACTAGATGGCGTTAAGTAAAACTATTTTCTAATAAAGTTTTAGGAAACACAATCGTCTCTGACATGGAATAATATGCAACAATAATTTTATAAGTACATTCCTACATTTTTAAAAGTTAATTTTAGTTTCTTAGAACATATATGAATATCAAATAATTATTTTGAGATGGGGTTCTAGTGTCCATTCTACTTAGCTGCATATGTTGTACTATAGTGGAAATGTATTTTTTGGTTATGTTGACAATTGAACTTTAAATAAAATAGGTAGTTTAATTTTAACTAGTGATCGCCTCGTGGTCGACGTTCGACCGCATTTCTTTATTTTTACAGCTTTCTCTATTCCTATACATACATTATATCCTATATTTCCTACTTTGATTATGTCAAATTTACCTAATACTCTTCAGTTAGTATAAATTTCATAAAAAGCAGCAGGCACAAAGATTTAGCTTCGCCTATTAATCTATCTACATAAATAAAAACGCGCATAGCTGTTTGCATACAAGGAATAAAAGATAACCGGAAAAGTTATTAGTATTTTTATCAGCGTCTTTACCAGTGTACACTAGGTACCTGTGTGAAGCTGAGGCGTGCGTAATTACTAAAACAAACATTTTTAACAAATATTCACGAAACAAAAATATGGTGGTACAAAGAACCCTGATTACATTTGGCTATGGCCCGTGGAATCAGTAAATTTCACCCCGTACAGGGAGTTTAAAAAATTCAAATATAATAATAATAATAACGCCCGTTTATTTCCAATCTTTAGTTATTTAAAACAAGCTTTTTTAAAAAATATATATTACAAATATAACATGTAGTGATTAGTTTTTTTAAATATAGGTGTATGTATGTATAAAATTGATTTCTTTTTCGTCTACTCACTATCATTGCTTTCTTCAGTGATATTGATCGGAACCTCTTCTCGGGTAAAGGCCTCCTCCAGCTTCTTCCAGACCTCCCTATTCACAGCTTTCTCTCTCCATTCCCTCCCTGTTTTCCTTTTTCTTTTCGGTCCCTTCCTTATAGTTGACTTCAGTTTACATATTTTGTCTGTGTATCTTACTATACGAATACTAATGAAGAACGAAATAGGCAAAGTATTAGTCGCCTCAACTGCCTCAAGACGAGGTAAGAGATATCTATTGTTCCAAAATATATTTTTGTATACATTTTCATGTTCCAAGAATTTCCAGACGTTTTCAGAGATGTTTATGGTCTACACTAGAATTATAGCTGTGATAATATTTGTTAAAAAAAACAGTTCTAAAATTAATTGATTTATTTTAAAAGCTCTTTAACTTGTGTTTAAACTTTACAGACCAAATGCAGAAAAAGATCTTGACATCTTAAGGTCAAGCTACTGTTGTGTCATTTCTGAGAATAAAAAAACGTAAGTATGTTTTATTTATTTATGGCTAGCTATTACGTCATCGTAACATTATTAGTTAGTTTAGATTACATATGCTACAATTTAGGCTAAAATACAACCACTTTCAAGCAAACACAACATGCACAAATATTTCGGCCAAGTGCGAGTCGGACTTGCGCAGGAAAACTAACTCCCACTCGCATAATTAGTTTGTATATAGTATATTTTAATTTGAACAGAATTAAATTTGTATGAAAGTGTGAATCAGCACTTGAGCTGTGTTTCACCGAGTGAGGATACCGAAGGCCCAAACACCCCTTCCCCATCCCCCAAAGGCCACCACCAACGTATTTGTAACGCCTATGGTGTTGCGGGTGATCATGGGCGGCGGAAATCGCTTACCTATTTCAATAAAAAAATTTAATCATAGGGATACTTAGGCAGACGAAGCATGATATATAGCATATATACCGTGGGAGAGCCACGCTTCGGCATGAATGGGCCGGCTCGACCGGAGTGATACCACGGCCTCACAGAAAACCGGTGTGAAACAGCGCTTACGCTGTGTTTCATCGAGTGAGTGAGGATACCGGAGGCCCATACCCCAATCCAACGCCCCCTATCCCCCTCACCATCCCCTCTCCCCCCAGGCCGCCATAGTGTGGGTCACCATGCTGTATTGTTCTTTTTCGCATTGAGCATGGTGACCACCACTCTTGGATTCTGCTCATGCTTTCCATCAGGNCGCATTGAGCATGGTGACCACCACTCTTGGATTCTGCTCATGCTTTCCATCAGGCAGGGCAGAGTCATTTTGGCAGCTTAAATATAAAAAAAAAAAAATGAATAACACAAATTACTATTCACTCTCCCCGACATAGATATTTAGCTAGTAATGGTTAACTATTCGTGGTTATATCATAAAATGTATGTACACTAAAATCCTAGCATTACAAAGGCGAGGTTTCATTCATATAGCCGGATATAACATGGGCGGTCAAAGAGCGCGTCTCATATCCGTGTACGACCGGCCGCGGGTCGCTTGTGCAAGGAAATACGACTTGTGACATTTGAATGCATTTATGCTTGTGGGAACTTTTTGTAACTTTGACTCTGTCCAGCCATGCTGGAAGTCAATTTAGCATCATAGGTTCTATTTCATAGAGAAGAATTAAGCCCCGGAAAGGTAATAAGTAGGTATACTCGTATAGTAACAGCTTCGATCTTTTCCATATAACTAAATAAATAAATATTCCGGACATCTAACACACAACGTCATCTAGTCCCAATCTAAGCATGGCTTGTATTATGGGTACTAGATAATTGATATAAATACATATATACTTTTTTTTTATAAATACATACATATCATACATAGAAAACACCCAAACTCCGAAACAAATATTTGCAGATCATACAAACATTTGATCCGACCCGGGAATCGAAAACGAGACCGAAAAAGAAGAACTACAGACTCCTCAGACGAAGGAGACCAGAGTTTCACGTTTATATTTAGCTGGTAGTGAACGCCATAGGTAGGTCCGTGTGATGATGATTAGGAATATAGAGAGTATACAGAACATAAATGCCTTGACGGCACATACTCTACTTTACCTGATGGAAAGGATAAGCGAAATCCAAGAGCGGTGGTCACCATATTCAATGCGAATGCAGACAATGCAGCATGGTGACCCACACCATAGCGGCTAGTAACACTTCTGCATCATTGGACCTCTTGTCTCGCACTCACTAACGAAACACGACGGCATGAACGCTGTCATTATACGTTGATTTTCTGAGCGAGGATAGTACTGCCTCGTCGACCAGGCCAGGGCTATGTCCTGCAGTGGATTGTGAAAGGCTGTTCATATGATGATGATGTGAACGTAGATATAAGTACAACCTTACAGAAATTCGATTTTATTTGAAAGGATAAAACATAGTACCTATATTATGTAGACTTCGATGAAAAATAAACCAGCGGAGGTATTATGCAAAGTGCGAACGTTCTCCGTTCTGTAGTTATAACCGAACACTTTGGGTAGCTCAGAAAAATCGCTTTCAGTAAACAGAGAAATAGGCAGTATGTCAGTTCACGCGTATGGGAAAAATATATTGTGTGATTCGATGTAATTTTTTTCGTATCAACGCTTGAGTAATGGCACGATTAGGAAACTGATGGCGAACTTTGCTTGGCGTTTATTGGTTAAGATAACAAGGAAGGTTTTATAAAAAAAATGTGGATGGATTTTTTTTCGGTAAAATCTTGGCGTGGTTTTCGTTTGAAAAGTGAGTTTAGAAAATAGGTCGGTTGGAAAATCATCTCAGTAGAACTAGTATGAAAATTAAATGTTTTTTGCATTTCTGTAGGTAGGTATGTTAACCATCAGATTTTACAATAATTGTGTGGTTATTTTGTAATTACACCTTGGTTTAATTTATCTATGACTATCTAAGCTCCGCGGTGTTACCCGCAGTACAACAACAATCGCAGGCATCGCCACATGGCAAAGCTGGTCATACTGACTCGGAAACCTTTGTGAACTCATTCACAATACTTTGCTAAAGATTATAACACGATCAAATGCATAGTTTATAATTCTATAAAGGACATACAAACAAACATTCATTTATATATATATATAAATATATATACCTGTTCAATTTTTTTGCAATAGGGGCAAACGAGCAGACGTATCACATGATAGAAAGCGGTTACCAAACCCATGAACACCCGCGACACCAAAGGCGTCACAAGTGTCTTGCTGGCCTTTGTCGGGACGAGGAGGGGGATACGGGGTCGGTTTTTTATGAGGCCGTAGTATCACTCCGTTCGAGCCGGCCCACTGGTACTCGCTTAGAATTTAGAAACGGTCTGGCTACTATCACTCTATCCCATTAGGGGTTGGGACTGCCATGTCTATGAGAGAAGAAAACAATGCAGCCTGGCGTTTTTGCAACGATACAAAATTAAAAATAGTAACCAAGAAGTGTATACAAACTTCATAGATATAAATACAATCATATGAAATGTCCCAACGGGAATATGGCATCTTTATTTTCTTACCTAACTAACTTCGCCACGTTAGCCACGCGGCATTACCCGAGGGTTTTGTTGGTTTTGAATCGGATGTTGTTCGCTGTATTGTTCTAAAATATATTATTTCTAACATAAAAATAACCCGAATTACTTATTTTTACATAACAACAGCTATCCAGTGAAAGGTCTCCAAAATCGGTTCCAGCGATTAAACCTAGATTGTTTTAAATACATGATTGTTTTATGTAAGTATATATATATATAGGTAAGTATTTAAAATTACACACATACACTCTTATTTATATGTGGTTTTTCAACCATTTTTTTATAATAACACACTATTAAACAATAAAATATGAATACATATGTATATGTCGGCATTATCTAAAAATATGATTGTAAATACAATATATTTAACAAAGAAACAGTAAAATGCAGTGCTTGCCACATCTCGTAGCGTTATGGTTGCAAGTTGCAACTTGCAACGTTCGTGTAATGTGATAAAGTTGGAGCTTTGAATGCGACTTATTTGCAGTATACCCACCTTAAGTCAATTGTTGTTACCTTTCGTATTGTAGTAAGTAAGTAGTGATTAATTATGTCTTTATACGCTCTCTTAAGCTTGATTTCTAAATATTTGTTTCTCAGTAAGTGAATTGTAATTTTTACGAGGAAATAAAGACCTTTAAACTAAAATATGAGTGACAACTTTATATCTGAATAAAATAGGGGGTCTTGTAATAAACTTTGGGGAATATTTGCTGTAAAAATAAAACCCTTTGGCATTATTTATACAAAAAGGTTTAAACATAAAGATACTTCGCGCCATTTGTAAACAAATGACGCTTATAGAAGTTATTGTTCGGGTTGTGACCTGGTTTAACATCACTAAGGCCCTGTTCAATAGATTACAGATAAATTTTGCATAGCTTATTTGATAGATATTTTGTCGTGTATTATAAGTTATGCCAAACCATCTATTAGAGAGGCCATTCTGAATTTATTTTAACGGTAAAACTAGGCCTCGGTGTAGTTTTTCATCTTTAAAATCTTTAAATAACAATGGCTAATACATGATTTACTATTAGATACTTTTTGTAAAGAAATACCAATATATTGGTATTAACCAATAGAAAAATATATTTTGAAGAATACAACAATTACATGATGCAATAATCGAACTCGTTACATTTGACGCTCATCACTTCTCTGTTTACACCATAAACTGGTTTATCATAAAGTACATATCATGTATCAAAACATGACGTGTTTAGAGAAAAGCTATCATCAGCCATCTTGTTTTTTCAAATTTGATTCGGCGTATAAATTTCCAGCTGTCTTTTTTTAACGAATAAAAATGTTGCAAAATTTCCGTACATTACAATATGGTAGACCGAGTAGTGCGAATGTGAGTGCCTTTTGACCGCTGTAGGCTCACGGACCAGCGGTCGAGTCCACTTACCAGCTTCGCTGAATGTGAAGGCTCAAATTACAACCTACTTCAGCTGAAATAACTACGCTTTAACGGACTTATAGAAATCAAGAGGATGCTTCGATGAATTTAAAGTGTATATCACAGAAACAAACTCACGTTATTCTTATAAAATAACTTGTTCTTTGGCCTTTGGCAACCTAATTTATTCGGTGAAAAGTTACGAATAGGCATGACTAAATTTGAAAAACTGTTTTCTGTCGTTCGGAAGTATATCTTATTGTCTTATCTCTTATTTTTTTACAAATTATATTGAAAAAAAAATGTTTTAGTGGGATAAATGCGATTTTGTGTTTGAAATTCACACCAAAACGCTCGGTGACGTCACAATTTGGCAGAGGTGACGTCACAACTTGTCAGTTTCTATGAACCTTATTTTATCAGATAAATACATGATTTTATTGGTTCTTGCTCACTGTCGTCATGCCTATTGCGTCTGTCCCGCGCTTCTATTGTTTTTTCCTTAAAGTTATGTATCTTTACATAAAATCATTTCTTCCTTAAAACTTTAGTGCTGTTTTTTCAGATACGTGTAATCATCGTAAAAGGTGTGTATAACATAGCTAATAAAGCACCTCCACTTCCGAAGAACAACACAGCAGCGGTTAAACATAAAATATTTACATTATCAGCTCACATAATTTTATTCATAAGGAACACTTATAATCGCTCACTGGGGTACATGTCGGTTCACATTATAATAGAAATTTCGGCGATACATGACCTCAAAGAGAGCTACTAAGGAACCACGATATAGACGAGTTTCGAGTTTATTTAAATATTTTTATGTAGCCCAGCGCGAAACCCTGGAGTTAGTTTAGTTAAAAAACAAAAAAAACAGTCGTAACTTAGATAGTTAGATTGATTAGTCTTGAGAGAATATGCTTTGATACAATAGTTTCATAAAAAACAATAATAAGCAATACTTTCGTTATTTTCATTCAAGTGAGTGAGTTTTTCGAAGCCGTTTCACCTAATTTAGTAGAAAATTAAGAAGAGAAGAAATTTAAAGAGCGTCGAAGCATTTACAACTGTTGAATTGTGGTTGACCAAGAGCAAGAGCAGCAACCATTACTACCACAAAAATTACAGAAAACATGTTAAGTAATTGTTTTCGTGGAAACGTAACATGTTTTTAGTTCGATAAAAATTCATCCAATTGAATGTCTCAAAAGGCGATGAAGCAGTTATAGTAGTAGACTGCCTCTGTGGCGCAGCGGTAGCGTATGCGACTGCTGTTATTGAGGTCTCGGGTTCGATTCCCGGGTCGTATCAAATGTTTGTATGACCTACAAATGTTTGTTTCGGAGTTTGGGTGTTTTCTATGTATGACATGTATGTATTTACAAAAAAAAAGTATATATATATGTATTTACGTCAGTTGTCTAGTACCCATAATACAAGCTTTGCTTAGTTTGGGACTAGATGGCGTTGTGTGTTAGATGTCCGAAATATTTATTTATTTATTATTATTTATTAGTTATAACTCATAAGCGGCAGTGGCCACTAACGATCAGGTACATACCACATACACGACGTACCAGTTGCACATTTAAATTGTCAGCTTATTCGCGTTTCCATAGTATGTCCGACACTCCACTCCACAATCGTCCCCAGCGGGCTAAGGGAAGCTGCGTAACCACGATTATGATTTTATGTCTCTCTGTATATGTTTATTATAGGCGAATGTGGTACCATTTGTTCTTTGAGCTCTCCGTGGCGAAATTTGAGACATTCACTTGATGACATCATTGGCAAGAGTTATAGTTTCATATTCAACGGAATTGGGCTTCGTTAAGTATTGTACATTTAACTATTATTAGATAGATTAAGGTCTGCTATTTGGTACATTATACTATTTGTATTCGATATATATATTCTCAAAAAACGTGTATATGTACGCGTCTTTTTAGCCCATTTCTTTCTGTCCAGTTAGAAGTTAAATCAAAAAGTTGTTGGTAAGAACTGAAGCTAATGATGAGAAAGGGATAATAAATGTATGGCTGTATTGGGTGGAAAGTTTAAACAATAGTTTGAATAGATAGATCAGAGCTTGATAATAAATATTTTAGACGTTTTAACACAACACCATCTAATCCCAAACTAAGCAGTTTATGTTAAATTATACATAGTATTATTTTTTACATTTATGTAAGAGATGTTGATTGTAAAAAAAATATATGTATGTATATCCCTATAAATGCTGAGTTGGTTTATTTGTCTAGTACTATGGATACTAGACAACTGATATTAATACATATATACTTTTTTTGTAAATACATGCATATTGTACATAGAAAACACCCAAACTCCGAAACAAATATTTGCAGATCATACAAACATTTGGTCTGTCTCAGGAATCATACCCGAGACCTCTAGCACAGCAGTCGCATACGCTACCACTGCGCCACCGAGGCAGTCAAATGATGAGTGTAGCTCAAACTTGCTGTTGCATTTCAAATAATGTAATTCACGGGTATGTGTGCCCAATACACTCTGTAATATACTTAAAATATTGAATAAACAAAAGTGTCATTATTTCGTTGTATTTATTTCAGGGCTAGCTGCCTCGGCGAACTTCGTACCACTATATTGACACATCTGTCTCAGCTTCCCACAAGCAGTGCACAGTCACGGACGGAAAAAATACTTTTCCACTAACTTTGAATTTTGCACGTGTACAAACCATGTCCTAATAATTTCGAACACTTAAAGAAGATAATTTTGTTTGGTTTGGTGCAGCCGAACGGAAGTTATACGCGTACATTAATAAAAAATAAAGCGTACATTAAAGCTATTCTTTTTATTGATATAGATGTTTTAATATGAGGATTATGTATCCCCTAAGACAGTAAAGGTCTACAAATTGCTGACATCGGTAACGAAGCCCGAAGCGAACGAATACAGTGAAAGTTGGAAATATCCTAGTAACATTTATGGCTTGTGCGTAACCCCTGCGAAGGAATGTAACCCCTTATATTTGTGAATTCATTCACGTATTGGTGAAAAATTCGCCTCTCTCAGATCAACAAGAGATCTGCCTGGAAATCATCAGAGCGAAAAAACTCACAGGATTTTGTGGTAACTTTGTGTTACAGGTTATGGGCGATAGCGATTTTGGCGTTTTTGAGAAGAAAAAATAAATAGAAATAGTTAACAATCACAATTAAGAAGGAGAAGAGAAAAACTGTTATACTTTTCAAATCTTTTAGCGATTACCATAAGAATATGTGAGTTTAACTAATTTATTCGAAATGAACTAATCTGTAGAATTGTAGTAAAAACATTTGACCCATGGGGTAATTCTACGGTTAATCTAAATTATAGTGACCAGGAAGCCAGCTTTTTTCTTGCACATAGAATTAGCGTTGCCATTCAACGTAGCCGATGACGATACGGAGGAATTTTTTGACGCTTGTATGTAAATATTTTTATTGTTTTTTTTATTAATTCCTAGCATTATAGAACAGAGTTATCTTTCCTCTTGTAACTTGTGCCAAATTTCTATGATTCTTATCACGTCTGCGAAGGTATCCCAGTCAAAAAGTTAACTCGTGCGTTCGTAGGCTGCGCCACTGCCGTACATCCCTTTGAGAAATCATGAGGCCTTCTACTTACCTTCTGTTGGGCGACAGCGACGGCAAAAAAATGTTTTTTTTGTATGTTTACCCCCCGAATTAAGGTATGAAGTGTGAATTTTAATAGGAATCCTGTGATCTGTCTACTGATTAGGGGTTGGCTTTAATTAAAAAGGGTAAGTGAAGGGGTGTTTTTTCAAGCACCTTTTAAGAGGATGTAATATTATAAAGAAGTGTTTATTTAATTTTTTTTTCAGTATGGAGAAGAGGAAATTTGTTTAATGGTAACTATAACCTAACAAGATTATTTAAAGTTTTTTCTCTTATTTATTGATATATTTTTGTTATTTATGTATTGATGATATACGAGCGGATATATGAACTGATTTTATCTAAACCACGACACTGTTTATTTAATGGCAAGCGACAATCTATATTTTTCCGTAAGACCAATATATATCTCTTTCTCTTTAGTCGTTCCCTCACTGCTTAGGAGCGTGACTCCGTTTGATTCCATCAACCCGTTGTCCGCCTCTACAGAACCGATGGACCACGACGAAGACCAATATATAGTGGACAAATATCTTACTAGATTTCTGACAATGCTTAGAGCAAATTTGATGTAGTACAAATACGTACTAATCAGTCCAAACCTTAATTTAAAACACAACTCACTAAACCTTTTTAAAATTGAAACATTGACATCGAAAAAATAAAGGAAAACATCTTTTCGGACGTCTAATTTAAAACGAGCAGTCAATAAATGAGGGTAGTCGAAATAACTAAGCTGTGCGGTCTGCCCCCACCACAACGGCCATCAGTCTCTCGCCGACCGTCGTCCGAGCAAGACCTGTGAGTGTGGACTGTCGAATTAAAAATTAACTGCCGTGAGGCTCCAGACGTGGGGATTTATTGGTCAGTCCACTTTGTTTATGGACGGGCGATCCTCTTACGTGATTAGTTTTAGCTTTATACTAATTTATTTTGGTGTGAGTTTGAATTTTGTGTTTGGAATATCTTATACTTGAGTGAATGTTAAGATAAAGGACTCGTGACTCGCTTTCGGTTTTTTGAAAACATCCTTGTTTATGTCCTCCTTCACGGGTTCTTACACACTGCCGGCGGGTTCGGCAGCGCAGGAATACCACAGGCATAGGCCGCAGAGCATCATTTCAGTTATGAATAATTCAGTGGCCCAGCCAAAAACAGTGGAGCGGGTATAACACCGGCATAGTGTGTAGGAGGCCTAAGGGCTGCCGGTCTATTCTAACTGCCTCGGTGGCGCAGTGGTAGCGTACGCGACTGCTGTCCATGAGGTCTCAGGTTCGTATCCTGGGTCGGACCAAATGTTTGTATGATCTGCAAATATTTATTTCGGAGTTTGGGTGTTTTCTATGTATAATATGTATGTATTTACAAAAAAAATGCGTATATATGTAATAATATCAGTTGTCTAGTACCCATAGTACAAGCTTTGCTTAGTTTGGGACTAGATGGCGTTGAGTGTTAAAATGTCCAAAAATATTTATTTATTATTTATTATTATTATAACAAGGAAACTTAACTCTCGCCGTTTTGCCAACTTCTTATATACGTCTAAGGGGCTGTCCAAACGTGCTAGTGAACCGTACCGATATAATACTCACTCGGCGATTCCATTTAGAGTCGCGACGATATGTTAAATTAATAATCGCCTGT
Source organism: Hyphantria cunea (assembly GCA_003709505.1). Classification (NCBI taxonomy): domain Eukaryota; kingdom Metazoa; phylum Arthropoda; class Insecta; order Lepidoptera; family Erebidae; genus Hyphantria; species Hyphantria cunea. The sequence goes on along the minus strand of PKRV01001639.1, from coordinate 1,122,038 downwards.
GGAGACGACGCCTTAGTTAACGAATTACCTATACTTAAATACATTCGCCGCGCACATATTTTTCGTAGAACAACAAATCGATAGGCGTCCATTGAAATGGTTCGTGACCCACATCGGGCAGGCGTAATATCCGGAGGGACGTTGAACGTCCACCGGAAATTTCATCAAATCTGTCATACGTTTGGATAACTTATCATCGAGAACTAATGTTTGTGTGAAGGTATTTGACGTTTCGAAGAGATGTTCTCTATTGAGTCATATAAGATTTCAATAGCGATTTCATAAATTTACTTTCGTTTTTTTAAATTCTTTATGGCTTTATTGGTAAAGCTCTGTCTGTCTCTCTTTAACATAGGCCAACGAACAGTCTCTCATTTTTTGAAGAAGGAAGATAAATCTTCACACATACACAATGAAGACGCTTGTATAAAAATAATAGTCTATCACTAAGAACTTAGACATAACAATTAAAACAAAAGAATCAACATTTCACGCACACATAAATAAATACATTCCGTGTCATAACAGTGTAACGCATAGGCCCATTTGGGCTTATAACTTGACAGAAAGGAACGCCTACTTATGGCTGCTACCTGCCGTGTTGTTATATGTAACATCACACGCCGATATATTTATTGTGAGTGGACATAATAGAACTCATCTTGAAAGTAGGTAGCTATATAAAAATTACAAAATATATAATCGCCAGTTCGTGAAATAAATTTGTTTTAACCTTTTCGGAGATTTCTAATAATATCTATGATCACGGCTCCACTAGAACTAAAAACCCGAAAGCTTTTTCAAGAATTGCCAAGTAAATTATTTAGTGCAAGAAGAATTGTTCAATCCGAATGGTGTCTGACTTATTCGTTATCCAACTCAACTTTATTCTTCAAACAAACTTCAACATTATTAGAATGCACTAAATTTGTATTATACGTTCTTCGCTTAGCAAAATAAGCCTTTTCAAACGAAATCGTCAGTCTACTAAAGTTAAGTTCTAAATTCAAATAAATGTGTGTACACCAATTGAAAAGATTTCAATGTTGGTAAAAGAAGATTGGACGTTATCTGTACCGCAAGAGTTCCACTTGAAATACAACCTTCAAGCATTGCGAGCAATCGACGCTCGACATACTTTGTTATACTGTTTTGTACAAAGATTAAGCTCAACATAGTGTAGAAACGTTTACTAAAAGTAGAATGGGTCATCTCGAACAGAGCGGTACTACCATCTCACAGAAGACCGACCTAAAATAAAATGATTTTGTTGGCGAGTGCGAGACCGGCCCAATGATGCAGGAATATCTCAATAAGCCACCATAGTGTAGGTCACCAAATTGCAGTATTGCTTTGTCTACATTCGGAATGCGTATGGAACACCACTCTTGGTTCGTACTGAAATCAGCGTGGCTCTACTGCCTTGGTGTTGCTTCTTATCTTTTATCTGATTCTAATCTTACATGGATCAGGCTAATGTTTAATTGGATTTTACTGACTGAGATGTTTTTAAAATAAGTGTAATGTAAAAGTGTCACAGTACTGTCGCGTCTAACGAGATGTCTCATCTATGGGCCCGCATGAAATACTTAATATTCATGACAGTCTGTAAGCTGCGGGTAGAATTGGTTCACATTTTTTATGTGTTCTCCGTCTCGTTTGCAACTCTACCGGCAAACAAAAGTCTTCCTCTTAAGTACTCAATACATTTGTTTCTAGAGTGCACTGTGTACCTATTTTACTAAAATATGTATTTTATTATGAAATAACTGATCCTATACAAAAATAATAAAAAGGTAGTCTAAGTTACTCCTTATGTCATCAGTTATTAGTCAGTGAAAATCCCGTCAAAATTGGTAAAGTCTTACCAGAAATTAGCTGGCACGAACGGCCCCCCTTTTTTAAATAGTTTTTTTATGAAATATCAAAATATTTTTTATATAATACTTTCATATGCATTTACTGAAAAGCAGTTAAAATAATAAAAACAAGTTACTAACAGAGACTTAAGTTGTATTTATTTGTATAAATTCGATTCTCAATTGAACTATAATTTGGAGTATAGCGTGTTAAGACTAGGTAAGAAGCAGAAAAAAATACTTGTGCTATCTCCCGTACATACTAGGTACGTTTAGGGAGTTCAAAATCGGGACATTTCAATCATTGAAATCTGACGACCGCCTACTCTAACTGGCTGTGACCATAAGTTATTCCTTTTGGAAGACCAACCTCTCTATGAGCTTTTATTTTGCTTGCCCTGTCTTTAATGATAAATGCTGGTTATGATTTATAAACCAAAACCTTTATGCGTTAGGGGTAGACAGAAATAAACAGTTTGATATCAAACGGGGCAGAACCGGTACTTTTATCGATATATATGTATGTGTGTGTAGCATGTAATGCAATGTAATCACAACACTACAATAATGATATCAAATTATCGATCTATTCTTTTAAGGTTCCGTACCTCAAAAGGAAGAAACAGAATCCTTACGGGATCACTTTGTTCACTGTCTGTCTGTAAAAACCCTTTTTCAGGAACGCGTAGAGGTATCAAACTGAAATTCATATTAAATACTCAAGTCTACTGTCCCTTGGATCTGTGAAAAAATCAAACTCCTTATTTGACTCAATCAATAAATACAGCCGTATAAGCTGCAAGCTTTCGACTCTCGCAAGGGAATCAAACCCTACAGAGCACTGCCCATAAACATAGGATCTTGACTCATACTTATACTCGTATACCCAGTCTGACTCGCACTTGGCCGGTAACTACAAACTCATTGTTTTCAAATTTCAGTTTTAAACTTGCAATACAATATATTATTTAATGTTCGAAACCGAAAAGTTTCTGCCCTACAACAGCCTTCTGCCCTACAATTATTCTTCTTCTTTTCCGTCTTTATATACTTTTGACGTTTCAGAACTGTACACTTTGACACGTAAATGGACACATATAATCTAAATATATAAAATTATCATTTCGCGGTGTTTGTTACTAAACTCCTCCGTAACGGCTGGATCGATTTTTATGAAATTTTGTGTGCATATCGGCTACGTATGAGAATCGGCCAACTAAATGATGAGGGGAAGAAATGAAATTTAGTGATGCAAATTTAAACAGAGTCTTTTTCTTTTTTTAAAAATTTCATTTCGTCACTTTAAGGCAGTCGGGTTTTTTGTTTTATAATATACTAGCTGAACCGCTGCGGTGTTACCCGCGGTACAACAACAATCGCTGGCAACACTACGGGGCAAAGGTGGTCGTGCCAACTCAAAAAAACTTTTTGGGTTCATACACAAAACGATGCTAAAGATGATGATTTGATGAAATGCATTGTTTACGATTGTATAAAGAACATACAGACAAACATTCGTTCTTATATAAAATATATAGATTTATTTTTGTGTGTGATGTATGGCTATTGGCAGTGGATGGACCTTGCAATATAGCTAAGATTTCCAAGAAATATTGCATAAACCATCAGCGACTAATTACAGCCTTCAGCTTTTACACTACTAGTATGAAACACACATTAGCTTGTATTAACTCCAAGCAACGCCATCTATTGAGTTACACTTTAACAACATACAGTAATTGTTGTAAGGAATAATATATCCATATAACAAGTAACGAATTATTTAAAAAAAATCTGGATGCGTATTTTATTTAAATTTTAATGTTGATGTTCTCAGTGTCAATTACGGCTAAAACGAATTTATTGACACCACTCGCATAAAAATACGACTAGCCGTTTAGGCCTTGTCAAAGTAATATACATACATACACTAGAAAAACATAACACTCCTTTCGCAGTCTGGTAAAAATATATTTTTTAAATTCAAATTCAAAGTTTAAACAGTAAAATGTATTCACAAGACTACAATTATCATTGTGGTTTATTTTATCAACAATTGACTTGTGTGTGATGTACCTATGGTTGCTGGCCATGAATGCTACTGATATCACGGCACAAGCTTTCATGCATTGATGTCTAGACCAACAGCGATCAATTGAATCCTTGAGCTTTTATACTACGAGTGTAAAACAAACACTAGCTTGTTTTAACTTTGAGCAACGCCATCTATCGAGCTAAATTACAACAATTGCATAGTTTTATCACGACTTTTTTAATGGAGTAGACGGAAAACGAGCAGACGTCCTAACGCAACATCAGAGGCGTCATAAGTGTGTTGCCGGTATTTTGGGAATGGGGACCGGGGTAGGGATGGGGTGAAAGTTTGGGGTGTGGGCCTCCGGTATCCTCACTCACTCGGTGAAATACAGCGCAAGCGCTGTTTCACACCGGTTTTCTGTGAAGCCGCGTTAACACTCCGGTCGAGCCGGCCCAAAAGGCAGTAGAAGAGCGGTTATAGATACAGTGAGAATGAAACCGATATAAAAAGGGTTCATATTCCTTTACTTATTTTTATAAGAATAAGAAATACCTACTTGCCAAGTTCTCTCTCTTTCTTTGTCTATCTCATACCAAAAAACAATATCCCCAAAAAATAATACACTATTTCTACTATCCTGTCCTTCGTATTCCCATATAGAGGAGTCAGTACATTGCGTTTCGCGTATGCAAATTGTTCATCAGCTATTCAGTGTTTGGACATTCGTTATGCTCGTCCGACGTACGTTTGCGTTACGCGCTGACTGCGTAACGGTGACTTGCAAGTTATAAACGGTAGCGTTTTAATAATTAAAGAAAACAAACGGCGTTTAAATCAATATTTTTAAAATATGCAAAATGAATTGTGTATGCAAATGAGATTTCCAGAAGAATGAAAACTAATTTAATGGATAGTCTAATCTATGTACAAAAGAAACAATAAAACTATAAGTTCAAATAAAGTTAATATGTTTTACTATTTTACAATTTTTTACTTAACGAACGTGTTTTCACTAGTGGTTTTTATCTCCTTACCAAGTTAAACGCCGTCTGTTTTGCCTTGGACCTTTACCTGTTCGGGGCACTCAAAACGGAATGTTTTATGTCGTATGCAACCAAATCGCATGCGGAACCCTTTGATTGACAGATTTTATTTCACTGCGATACCCAATATTTGAGATTGACAAACACTCCTGTCAAACAAGTTTTAGATAAAAATCTCATTTGTTAGTGAAAAAACATTCAACGTTTCCTGGCATAAGATTTCTTGATTACCTTATCGTTGGAGGAATGATGTCGTGGTTAAAGAGGATCTATCATCATTTAATCATCACCATTATCAACAGTCTTCAAACGTTTACTGCTGGAAATAGGCTTGTATCATGGTGATCAGACGGATTGGTATAACCTATAGGGTTTGCTTTCCCAACCCCTCCCCCATCATCTCCCCATCCATCAAATGCCGGCAATGCTCTTGGTGGCACCTCTGGCGTTATGGGTGTCCATGGGCGGGGGTATATCACAGGCGATACGTCCGATCGTTTGCCCCTTATACCATAAAAAAAGTTTTCTGTGTGAATGATCCTTCGTAGATTTCTTCCTTAGTTGCTTCTTACTACTTATATACGAGGATCAAAGCAAATGAAACCAAATCTGCTCATGTGACCCTTATTTTTTTTTTTTATTTATTTAAAAACTTCATGCACATTTGTACATTGGCGGACTTAATGCCCAAGGCATTCTCTTCCAGTCAACCTTAGGGTGGTGTAGAAATCTTGTAAGGTAGGTGGTGCACAGAGGTAACATACTTTACTCTTAGGAGAGACACTTGCCCGCCGGTTAAGCTAAACAACGAAGAAATACCTCAATCAGATAATGTAAAGTACCTGGGAATGCACCTGGATAGAAGGCTTACATGGCAGAAACACATCTGGGCTAAAAGAAGGCAATTAGATGGAAAACTTCGTGGTCTGCACTGGTTAATCGGATGAAACTCGCAACTAAATAACACCAGCAAAATGTTAGTATATAAAACAACTTTGAAACCTATCTGGACTTATGGGATACAATTGTGGGGAACAGCCAGCAAAAGTAACATTGACATACTGGAAAGATTCCAAAGTAAAGCACTAAGAGCCATGATCAGTATACCCCAATGTATTAGCAACAAATACATGTATCTTGACATGGGCGTAAACACTGTTCGTGAGGAAATAGTCCAGGCAAGCCTAAATTACCAGGATAAACTAGCAACTCATCCAAACAAACTCGCTCAGGCCTTAAGTGAAGTGGATGGACTTCAGCACAATCGACTGAAGAGACAAGGCATTCCCAGTCTCACCCAAAGATTTGTTGACTGAGTCAGGAGTAGGGCTTGCTGGAAAATTCAGCAACTGATTGGCTCTCGATGAAAGTTAAATATCAGGATATATGCTTCCAGCCATAAGAGTGGCTTATTGTTTTTTTTAAAAAAGATAGCCATTGAGCAGAATATACAAAAAAACAAATTTCTTCTTACTACATCCAAGGGTTGAATAGGAGTGGAGACACTCCGTAATGATTACACGGAAAGACTTCTCCTCCGGGCTCTTGCCAGAATGCAATGATAAGATTGACGGAGACTGGATTTCTGCGAGGCCAAAATCACTTCGGTAAAACCACCCATTTGTGGCAAAGCATGGGTCTCTTATGGTTACCAAGACAACCTGTCGCCGTCTACTGCTGAACAAAAGTCTACCCAAGGAGAGTCAATTATCCAAGTCTTTATAAATGATCGTTTCACTTCGTGTAATTCACCAATTGTTGAATCAAGTTTGGGTATTCTTTGTGACCTTTTTATTAAGAAAAGAAAAAAAATGTCTCATTCAATGAAACAAGAACTCTTCAGCTTCTTCAAATTAGTTCAGTTCAGCTTCTACATATTTAGAACGAGAACAAACGATGCAGATGCTACTCAAGTGGCCGCCATAGTGCGGGTCACCATAATCCATTGTGTGTATTTACAATTACTGTGGTGACCTCTACTCTTGGGTTCTGATCATGCTTCCCATCAAGCTGAGTAGAGACACTTTGAAGCATATAACAAAAAAAAAATACTCTCGATATGAATACCATTACAGACATTCTTTGTCATTACGCTCAACTTCTCTGAATCCACATAAATATTATAAAACCACGTACAGTCAGCTACAAAAGTAACCAAACACTAAAAGATCAAACGTACAATCTTTACTTGAAAATACTTAAAAAATATTTTTTAGAGCACATTTCTATACGTTTACATGCTTTACTTGGATACGTATAAACGGTTCTTTAGTTATCAAGATCTGAAATTTAAATTGTGTTAAGCTAAACACTATCCAAATTTCATGAGTAGCTATTTATGTTTCTGACTGTACTTGTAACTTTCGACCCCAAAAGTCATTTACACGAATAATCTTTTACTACCCCCATTAAGTGGTGCAGCATCACCTGCTCCCCGTCTGGGCCGTTATAAAGGTGCTTTCGGTACAATAAATACATCAGTGCGTGTTTATAGCGACGAACATTAAACTTAGCCCGCCACCTAATGTAGCGTCTAATGTTTCAAGAACTACTATGAAAACTCGAATAAAATTCACTTGAATTGCTTTCGTATTTTAACTAACTTTGATTGACTTATAAGTGAGTCAGAGTTATCTGAACGAGAGATATGTGTAAAGATATAAAATAAATAATTAGATATTTGAGAGTTTTATATTTAATTCAGTATGTATATTTTTGTACTTCTGCAGAATGGGCGACCGGAACGTAGTAAATACTTTTAGTTCTTTGTACAATGGGACTTATGATACAAATTGTATCGTTTTCATTTCGTTTTTGAAACTTCTTTTTCTGATTCGTACTAATAAAGATCGCAGATGCTGATGACGATATCGCTGTTAAGCAAGCTTAACATTTACTGTAACTGAATACAAAAGCTTACATTAGTAAACTGTATATTTTTAAGTCAAAGACATTAAGTTACATTACGTGTATTTTTGCTAAAATTTTGAAGAGAAATTCAATCGAGTTTTTATAGTACAGCGCTGATGGTCAAATGTACAGTCAACAAAACTATTCAGGAGCAGAGTTGGTTGTGTCACAGAAATGCTATTATAGAAGGTTTATTTAAATAAAGCCAAGGTGTCGCTAATTGCCTTCGCTGGAGACGCATGTTGTATTTTGTTCTAGATAACTCCCTACAAATACCTGATTCGATCGAATTTTGAGGAGAAAATTATTCATTTGTACTGATTTCTTTATTAAATCTTGGACTTATAATTACAATACATATTTAATTAACTTAAATCACTTGCTCAAAACCGTATAGGTTTTGATGCGAGAGGGAATTGATTATATCAACAATATGCAAAATAATATACCCTAGTAACCATGTGCTTATTTTCTTTTGTGCAAGGAGGTATTTTTTTTTCTAAGGTACTGTGAAGGTCTTAAGCGAGCACACTTGTTTTTTTTTAATGTAATAGAGAGCAAACCTCGCCTGATGGAAAGCGATTACCGCTGCCCATAGACACCCGTAACACCAAAGGCGTCACAAGTGCGTTGCCGGTCTTGGGGGATGGGGAGCGGAAGGGTTGGATTATGGGCCTCCGGTATCCTCACTCACTCGGTGAAACACAGCGTAGGCGCTTTTTCACATACATGCCGAAGCGTGGCTCTCCCACGGCTAGCTGTTAATTGATCGTAGGCATACACATACATACTCAAACTCAGTTTAAATTCTATTTGACGATATGACACAGAAACTGACGTATACGTCACTCAGTGAAGTACAATTCAAATTCAAAATCATTTCATCATTCAAGTTTAGCTTCATTAAATGTTAACTGCAATGCTGGCGTAGTGGTAGCGTATGCGACTGCTGCGCTTGAGATCTCGGGTTTGATTCCCGGGTCGGACCAAATGATCTGCAAATATTTGTTTCGAAATTTGGGTGTTTTCTACGTATAATATATTTACATAAATAAAAGTATCTTATCTTTATTACCAGTTGTCTAGTGCCCATAACACAAGCTCTGCTTAGCTTTGGACTAAATGGCGTTGTTGGTTAGACGTCCGAAATTTATATTTATTTGTTTATTATTATTCAGTTAAGACATCAAGTGACATTTATGAACTTTAAATCGAAGCTACAGTTAATAATCACAGATCTACACAAACGGACGCCATAGCATGTACTGGGTTGTCAAGGTGAATTAGGTGAAGACAATAAAATGTAATGCCTGCTTATTTCGATCTATAAATTTCAAAATGCGTGGTGAAGAATACTGGCAAAGAAACTAATGGCCACTCTTGTCAAAAGTCACATATTCAATATATACACAGTAAATGTAATGTTAGTACCTTTTTTTACCTAATATTGTGACTTTTAGATGCTTATCTATAGTCAGAATAATCTATATGTATAAAAATGAATGCTTATTTCTCTTGGTCACGTCATCACAGAACAGCTGGAATAATTTCACTAATCCTAGGAATGCTATACGCTATATATTATCACGCTTAAACCAATAGGAGCCGAGCATCGATGAAAAATATAAGAAAAACGGGGAAAATTCATTCCTTTTCAGAGACACTGACAAAGTTGCACGGGTTAACGATTATATTTTCCGTCAAGAATTGGATTGCTAGTAGGTATTAATAAATTGTATCTATGACTGGTATTCGTGACTCAGTTTCGTGTATTCTCGATCTTTCGTGAGAAAATCACGTAGCTCATTATAACAGATATTCGTAGCTGAATTCGTAGTAAGCTACGACGTAGATCCGACGATTTACGAACATGTGGTTCACAGAGAAACTGTAGAAACAATTTTTAGTCACCTTTAACAGAGAATGAATTCTCGAACTCGATTGGAATTTGTATTTCTTGTATTAAATATAAACAAGAAATACGAATGTTGCTGATGAACTCCGAAACTGTTAGGTAGATAGGATGGCATTACGTTTAGACCAATATGCACATTAAATTTTTTGCCCTGACTAACTTTTGTACCCAGGATCTTAGCTTCTGGGGACTGGAAATTAACATTTTGTAAGATGATGCTTTTTAAGAAAGGCAATTTATCTCCTCAAGGGTGAAGAAAAACGTATAAACTTAAGCTTAGATTTAAGATGATCAATTTGAACAGCAAATCCAGCCAACCACACGTTCTAGTCTCGACATTATTACTGTATTCCATCTACCTCGAATGTGAGGTGCATTTGCCGAGTCGGCGTCGTCACGTGCGCGGATCGCTCCATTGACTCCAGACCTCACAGGTGCTGGGCAGGTGTTCACTTTCAAGTTTCCTGTTGGAAATTTTCTGCATTCATGCTCATGGAAATGTTATTTAAAGGGATGCTTTAGTAGCATTATTATATTCAGTTAGTATAACGGTTTGTGTTCAAAGGAATTATTAATACCAAAAGCGGTTGAAAATTTTGCTTTATTTACTTGACTAATATGATTTTAACTGTCATTACTTTGTTATGTTTTTTTAAAAGAACGACCGCATTAAAATTTACATCAAGCGTTATCGGGTCTAGAAACGGACGCAAAAATACACCTAGACTCAATAAAAGAATTTGTGGAATACAATAAAAACATAATAATAATTATATCTACTTATAAAACAGTATTTTACATAGTAGATCGTTTTTCTATTTTTGTTTTAGATGCAAATGATGCATTTAACTTGGAGCATCTGTGCCTGTTCTAGGTTAGAAAATCAGCGCTCTTCCCTTAATAAGTCGCACTATCTATGTAATACATTCTAGAATTAAAACCAGTTTTTTTATGGAATAGGGGGCAAACGAGCAGACTTATCGCCTGATGGTAAGCGATTACCGTAGCCAGAGGCGTCATAAGTGCGTTGCCGGCCTTGGAGATGGGGAGGGGGATGAGGGAAAGGTTTGGATTATGGGCCTCCGGTAACCTCACTTACTAGGTGAAACACAGCGCATGCGCTGTTTCACACCGGTTTTCTGTGAGGCCGTGTAACACTCCGGTCAAGCCGGCCCATGCATGCCGAAGCGCGGCTCTCCCACGGTACTTATTCCAGTATTTTATTCATGGTTACACCTGACCGGTTAGGTAAATCTAAATACTATAGCAATAATATATATATAAATATAAAACGTCTATAAAGCGTGCTATAGCAGCCCAAAATGTCCTTTCGAAAGAGATGCCTTTGTCCAGCAGTGGAATGTAAGAAGTGGAAATGTAATGATAAACCTTACATTTCCACTTCTATATTCATATGCCTACAAATCAAAACTGTCATACTCCCAGATACATTTATTAACCGTAAAAAATGAATCGTGAAAAAAATAAGAAGTTCAACTTTACGCTGTCATTACCTCTTCATACGAAGCCCTAATAAAGTATTCACGAAATGTTCAGTGGCTGACCTAAATCCGGCTACTTACCTACAGCACTCCAGCGGGCCTCAAGACAACCTTAAACTTACATAAAACATGTATATTATTCTCATACACTTCCGTAAGCGTCCATTCTTACGTCGTCTCGATGTTTCACAGTTTCCACGAGCGAATTTTCCGTAACATTAGGCTGACCTCCCTGCTTGCTTTATGGCCCAACACGAACATATTGTAAGGCACAATTATATATTTATATTAAGAATGGAGTGACTACGATAGATAGTTGCTTATTTTCGCGTAAGTCATTAGATAATTATGTAAGGGAAGGTAATCGTAGCCCGTCACTAAACTGCAAAGAACCAATACAACAGCTACCTGTACTTCTACATAGTATTACGCAGTTGTAAACTTTACAAAAATGATAAAGTTCCGTGAATAACGAATTCATCATAAATAATCATTATCTGTAACATTTTATAGTATAAGATGCTACCAAATATACGGTATGTTCTCTCCCACGATGGTAGGTGATGGTTCAGCATAAATGGGCAATTTCGACCGGAGTAAGTAAATTAAGCAATGGAGTGAGCGGGGTTGCCAAATCATGATTACGAATTCAACAAAAAACAAAACGATTTGTATAACTAAACCAAATTAAGATGAGACCACTCGGGAAGCACCTTCGAATACAGCAGCTTTAAAATAAACAAATCATCAAAATCGGTTCACCCACTCCAAAGTTATGTGTGAAAGATGTGTCGTACACGATATGCTGCAGTTAAAAATGGTCCCAAACCCACAATACGTCTTGAAATTTTAAACTATTTCTGAAAAATTCGAGAAACCACGAGAATAATCCTACATTTCAAGAGTCGGTGTGATATATCCTGGGGATTCTGTCGCTCCTCGCGTTAGCGATAATTCGGGATTTTAGTTCTTGAAATGTACAAATCGTTGTGAGTTTTCTAAAGTCTGTAATAGATAGCGAAGAGAAATATTACCTTTATCTATAACCTAAGTGAGGAGAGGGCTAAGGCCATACGTGCCCACGCTGGCTGAGTGCAGGTTAGGGACGGGCAAGACAACGTTATTTTTAAGCCGCCCAAAGGCCTCCAACTAAGCTTCACGACTGTTATCCTATGGTAACAACCGGGATCAACTATTTAACGTAAACTCTGAATTACGAAGACGCACATGGTATCATGTCATTAGTGGTCACCCATCCAAGTACTGACCGCGCTGTCGTTGTGCACCCTTAGTGATTGTTAATAATCAGCGAGTGCAACTTGGCTATGGGTGCCTCGGAACTATGTGTGTAGATAGCGCCTAAACTACTTAACCGATTTTGATGAATGAAGTGACAATAAATTCCTGATAACGACCAGAGTGCCATAAGCGATCAACTTTATTTAAAAAAATAACGTAGTATAGTTATAGATGTTTAAACTGTCTGTTGTTAACCATCTGACCGTGGAAGAACCCCTCAGCACGAATGGGTCGACTCGACCGGAGAGAAAACCGGTGTGAAACATCGCTTGCATAGTGCAAGCGATGTTTCACTGAGTGGTTGAAGATACCGGAGGCCCATACCATAATCCCTTCCCTCATCCTCCTCTCCATCCCCTAAAGATCGGCAACGCACTTGTGATGCCTCTGGTGTTGCGGGTCTTTCAATGGGCGGCGGTAATCACTTACAATCAGGCGACACGTCTGCTCCTTTTCACCATATTCCGAAAAAAACAAAAACACGGTCATTTCATTGAAATTTTAAAAGGTCTGTTGTAATAATGAACTTATAATACCGATCACTAATGAGTTCCCACTTCAAGGCCACTCTAGCGCCTCCTCCCTTCAACATAGAGAAGTTTGTGAAGTATTTTTTAAAGCAATAATTAAATTCATTCTCTTGATACAAGTCTAAAATACAACAAAATAGGGAACCTTCTTTTTCTGAAGTTGACGCAAAATAAAATACCCTAAAACCATCATTATTAGTAGACATTTATTCATACTAATTGTTAAATTAATCATTTATTATATATTCAGTGCAATACCCGACATACTAGTGGGCTGAGTCGCGGGCCATAACTAGTTGATAATAATACTTCAGTTCATTTTCAATCCAATTCACAATTTGAAACTGGTATTTTTTTCAAATTTTGATTTCCTTAAAACACTTACTGACAAAATAAAAGGCAACGATTTAAAAAAGTGTAAACTCAACTGCAGTTCACTTTATTTAGTAAAGTATCGGGGATTTTTCTAGAACATTCCGGCACACCACGCCAGGGAAGGTGTTCATTAGCTATTAATTAAGGGCGGTCGCGAGCGAGCTATCTGCTCATTAATTCAAAGCACCGTCTGCGGGCAGCCTTAACAATGATTTTGGGAACCACTGACATAGAGATCATTGATATTTAAAAGACATTTATGGTATTATTTATGTACTTAACTGGAAGAAACAGTATTAATATTACCATCTTATTTTGGAATGCGTTTATGCACAATATCTGTACAAATAAATAAAATCAAACTGTCTGTTTATAATTTTCAGATTTTTACAAATTAAATGTTTTTCAGTAAGCCCTACTCTTTTTTGTTACACTAGGCCAAGATCGTACTTATTATACAATAAAATTACTCATTGCCTCTTGCTTCGGGTTCGATGCCCGGATCGCGTCAAATGTTTTGTATGTGTTTACATACAAAACATTCAAACTCCGCAACAAATATTTGCATACCATACCTATGTATATATATTTACATAAAAAAGTATATATGTATTTATATCAATCATCTAGTACACATAACACAGGCTCTGCTTAGCTTAGGACTAGATGGCGTTGTGTGTTAGTCCAAAATATTTAATTTATTTGTGTATTATAGGAATCGAACCTTATAGTATATATAAGCAATGTATACTCTAAGGAATAAAACCCATGACCTTGATTTAGTAGTCAATATCAATAAGAACTGGACTGATATTGAAAATAGAGATAAATCAACAAGCTATTTTTAAAACGTATTTCTGAGCTAAATGACTGAAAACCAAAGCAGGAAGTAATGATGACAACCTCTTCCGTTCATATCCTTAATACCAGTAAAAACTAAATCGTACCATCTAAAACCTAACTTCCAACCTAAGCTCTCACAAACAAGTTCAAACTGGTAAAAACTAGTTTCACCCAGTGTCCGCTCCCCTTATAAGATAAAGCGGAGCTCTCACTTAATCTTAAGATTTCATGACTTGTTCGTGCAGCTTGGCGTGTTTTCGTAAAGCTACGTATTAAAAGTGATTTTAAACATCGGATTAGTCTAAAGACCCATCACGATGCCAAAGAAATTCATTGTTGGTGTGCATAATCTTTAGTTAAATATCTCATGTTGTTTTATTGGTAATTCCGCGTTTTATGTAGAGATTTATCATGTAGAATAGGTGTTAAAATCGTTATGCGGTACTTTATAACCATATAAAGTATGTAGAAATAAATTGTTAAATCGATTGTGTGATCGTTTTATTACATTACTGAATTTGCTCGCGACTTCGCTCGCGTTGATATCGGATATCGTGGAAAAAAGTAGCCTGTAAACTTCTTATGGTGTGTTTGGACGCCTGCCTCGCTTCGACAACCCTCCATAAACACAAGCGTGTAAACGATCTTGGGTTGTGTGAGGTTGTGATAGCTTGTTGCCGACCCGAAACGGTCGGTACGGGTGTTTTTGAACACAGATCAAGGAAGCGTGCGCGAGCGTTTGTGAAGGATTGTAGTTTGTGAGCGACTGCCAAGTCCTCCCAGGCGTGTAAATATAGCACGAGCTTTTGTGAAGGATTGTAGATTGTGAGCGACTGCCAGGTCCTCCCAGGCGTGTAAACATAGCACGAGCTTTTGTGAAGGGTTGTGGTTTGTGAGCGACTGCCAAGTCCTCGCAGGCGTGTAAACATAGCATGAGCGTTTGTGAAGGATTATACTTTGTGAGCGACTGCCAAGTCCTCACAGGCGTGTAAACAGCACGAGCGTTTGTGAAGCATTGTAATTTGTGAGCCACTGCCAAGTTCTGGCAGGCGTGTAAACATAGCATCAAAGAATCAAAGTATCATCATGCCAAATTTCATTGAAAGTGGATAAGCGGTTTAGCGGTAAAAACGTAACATACAGAGAGACAGAGCTACTTTCGAATAAATAAGTATGAAAGTCCATATGGATAACTAAACATTGATCACGGCTCAGCCTGGGTGTGTTGGTTATCGAGGTGAAAAGTTGCACATAGTGGTAGTAGCTGATAGTAAAAAGAATTTAAAACTTGATTGGTATTTTCTTTACCTATTGAAAATATACGTAAAAATTATGAGTACAGAAAATTTGTTGTTTGATTTTACTTAGTTCAAAAATATTATCAAGAAAACATTTACTTAGCAAAAATACACAAAGCCCCGCGAAAGTAGTGCTTTAGATTAGAAATAATATCATGATGTTTACTTTAAAAATATCCTTAACGAAGAGAGTATTTTTAAGTAACACGGTTGTAAAGAGGCCCAGAATCTTATTAACAGGACCATTTAGACTACAAAATGATTAAAGTTTAAATAGGGGCGCATAATAATTTTTGCTAAAAGCTCGGCTAAAAGCCACCACGCCATATTAGCTCGCGGTTAGATGCCGCTAGTGCACTTACATTTAGCTCAAAATGAGCCGACACTTTTAAATTTAAACTTATCTTGTTACACGGTTTAAGTTTAGTCATATACATGTTAATACTTGAAGATAATTCTTTGTATTCCTTTTGAACCAAACATGGCGCAGATAAGCATATTATACATGGAATTTCTATGTAAAAAATGTACAAAGATGAGGAAACCTCACACAAACACTTTTATTTTAAAGTGTAGAAATTTCCGCGAACCTTCACCCCACCGGGACTTGCGACCAAGACTCGGACCGACTAAAACCGCACGGGGTGAAGAACCCGAGAAATTACCAGCACTTCTAGGGTTCTTTCTATTTCAGCGCATAATTAAGACATCCGGATTCTTCCGGATCCCTCCCAGTGCCTCCCTGCTTACGCAGGCACCTTCTTCGGCCGAATTCACTTTAATCTCTATTTAGGCAACCCGCGGCACATCGGACATCATCTCTTCGTGACTGTCCTCTGAAGCTGAAAGCTGAAGTTTGAAAAAAAATCAAAAGTATTGCACCCGTTTCCATTAACAAAACAGCGCTCCCAATCATCCCGAATTCAAAGCCTACATGACCTAGAAAGAACAAAAAAGCACTTGAGCAGCAACAGAATACGAAAGCTTAATGCAATGTGCATAATTGTTCTGTTGTATGTCCGCTGTCGCCGTAACCCATTTGCACCGTTCCATAAATCATTTTTCACTGACCACTCACACTCCGGACTTGTTGAATTTCGGTTTGTTTTACAGGTCGGTGGCCAACAGAGAAATCAATGAAAGTTGAAATGTAATAAAAGGAACACGCGAGGATTTGAAAAGGCTTCGATAAAATCATTAATTATATTGTGAAATAAGTAAGATAGTTTTAAAAACAAAAAAATGAACCTCAAATTATCTCAAAGGCCCTCAATTTTCGACGTAAATAGAATTAGAGCTCTCCGATTGAGAAATATTTACTTTCATTTTCTGCATTAATTTCAAATACGAATATTATGCGTGCTTTTGATAATTATGAATATATGTAATGTATGTGTTTCAAAATATAAAGCATTACATATTTAATGTTTAGTCAAAATAATAAGCCAAATATTCAAATGTTCTACACACTAAAATATTAAGATGGTGCTAGATGATTTCACAATGATTGTTAAGTCTTGTTCGGATATAAGATAATAAATTTTCATGTCAATTTTGAGATGAAAATTTGTATATTATATTGTTAAAATGTTGTATTTAAACAAAAAAATATTTATATTTTATGTATTTGGGTAGATTAAAATATGTGTATTATTTAGATGTATTTAAATAATTTCATAAGCGGAGTCGATATGTCGAAAAGAAGAAAGAAAAGCTTATTTTCAGGAATGGCATCATGACGTCTCATCATCATCATCATCATCATCATCATCGTCATCAATACAAACCCCTTCCATATAGAATTTCATGATAATCGTTGGAGACGTTTCCGAGATTCAGATTATATATATACAATAATTGCTCGTTTATAAGTTTAGATACAACTTTATCATCCGCCTGATAAAACCTTTTCTAATGTTTTTGGTTCAAAGTTTTTGTATTCGTCCGACAGATTTTAAAATGGATGACAACCGTCGTTTCGCTTTGTGTCGCGTAGTGAGTGACTATGCAATTTGGTTCTACTTCTGTGTCATTCATTTGTGTACTGTGTACTGGTGCTTATGTGTTTTGATTGTGTCAGAAAATTACACATTTTAGCCATCGACAAGTAGTTAGCACTAGTTTAAATCTATCATGTAAAAGATTTTGTTCGTTTGTCTCATAGAACGCGCTAATCCTAGGAAGTACTGGTCTGATTTGAAAGTATTATCACTATCAATTATCGAGGGAAGTTATCGGCTACATATCTTCACGTTACGTATCAATTAGTGCTGTAAAAATGAGGGAAAATTATTGGTACATTTTGTGATCTCCCATTTCGTACTGCATAAATAGTAAAAGTTGTATGAAAAGTTGCTAAATGTGTGGAAGAAAGTACGGGTCAGCATTAGAGCCCGTACAACATAGCTTAAGAGTTAAGTCTTTTGACAGCCTAAATAAATTGTTCATTTATATGCTGGTAGAACATCATGCAGAGGAATAGGAGACGCATCCGAGGTTGCGTGGGTCAGGTAGTATTGTTATAAGTAGTGTTTGGCTAGACTTCTTAGCTTTACACACGTAGCGTAAATGTGCAGCAGAAAGATTAAAAAAAATATTTCTTTCTATCAGTAGCAGTAAGTAAAAAGCCAGTAAAATGACGCTATTTGTAAAAAGCATCGTCGTTCATTTTTTAGATTATATTTTTTATCTGTATAAATAACAATTGATTAATTTTAAAAGTGTTTATTACATGTTAATAAAAAATAACTTTAAGCTTTTTCATTTGATACCCATATTACGTGGGTTATTCAGAAATATGTGCGCCGCCATTTTGTTACGACGGCCATTTTGGATTAATAATAATATGGATTATAAATAATTGCATTGTCATCAGCACTAAAGGCATACTTCAAATTTAAGTTCACACGGAAATCGGGAAGTGGTTTAAATTTAACTTGCAAGATTTGGTACGGGGAACGTCCTTGTATGTTCGACACGTTTCTTGAAAGCGCTAGCAATAGTAAAAATGAATATAAATACGAATTCTCGCGGGCCGCAGTCAATTCACTTTGTTCGTACGCGCATAACTTTCGATCAACAGTACCGAAGTAGAATTTTTTTTCATTTACGTATTTGTTATTGTCAGGACATTGTTTTAATATAATAAATTTAAAATGCGGGGAAAAATACTAAAACAAGTTTTTTGTTAATAATTCACGAAAAAAAATATGGCGGTACATAGTTTGACGGAGCTGTTGGAATAAAAAAGATGTGTGTTTTATATCAAGAAATTCACATAACATTATATACACTCAAAAACGTAAAAATATAATGTATCGTTTTCTAGCGAAGTCAAACCGCGGAACACAACAAATAACTAATAAAAAAAACTTGCATCGCACTATTAAAGTTTTGCATAAATTTATTATCAGTATATAATTTTTTGGATCAAGTTTTATGTGCTTATGTCTCTAGGTATTATGAAGTCTTTTGCACCTTCAGCTGATTTTTTTTGAGAGATAAATATGACATTGCCCTCTTCTTAGGGATATATTTTTAGGGAACAATTAAAATGTACATTATTATTATTGAAACCATAGATATTAACCACAGAGGGCGGTAAATGATATAGCATAGGATACAGGGTGCGGGCAAGGGGTATATGTCTATTTATGTCGGCACGAGGGTGTGAATCGACTTGTGCATGATATAACAGCTCCGGGCGACCGCAGTCTGATGGAGGGGTTGCCAACATTTGTTAAGGTTTGTATGATGCATATTGAAGTTGGCTTTATTCTGAGATAGAATAAAAATTAAATCGTAATATTGGTAACACAAAGTTATCGTAATAGCAACTTCATTTGTATCATTTTTTTTAAAGTGACTTGCCATTAATTAAATGGTTTTAAGGCGAAACAGGGTATATGTCTTGTATTTTTTTTGGAATATCTCCCGCATTAGTAGTATACATCCTGTGTCGACGGAAATTTACAAATATACATGTTACAGACACAAAGAACACCAAGACTCATGACAATAATATATGGATCACACAAAGTGTTGCAGTTACAGTGTAGCTGTAGAAAGTCAGTAGGCCAACTGTACAGTCAATATTTGAACAAAATACAATAATAACTTAAAACTACATGTGAATTAGGAGTTAATTAATAGTAAACCACCCCTATATGACCAAGTGTGCTATTTTCAAAACACTATCAATAAGTACTCTGCGACTTTAACGAGAAGTGGCTGCCATTTAAGCAAAAGCTACTCACTCACGTACCACCGTTTCCTGTCACTGCTGATGAAGTGTCTCCTCAAAAGTGCAGTCCGCATCCATCCGCTGCTAATCACTTTCTTCAAGTCGTCGGTCCATTTTGTAGCAGTTACTCTTTAGCTTTTATTGTACGTTTCATACATTTATTCACGTACTATTTTAATTTTACACAAATTATAGGCTCTAATAAGCAGTATATTAGTGATATCCTTCATTATTTCTGAGTACATTAAAAAAAAAGTCCTTACATGCAATAACTTCATCAAAAAATCAGCTGAAAATAAGATTATCCATTTATTTACTACCGTTATCGACTACAAGCAATAATTCGAAATTCCTGAGGTTACTCAAACATCTTTTAAATTCCTAAAATATATTTTTCAATCGAGTCAAAAATGTTAACTTAGACGATTTACTCAAAATCAATATTTATAACAAACAAAGGGGTATAAACAAACTGTTGTGCACCCCTGTCTAATGTCCAGACTCACTTGACCATTCAAATTTATGGGACGTCGCCGCCATAGCCCGCTTACACGAGCTCTGTTCAAACTAAACCATTATTGATTAACATATTATTTGCGAATGAATATGTATGTCTTGTTGTACTGCGAATTAAGAATGGAAATAAGGATATAATGTTAGAAGCGATTTGAGTGGGTAGAACGCGGGTAGAACATAAATTACTATAAATAAATAATATTTTCGGACATCCAACACACAATATAATAATAATAATTTATAAATTTAATAATTTAATAATTTATTAATTAATTAATATATTAATTTATTAATATAATAAATTATTAATTTTGAAAAAAATACATAGCTAAATTAATCCCGACTGTGTTAGTATCATATACAAAACATATAAGTTATATATATGACGGCAGTCGTACTGTATTCCAGCTGCGAGAGACGGCGACTGGATGGCGCTAGCGCACGAGCACCGGACGCACCATTTGAAAAATTATTTAGTCGATTTAATTTTATATCGATTATTTGGCCCTAACACTTGGATTCAAACTAGTAAAATATTGTGACGTTACCCCTGTCTAAGCGAGCGCCTTTATAACGAGCTGCGCTGTTGAGACGGCTCGCATTTCGAACGATTGCGTCCTGGTGAACGGACCACGGTCTCTCTACAGTCAGTACTGCACGGTTATTGGATGTGGAACGTTATCTCTGATAATTAGTACTATCTTTATTGCGGTGGGTACGTGGACCACTGTCCCCGACAGTCAGTACTGACCCATGTGACCGCCTTTATTTAACCAATTCTACACCTTTTTTAATTTCCTAGGTTTAGGATATTCTGATTTATTTGAGTTATTGAAATAAATTCTGTATATTGCCATATCTAACTTTTACTTCTAATGTCTGGGCCTAACCCGACATATATCTTTTTTTTTTTTTTTTCTTTTCTTTTCTTTTTAAAGACAACTCCCGCATTAGGAATATACATTCCTGTGTCACGGGGATCTTTACAAACATACATGAAACGGACACAAAGTACACCCAGACTTAGAACAACAATTTATGGATCACACAAAGTTTTGTCCCATGTAGGATTTGAACCCACAACACTTGGCTCAGTAGGAAGCGCTGTGGCGACCACTGAAACCACTAGGCCAACCGTGTAGTCATATATATATACACATATTCGTCATCACCGTTAAAAATTCTTTACATCGATACCACATTAGATGTATTTTGAAAACATTTTTTTTCTGGAGTTCCTTTATGAATCCTAAAATCCTTAATTTTGTTTTCTTTTTTAATTTTGATGTACCCAGTGTCATTCACGAGGAAGACGAATCTATTGACACCACTGACATAAAAATACGACAAGCTGTTTAGGCTCTAGGGCGTGCTAAAGAAATATACATATACACTGGAAGAACATAACACTCCTTCTTTTCGCAGTCGGGAAAAAATCATGGAACCGAACGCCTTCCATGAGTTTCCACTCAGTTTGCAGACAAATCTTTTACTGTGCAAGCAGTAAGGCTTTGGGACAACTTGCCTGAGACCATTCGACAAGCAAAAAGCTTGACTGTATTTAAAAAGCTGGTGAAGGAGTACTACTTGTCACTGTGAATACTTGATTAGGATATTTATAGATCGATATATTTTTTGTTTATTTATACGTATTTGTGTATATTTGTTAATAATACACGTGTATGGAGAATGAGTGTGTGTTTGAGCAGTTATAAACCTCCTCTATTTCGTTATTTTTATTATTATTACTATTTTTATTTTATTTCTTTTTTCTTTTTTTCCTTTTTTATATTTTTGAATGCTTATTGTAATAATTGTGTCACTTGTGTGTACTACCAAAAATTATAAACACCTGATGTCCATGATATGGTTGTCTGGAAGAGATCGCCGTGAGCGATAAGACCGCCAATTGTTGTATTAATCTTTTTTGTCACTCATTTTATCTAATGTTTTAATATAATATGTACGCAATGAAGATAAATAAATAAGTAAAATGAGTTATATTCTTTTTACTTCTTTTTACCGCGGATTTTACTTAAAGAGCGAAGAGGTTTATTTCAGGTTTTAAAATGTTTGTTTATAGTTTTTAGTATTTACTTCATGTATTAGCTACAATATTTTTTCTTTTCATATTTTTTTATTAATTGATAGCTTTACCATAACACACTTCGATGTTGCATATATCTATATATCAACAACCTATAATGTTCCACTGCTGGGCTCGGGTCTCTTCTCAGGAGAGGGTTAAGGCCATACGTCCCCACGCTGGCCGAGTTGGGGACGATGTTGCAGGTTGTTGTTTAAAAAATTCAAAGAAAATGCTAAAAGAGAACTGGCACCAGCTGTCACACGCTTCATAACGTCAATTTCGTTGTGTAAACTGTTTTTGCAGCGTTTTGTAAATATGTCGAAAGTTTAAATCAAATAGTGCAGTAGTTTTTGAGTATTTTATGCGTATACAAACCAGAATAAGATATTTTGTAACTTTTTACCACGATAACATAACCAAGAGGGGATCGATCGCGGACAAAAACTAGTAATTCATAAAAATCGGTCAAGTTGTTTTGGAAGAACTTATTACAAAAGAATTTTATATATATATGTATACTAGCTGTGACTCGCGGCATTTCGTTGCTTATAATCTCATTGGTTATATTTTCTTTTTTTTTTCATAAATACGTCTGCATATCTTATATGCTACGTTTTGCTGTAAAGATATTTAAAAATGTTAGTAAAGCTCGTATGAAAAGATTTAATCATATTAAAGTTACATTGAAGTTTGGTGTTGTGTGTAACGAAAACACAGATCAAAATGCACTTAATGGTATTAAAAATATTATGCTGAAAGCATTTGTGGATAGTTAAGGTTTTCATACAGGATTTTTCTGTCTAAAGCCTATTTTAGAATATTATTTTCGGTAAAAAGAGGCGCTCGATTCTTTATATTACAGGCTTAGTTTTTAATTACTGGCATCTTTGACTTTGAATTGCTTGTTATAATACTTGTTAGAATAATCATACAATATGATTGTGTGATTATTCTAATAAGTATTAATTTTATATATAATTATATTAATTTTATGAAGATAACTGATTTTAGATTTTCTCACAGACTTAAATAAAAAAGTAATAAATTAATATTTCGGACATCTAACACACAACGCCATCTAGTCCCAAGCTAAGCAGAGCTTGTATTGTGGGTACTAGACAACTGATTTAAATACATGTATACTTTTTTTTTGTAAATACTTATATATTATATAAAAAGAACTCACCCAAACTCCGAAACAATAATTTTGCATATTATACTAACATTTGGACTGATCCGTGAATCGAACCCGAGACCTCAAGCACAACAGTCGCACAAGCTACGCCACCGGGGCTGTTAACAGTTAATTAAACTAAACTTAAAAAATATATAGTTTATAGCAGCAATAGGGGATAAATAATATTTTAATTATTACATCTAGCTAATAAATTTACAACGAAAATGAAATAAGCTTAAAAATAACAAAAAGCCAACATCACGTGGTATTCCCAGGCGGTCACCCATCCAAGTACTAACCACGCCCGATGTTGCTTAACTTCGGTGATCGGACGAGAACCGGTGTATTCAACATGGTATGGACGTTGGCGCTAAAAATTGTAAAATTTATGTTAATGTTCTGCAACCAATTAAGCCAATTCTATATCTGTAAATAGATTAAGTCGGTAAAAAAACCGCTTGTATTATTGACAATATATTATTGAACATCTTCATAGTTTGACGATTTAAATACATAGATGGCACAAATGTTGTAGAAATAAATTCATCAGATAAACACTTCAGACCAATTAGAGGTACAGACAACAGCAAAACAATTAACGCATATCTTCCCGTAGCATCGCGCTCATAATTGATATGCACAAATAGAATTGATATCACTTCTGCTCTGAACCGTACAGTGGGGCACAGCGGGCCGCACATTATTTGCATTTTCATACAACTGGCCAATCTGCATTGCAAACTTCGACTACGAATATGCAAACCTATCCAAATTTTATTGGTATCCCGTTAAAGTTATTTTAGACGTTAACCGTATGGGTTAAAAGATTAATTTTGAATGTTTAACAATTTGGCAGGTAGTAAAGATAAGTTGGTGTATTTGTTATAACGTCGGCTTGTCACGGGTTGGCTTTGACGCGTCCAAATGACATAGACAAACAATTGTTTAAACAATGTTGGCTCGTTTGTCAGAGTTTTCAGTTTAATACCGTTGTAATCGGATAACATTGATATGTTTGGTATTGTTTGTGTTAGATGTTGGACACACGGCTTATCTTTGAATTATTTGGGCAATGCTTGCGATAAATTGATAGTTCGATATGGAGAAAGAATTTTCAAATACCCGAAACATATTTTTCGTAGTTGTGTAGTAAAGAGCATTGCATTTGCTATTTTGTTGCTGGTACGTTTAGAGGTCAAAATATAAAAAAGAGTACTAATATTTCAAATTACTTAATTTTATAGAAATACTAGCTTTTGCCTGTGACTTAACTTACGCAGGAGTAGATATTTCCATCTCCTATTTTATCCCCTAGGAACCCTGACATTTCCAAAGTTTTTAATGCTCATTTACGTTCTATAAAGGACCTATATGCTAAATTTCTAGGTTCAACGGTTTGGGCAGTGCGTTGATCTCTAGATATCTCACCTTCATCTTTTACATTGTTAGATTATAAGTTCGATTAGCTATTATTGTGTGAATTTCAGAACAATTCTCTTAAAGTGTCAAGTTCTATAAGTGATTATTATATAAATGATTTATTAGAATAATTCTCATAAAATGTCAAGTAGTTGTCACACGATTCCAAGAGCGGAGCTTAAGATTGTCCTCAAAAGAGGCTCACGAGCTCCTAGGACGGGCATTCGTGTCTTGCTTTCAGCAGTATGTATGTATGTATGATGTATGGCCTTAACCCTCTCCTGAGAGGAGACCCGAGCCCAGCAGTGGGACATTATGGGTTGTTGTCTTGTTGTCTTTCAGCAGAGTAACAAGCGTAGTAGTACAGCAAAGACTGTTAGATAATCACACCATATATGTCTCACGGCGTTCCTTGAAGCTACCACCTCCACCACCGTCGCCGCTTTGTTTCGCAAGACCTCCCGAACATCGAGCGCTACCGAGAATTATCATACCGTGGGGACCAACTTGTGAATCACCGATTACGTTATATCGTTCGATTTCGTTCAATTATAATCTAGACTATAAAGATTCACGTTCACGTTTTGTTCTGACATCGAACAGACTGACACGCCTTAGGAATAATAAATTGTAATACTTAATTAATCAATTCAACATATAAGTTAATTTGTTTGGGGTTTCCTTTGCACCCTCAACGGCAGCCCTACGTATTTAGACTAAATATTGATTGTACTGAAAATATGTGCTAAAACATATTATACAAGGATGCATCTTGACAATGTTTTTCTTGAAATTGATGAATTCAGACTGTACCCAACAATATACATAGATAGATGTATTCGAAGGTTGTTTGCATTTTGATGTGTGTAAACCATTATCACTAACTCAAGGTTGACTGGTAGATAATGGCATCTTGCATTAAGTCCGTATCGTGCAATTTGTAATGCACGAAGTTTAAACAAAACCTGTACTATAGAGGTTGCTACGTACGTATTGTTAATCAATATGCAGTGACTTAGGGCACTTATTTGTGTATATTATATTAATTATTTTAATAATAATTTCACATCATAATCACATCATCAACCCATAATGTCCCACTGCTAGGCTCGGATCTCTCGGAACCTGTCCTGAGAGGAGATCCGAGCCTTAACCCTTAGCCGACTGTTATGTTGCCCTTGCCGATTGTTGCCCTTAGCCGAAGCTGCACGACTGTTATCCTGTGATAACAACTAGAGCCGTAACCTGCTTAAAGTGACCTCCGAATCACGGAGATGCTCATGATATCATGCCACCAGCGGTCACCCATCCAGATACCGACCGCACCGTCGTTGCTTACCCTCGGTGATTGTTTCTAATCACCGAGTGCAACTGAGCTATGAACGCCTCAATAATAATAATTTAATTATGATTATACGAGCCGTCCCGGGCCTAATACGCTAACAAGTCACAAGTCTAATCTTTAAATCTTTGACTGCGCGGTTGTCCTAGTGGTTTCAGTGGTCGTCACTCCGCTTCCTACTGCGCCAAGTGTTGTGGGTTCACTATTCATTCATTCACTATCATCAATTCTTTGTGAACAATCAACACTTTGTGTGATCCATAAATTGTTGTTCTAAGTCTGGGTGTACTTTGTGTCCGTTTAAAGATCCCCGCGACACAGGAATGTATATTACAAATGCGAGAGTTGTCTTTAAAAAAAAAAAGTCATTCTTCTAATACTATCACTGCTTCTATATTCTAGTGTAACTTTTATGTATGTGTTATTTTTTCAATAAACTTTTGTACCTTCTCTTGTGTACTGTGGACTATTATTTATTTCCATACACCTACATATATGATTACTGCACATACTGCTATACTAATATTATAAATTTGAATGTAATTTAGCTGTTACTCCGTCAGCAACGCATTTAGGGCTAAACTGGTGCACCGATTTCAATAAAATTGTACACGGAGATATTATGATAGTATTAAAGAAGGACGTGGGTCACTATTCACCACGATAATCGAAATGCACGTGGCCGGAGCCCCAGGACAAATGAGTGTATATATATTCATATACTTATTGAAGTTTAAAAAAGTCGTGATGAAAAAAATTGCCAATACAAGTGAAAACTTGTAACTTATAATGTTATTTGTAAATAGAATGTGTAAAATTAGAAATTTCATAATTATTAAATTGAAAATTATATCAACGTCAAACATTAGCATGTCGGTGATGCGATTGAGATTTTAACCTACCAAAAAGCGCTCAACGCGGCCAAAGAACTTTTGTGACGTCAGCATGTCGGTGACGCGGTGACGTGATCTCATAAGAATTTTGTAAATTTTTGAAGTGTTTCTTTTTGGTAGGACCAAAAAGAAGCACTTCAAAAATTTACAAAATTTGGATAGTTTAATATTTCGTCTACTATAAGGTCCTTCTTTAGTATACTGCGGATCTATCTTTCATATACTTTATATACACTATCATCTTTTATAATCTGTATAAATAAATTAAAAAAACTTTACAGAACTGAAAAACATTGATCAAATTTACACCTAACACCAAAAAATTGGTACCCTCCTCACGTCGTCGATCGATTACACTGCTTGCTCGTAAACTTGGCACTTTCAATTGCCAGACGTGTAACTTACTGCATTTATATTTACTTCCATTTTAAAACAAAATAGTCCTTATTGCAACTGAGTAGAGGCTACTTTATATGTAAATGGTAATTCGGTAACTCAAGACATCGGTTTTATGTAGTAGCGCCTAGGGAGCTACTGAAATCTTAAAGCAGCGCATTCACGATAGTGCAAGAGTTTTTTTTAGGATTTCTGATTGCATTTTGATCAGTTTTATTATTGGGATAGATGAAGAAACCACATCAGTATTCAATGAAATTATTTAAATTAAGAAAATGCCACGAGATGAGATTCATTATTTTATAAACGAAGTTCATGAATTAGAACTAGTATTTTGATTAATTGAACGATGACAATGGCGATTTAGTGGTGAAACTTGTCTAGTATATTACTAACGTGATCGCAAAACACACAAATATTTAACACTAGCCTTGCCCCTTGCTATTACCCGCGGCACAATAGCAACTACGGGTAATGCGATACTCCTTATATCATCAGTTATCTGCCAGTGAAATATCTGACAGAAAGATTTTTAAAATACCGTTTTTGATGTAAGTTCCGTATATACTTTCATGTACATTTAATTTGAAATTATAAACGACACATTAATTTCATTTATTTGTAAAGATACGTAGAGGGGCTTAAAATCACATAAACTCAGTGTAAAAAAAATGCTGCTGCGTTTTCTGAGAAAAAGTACGAGTTCTTTTTTTTACAGTTATCATTAAACATACTGTTCCTTTGTTCAGATTTTCAGTCCAAAGCCCATCGAATAATTACAGTGGTGTGCAAATTAAGCTGGCTAATAGAAGCGCTGAGTGGATTCAGAGTCGGCATAATTTCGTATTAGTTATTCGCATACAATTAGAAGATGATCAGCCGGCAGTCTGTGCAAACTGGATGTTGGATTAACGAACTTTGTGCAAATATACAGATTGGGGGTGCATTTCTGTGGCTCGGCTTGTACATAGTGACTGTTTGCAGTGTTTGCGTTAGCCTATACTCGTACTAATTGGTCTGATTTTGTAATATACATAATTCAAAATTAATGATATCACTTATTAGTTTCGCCCCGTGGTGTTTTACGCGTTTTTTGTTACTTTTGAATCCGTCCAACGTACCGCAGGTAACACCACAGTGTTACAACATTAACCCCGGGGAACACCGCGGGTCGAAGCTAGTCTAAAAAACCTTAATTACTCCTTATATCATCAGTTCTCTGCCAAGGAAAGTCCCGTCGAAATTGGTTATTTTAATGCAATAAATATTTTTTTGATAATTATCGTTATCATAACAGTGTACTTGTATTAAGTAATTTATTTACATTTATTGTTAAAAATTATAACATCAGACTTAGACCACGTGCACCTACCTTTCAAAATTTTTACTTGACCCAAAGGTTGGCTGGAAGAGAATTTATGTGTGTATGAAGTTAAGAAATAAATAAAATTACAATAAATCACAATTTTAAAATATTATTTAGAACTAATAATTTAACAAGAACAGTATTTAATGAGAATGACAAAAAGCCAACATCACGTGGTATTCCCAGGCGGTCACCCATCCAAGTACTAACCACGCCCGATGTTGCTTAACTTCGGTGATCGGACGAGAACCGGTGTATTCAACATGATATGGACGTTAGCGATGAGTTACTAAAATTTTATGATTAATTTCTTTTAGGAAGTTTTTGCGCATTCTTTTAGTAGTTGTAGGTTAAGTATTTTATTGAATTATTTATATGAAAAAAGCATACAGTTTTTCTTTCTTCGCACTTCATTATAAACCTTTTCAATTACATTATGGTACACTGTATTTAAAGCGGATTTCAACTGTACCTATTTGCTTATGAAGTTTTTATTTATTTAAAGCTCACATTTTCTCAACAGACTAATCTAGATAAAAATAAAAATATAAGAAAAACTATTATATATTCAATTAGAACCATTTAATTTAAAACATTTAGTAAAAGAAATATGTATGGGCTTGCCACATTCACTCTACTCTGATGGAAAATACAAGCAGAATCCTGAAGTGGTGGTCACCATACTCGTATTCATTGCTCAAACAGATAATGCAACAGTGCAGCATGGTGACCCACACTTTGGCGATGTAGTGATGCTTCTGCATCATTGGACCTCCGGTCTCAAAGTATATGTTTAAAAAATAATATACAGTTCTTTACATATCTTTTTAATTTTTAAAATACATTACATAAGAACTATTAATGTACCATAGGTAGTTAAAAATATTTTGGGATGTATAACTTAAACTATAGGGTGACCAACCTCAAGTTTTTAATGGGGTTATTCCGAGTGTAAACTTCAAAATTTTATATGTTGTATAAGGCTTTATTTGTTTTAATTTTTGGCAAATGAAGTAATCTGGTTGAAGCTTGTATTTTTATTTAAATTAGTTTGTAGAGAGAATATAAGCTTGAAATAAAAAAAAAAAACAACTTCATAAGCAAATATAGTTTTGATACGCTTAAAATACAATTGTACCACAATATAATTGATGAGGTTTATTATGAAGTGCGAAGACGGAATATTTGTAAGATTGTTACATCAGAAACAGCTTAAACTACAAATACATTATAACATATGTCAGTAATTTATTTAACCTAAAACTACTGTATTAACGCACAAACTTCCTAAAAGAAATTGATCATAAAATTTTAGAATTTCTGTGCCAACGTCCATACCATGTTGAATACACCGGTTCTCGTCCGATCACCGAAGTTAAGCAACATCGGGCGTGGTTTAGTACTTGGATGGGTGACCGCCTGGGAATACCACGTGATGTTGGCTTTTTACCATTTTCTTATATATTTTTATATATTTCTCTATTTATATTTTACATCAAAATTTACCTACTGATCTTTTGTTTAGTACAACATGTCAAATTTCAAATACACGTAAATAAATCCAAACGACTTATCTAACAAAAACACAATATTCGCAAACACGACAGCATCACCGTCATCAGCACCTTATCGGTTGCTAGCCGATTATTTGTTACCATACATTTGATAGTACATTCTGTGCGGTTATTATTTACACACGCCATTATTACCCGACTTCAAAAAAGTAGGAGGTTCTCAATTGACGGCATGTTTTTTATGTTTGTTACCTAACAACTTTCCATTGGGTGAAAGGATTTGATGGTTCTTTTTTTATTTGAAAGCTGGTGCTTTTCGTGTGGTCCTATTTCAATATTGGTTATATTCTATTTCGTGTGGTCCTATTTCCAGATCTTCAGGTAGTTTCATCTTGTTAAAATTATTACACTACACATTAATAAAAATCTACAAAACTAATAAATTTGTCAGTTATCACTAAAGTTTGTAATACTATTAAGTCAATCTCAACGTATTGAAAAAATAATTACCGTATTGTCCTTAAATCATATCCAATCTATTGTCAAAACCTTTCGCCAGCCAAAATATAACTAATATTGTTAAGTGATTCGATCACGGCAGTGGTTCTCGTACACCTCTGCTCTGCCAGACTCCCAAGGGGCAAGGGCATAATTATTAAAGTAATTCCTAAATAAATAATTTCAATCTAGTTTCTTGGTTATAACTATTTTTTGTATTAAAACGGGCAACTTATAAGGGCCTTTTGGTTTAGACTTTAGTAATCCTAAGAAGCTGAAACTCGTGTGAGTTTTTTTAATTAACAGTATTTTTTTAAATCAAAATTATAAAAAGTATTTTATAACATTGAACACAATAATCAAATTGTTCTCATAGTGACAATCACCAATACTTGTGAGAATTTTATCATTCTCATAATAAGAGAGGCCAAAAAGCCAACATCACGTGGTATTCCCAGGCGGTCACCCATCCAAGTACTAACCACGCCCGATGTTGCTTAACTTCGGTGATCGGACGAGAACCGGTGTATTCAACATGGTATGGACGTTGGCATTGGGCATATAAAAATTTATGATAAATTTCTTTCAGGAAACTTTAACATTTGTGTTAGAAGTCGTCTATTAACTAAATTGACGACGTGTCTTTAAATTTATATACAGTTAAAGCTGCGGCAGCCTGGTTTGGACGTGTATAATATATATGATGTAGGGTCCATGATTCTTGATAATAATACTTATTTCTTAATCTTTTTTTTTGCCACTATCTAGTGATAGAATATACTTTATAACATCATCATCATCAGCCTATCGCAGTCCACTGCTGGACATAGGCCTCTCCAATTTCATACTTTATAACATTCAGTTGTAAAAAGCTGTAGAGAGTCCACATTCAAACGAATTGCAGGACAGTCTCGACAACCAGAGTTCTAAATATTATAAATATAAGTCGTAACCTCTCACGAAAATAGCAGTATCAGTCGGTCAGTTATGGAAGTTTGAATCCATAATTATATGCTTTTTAAACGTTCTTTTAATTTAAAACGATTCACAGTATCCTATTTTCTTTTAATCCCGAGTCAGCTTATTTATTACTGATACTAAAAATGCACATTTTAGAGTTAGTTATAAATGTTACAATAGGCATTTTTAAAATTCTTCAAAATAAATTTACATTTGCTCCGTATACCTTCACTAGGTTATCAACGTTTAAAGAGTTGTTATTTAAAAACTGTAGGGTGACCATCTGAATCTTAAGTCAGCGTTGTACTCAATTTAAAAATCTTAATTCCAAAACATAACAGGAATCATGAGAATAAAATCTTATAAAATATCTAGCCACGACTCAGTTTATAAAATGTCGTTTTTTCAAAACTATAAGAGTCATTGAAAAAATAACACACTATTTGTTTACTGTTGAAAAAAATCAAACAAAGTAAAATATATCAAAAGCCAACATCACGTAGTATCCCCAGGCGGAACATGCAGTCAACATGGTATGGACTTTGGCGAATGTTACACGAAATGTACCACTCAAGTTCTTCTTACAATATTTCTGTCCCTATTATGATATAGACGCATAATGATTCTTAATACAAATATGTATGTAGTCCTACATAACACTATATTTTTATTTATTTTATTTAACTCTAGCTATGACGAATATATCGGATAGCAAGTGTACCGTGTTTTTTATGTTCTCCCCAATAACAAGAAAAGGGATCTAGTACCTGACTTCTTAATTATGACATTCTATTGTCAATTGACAGGTGTAGGGACTTAAATAATCACTTATATTCCGAAATAATCCATTATTATTGTTAAAACGTCACTAATCTTTGAATTGTAATCTATTTAATTCATTTTAACTGTGTATCTTTGAAGATTATTTTTTAATTGAGGCTTTAAATACATGCTATGTAACTTATTACTTGATATATAGGTCACAACCGATGCGAACCGATGTTTAAACGTATAGTAATTTTATGTAAAGCGGACCGCACTTGTATTTGCTTCTGAAGTTTTTATTTATTTCAAGCTTATTGAATGTCATAAAAATATAAAGGTCAACATGATCATTTTTTGAACGGAACATTTAAACAAATACTTATATAAAATACAAAATTTCATAGGTTTTTGCATACAGGAAAATCCCATTTTTAAAACTTCATGCACACATGTACAACGGCGGGCATTAAGCCCGCCGTTGTACATGTGTGTGCATGAAGTTTTAAAATAAATAAATAAATAAATAAAATCCCATTAAAAGTTTAAGGTTGGTCGCCCTACAGATTTAAAGTGACTGATAAAAAATATTCATTCATTAGTTAAAGCACTGCACAATACTAATGTTACAGAAAAATATAGGACTTTTGTAATTTGTTTAAAAGTGTAAAAATATTAATCCACATGACTATATACGTATGTATTACGTTTATTTTAATTTGTACTTAAAGTTATGAATAAACTGGAATAGAACTGAATCTTTGGTATTGTGAAACATTTCAAATCAAATGACACTGAATTATCGTCAATTACGTTACGAATATTTACTCCGTGGCACACACTATCTGTATTTTAATAGAAATACACACTTCCTAACTTGAGCGTGATATTGTTAATTCGTTAAACTGGTGCCAACGTCCATACCATGTTGAATACACCGGTTCTCGTCCGATCACCGAAGTTAAGCAACATCGGGCGTGGTTAGTACTTGGATGGGTGACCGCCTGGGAATACCACGTGATGTTGGCTTTTTGCCATTTTCTTTTTAATTCATAGATATTAGTATACTTTACAACTGTTACTTTGGAAAACGTTAAAGTTTCATAAAATGATGGAGTGCGTGATTATCACGATGCGATGTTTCATTGTATTGTTCTTTTGCAATCAGAACCGTACTTAAGACCTTCAGCCACTCTTCAAATCTTTCCAAAAAATCCATTGTCCTCGTAGAATGTGCGATATTTGTGATGTCGTACTTTTGTGAGAATACTTTTATACATTAAGCGATCGAAACATCACCCTGAACACCAATAAATCATAAATGTTAACACAGTTTTTTTTGCTTTCATATTATTTTAATTACTCTTTCTGTATTACAAATTGTAAGAGTCGAACACAATGCCTCACTACATTATCTACCAGTCAACCTAAAGATGGTTCAGAGAGAGACATGGTAGGAGTACAATTTATATTTACATTAAATACAGAAAGGAAACTATGATTGTATGTATAATTATACCGATGAAAGAACGATGTTATTTAAAAAATGGACGTCTAGACAAATTTAAAATTGGCATTTATAATGTTACTTTTATTTTCAATATTTAAAACTATCCCTTTCGAGACAGTCCTCTATTAATTTAGAATGTGGACTCCCTACAGCTGTCAATTTACTATTGAATGTCATTATTAAGTCAAATACTAGATTCAATTTTTTTGATATATGTTCAGGACCAAAGAAATAGTTCAGTACACTTGCTATTCCATACGTCCGCTAAAACTAAAATAAAATGCAAGTTTAAGACACCTGAACCAACGCCCAACCTTCGAGATTCAAAAGGCCCTCGAAGAAGAAGAAATTATACTTCCTAAAATATAGATACGGAATATAAATTAAAATATATTTATAGTTACTTTTGTGTATGATATTTTTAATTTTGCGCTTCTGTAACATTTCTTCAATAAATTTGAATGTGAGCACCTACAGCTGTCAATTTACAAGTGAATGTCACAATTACGAAGTCTATATTGGATACCATTTTTTTATAGGGGGAGAACATAAAAATAATAAGATACACTTGGTATCCGATATGTTTGTTATACCTAATTAGAGTGAAATGAAAACATATAGTGTTATTTAGGACTTCATATTTGCACCTATCAAAAATGTTAATAAATCTATGTCATGATAGTGGTAGAAATACTGTAAAAAGAAGTTGATTATATGATCGTAATATTTCATATGGAGATTGCCAACGTCCATACCATGTTGAATACACCGGTTCTCGTCCGATCACCGAAGTTAAGCAACCTCGGGCGTGGTTAATACTTGGATGGGTGACCGCCTGGGAATACCACGTGATGTTGGCTTTTTGTTAATATTTTTTTTCGTTAACAAATCTTTTGTTTTGACAACTGCAGTGTCGCCAACTGTTTGAAAACTTTCCCCCTAAAGCAATTTCAAAAACCACTAAATTCAAAACAAAACTCCCCAACGACGTACCAAGTATTTATTCATTACAATATAAGTAAAGAAATAAATAAAGACAATGAATAATTAGTTAATAACAATAGTTATTTAGTATTTTTAAGTATTTTTCTTTAATTTCATCACATTAGGAAATGTAATTTCAATTATTATATAATTTATGTCATTTACTTACCAGCATCTCCTTATTTCTTTAAAAATAAATAAGTTTAATGGGAAAAAATCAAAATAATAAAAATCAAAATATATAAAAAATGCATACAGTGTCATCTATTAAAATTGGAAACATTTAATCGATTTGAATTTTTTTTATTTTTGTATTTGAAAATTTTTAAAAAATACAAATAAAATGTTAACCCTAAAAATATCCCCAAAAAATTTCACCCCTAAAAAAATCCCTGTATAGATTTTTTCCTCCTAAATTTGGGAGGAAAGCCCCGGAGTTGGCATCACTGGACGACTGTTGCATTAAACAAGAAAAATAATTTTAGCGACTAAATAAATTTGGGAAAAGGGTTAGTAGATAGATGATAACATTGTAGTTAAATTTAAATGTCATTTTTTTTATCAATAGCCTTGAATAGTGTTCTAGTGTGTGTGTACACAGACCTGTATTTAGGAAGGAGGTTCTGTTGCTTTTCTTCTCTGTACACTGCTATTGCCTCATTGGTCTAGCGGTAGATGTATGCGTCTGCTGATCAACAGGTCTTGGGTTCGAATCCCGGATCAGGCCAAAAATGTTATTGATTTTTTCTCATTATATAAATACTAACAGCTCAGAGTTTGGAAGTTGGGGTCTGAACCCCCGTGCTTCGGGGAACGTGTAAAGCTATCTTCTCGATCGCCTGATCTCTTCTCGATCGTGTCGGTTAACCGTCCCATCGGATTATGAGAGAGAGCGTAAAGAGTGCACCTGTCTTAGCGCACATACTTGTGCACTATAATAGCTCCGGCGTAGTTGGTTGGTTTCCGTTGAGACTGGCCGTGGCCGTAATCGGCTAGGAGAACTTCACTCTGTATTCTTAATCGTCACCATACTTATATTTTTTTTCTAGCTTTGACCCTCGATATATCTGCGGCTTTGTTGCTTTTGAATCGAATATTTTTCATTATTTCATCGGTTTCAATTTTATTTTCGTGTCACCATTTTTTTATAAACCAAATTGAGCCTCATAGTAGTTACTCCTTACAACATCAGTTATCTTCAAGAGCCAAGTTTTCTGAATATATTTGGGTGTTAATGCAAATTGCGGTAAGTGAACACTGACAGCATATTTGTGTTGTAATGAAACCTAGTGCGTACGTAGCGGGCAGGTGACGTAATCATCTGCTTTAATGACGTCGTTAACTTGCATGGGATGTGGGTGTGAAAGTTACGCGTCACGCGACTGAGAGGAATTAGGGAGAAAGGGTAAGTTACAAATTTAAAATATTGTTGAAGTAGACTTTGCGGTGGAATCGTCATGAGATTATGATAATTACAGAAAATTCTGTATCCATAGAATCACTCTATGTTATAATTATTTTTTTTACTTTCATTATTTTTTGTCATTACTAATCGAATTTCTAGTTTTACTTCGGGTAATCTTTATGTTAATTAAACATTTTCATTACTAGTCGATTTTCATGCTGTTCTAGGAAATATATGTGTTCTAGGGAATACAGTCTTGAATATTCGTTAATGTCACATTACATAGAATATAACTTCTTAAGAAGAGCGAGATTAGTTATTACAGGCAATGCCTCGTTCTGCCATTCAGCTGCATCAGGGAAGCACTCCAGTACCACGGGGTGCCAGAGTACCTGAGGCGGCTGGTGGCAGACTATCTGGAGGAGCGTACCGTCGTGTACGAGGATCGAGATGGCGCCTTGAGACGACGACCCATGTCGTGCGGCGTTCCGCAGGGGTCTGTCCTTGGACCACTCCTGTGGAACGTGGGGTACGACTGGGTCCTTCGCGAGCGTCTCCCCTCCGGGCTGGGCGTAATTTGTTACGCAGATGACACATTAGTCACAGCCCGGGGGGCGAACTTTCAGGAGGCGGCGTGCCTGGCCACCAGGGGAGTGTCTCTGGTGGTCGGGCGCATCGAGGCGCTGGGCTTGCGGGTGGCCCTGGA